>CM067847.1:604087432-604539932 GCA_034509565.1 Triticum monococcum | reverse complement strand
ATATATCGTCGCTTTGAGAAGTATGTGATAAGTAAGAGCTCCCCCTAAATTTGTGCATATTTAAGATTTGCTTTGGACTACAAATGCACAAAGAGTTAGAGTCATGGGTTACTCTTTCCATGTCACATACATCTTGGTGGAGCGCTTAAAATGATAAGAATGAAATACATGCACCCATCACCAAGAATAGTGAATGATCACATAAGATAGATAGGATAATAGCATTAAGCAAGCATTAAGTGTAGCTTATGATCAAACACATGATCATCAATGTCTCACAGATAATGACATAGTAACATAGTACTCAATCACTCAAAAGCAAACAAAGTTCGAAAAACCACCAAATAAAGCAAGAGAGAAAAGCAACTCTCTCTATCTCTCTCGAAGCCTATGATCTATACATTTTCTCCCCCTTTGGCAACAAGTTACCCAAAAGTTCCTAGAAAATGCATACTGCTAAATCGACACTCAGGCTTGATCTTCAGGTGGTGGTGGAGTCCGGAGCACTCCAAGGACGAAGCCTTCTATAGACGTGGTCGGAGTTGAGGCTAAAGTAGACGCTGGAGCTGGTGGAACTGAGGCTGTAGCTGGTGCAGAAGTGGTGGCTCTGGTGTCAGCAACTGGCACTGCAGACGACCTTGGACCTCGTGGCACTCTAGCAAAGGCATCAGTTGTAGTCTTGCCTCTCCTCTCCTGCATGTCATCCTGGAGCTGCTCCACTGCAGTCTGAATCTCTGTCACCTTGATATCCAAGTCATAGAACCTTTGTTCTATGATCCTCTCTAGGCTTGCCTGGTTCTGAGTTAGGGTGGCTAATCCTTTCTCAATCCGCAGGGTGGATGCAATCAGGTAACCAAGCTGCTCTTGTTTGGTTTTCAAGAAATATTCAGATGCCTCCTCTTGAGTTGGCATCTTGGCAGCTTTCTCCTTCCTGGCCTTCTCCTTCTTGGCTTGTGTTTGGGCAGACGATGGTTCATTCTCAGTCATGACAACTTGATTATCTTCAAAATCTGGACGGATGGGCAGGTGTTCCTTGTCCAATAAGTATATGCACGTGCCCATCTTGGAGTTAATGAGCTCCTGAATTTGTGGCGCATACCCATAGCTCCTCTTCTGGTCTGCTGCAGTCCTCTTGATGGTCTCTACCATGAGGCTCATCACCTTGAACTTCTGTGGCACATCAAAGATATGTAGCAAATTGATCGCATGGCCTCTGATCATCTTGTGATCACCTGACTTGGGCAACAAGGAGTGCCTCAGTATCCAATTGATGGTTGGTAGCCCTGACAGAAGATAGTGTACTGAGCCAAACTTGAAAGTATCAAGTGCTTCATTTGGAATCTCCTTGTACATGTTTGCCATTGAGTTGTGGTCCATCTTCTTCTTGGCATAGATATCCAAGTCATCCTCATGCTCTTGTGGGGCATTGATCAGCTGAGCCCATTCAGCAACTGTAGACTGGTACCTCGTACCCTCAGACATCCAAACAATTCTACCATCTGAATAAAAATGTGCGGTGGAGTAGAACTGCATGATGAGTTCCTAGATCCACTTTGTGAGCTTCTGCCCAACAAAGTCCTCTACTCCACATGCCTTGAAGCTGTCCTGCACTCCAGGGTAGTACTCTTCGTTGTCCTTGATGTATTGCCAATCAACCCATCTCATATCACATACAATTGGCTTCTTATCTAGCAGCACTATCTCATAGAAGTCCTGCTGTTCCTTGGTGTGAAATCTGTAGTCCACAGCAGTCCTCCTCCTTGAAGCATACGGATCTGCTTCTCTCCACTTACGGAGCCCTGAATCTCTCCTGAGCTTCATATCCTCAGCCACAGGATGAGCATCGTTGTGGTCTGGGATCTTGGGCTTGAGTTTTCTGAGAACTTGCTCTTCATCCTCTTCTTCAGTAGCTTCAGGCACTGGGGCCTTGTTCTTCTCAGCAGCTGGGATGCTTCTTGTATTCCTCTTTGGCTTTG
The DNA here is from genome assembly GCA_034509565.1 of Triticum monococcum. Classification (NCBI taxonomy): domain Eukaryota; kingdom Viridiplantae; phylum Streptophyta; class Magnoliopsida; order Poales; family Poaceae; genus Triticum; species Triticum monococcum. The sequence continues at coordinate 604,537,956 of CM067847.1, read as the reverse complement.
GCTTTGGAGCTGGCTTGGCCTTGGAAGCAGCTGCCCCTGATCTTATGGCATCACCCATCAGCTTGGGTGCCTTTGGTGCTGGTGCAGCCACCTCTTCTTCTTCCTCCTCATCTTCCATGATGGAAGCCTTTCCAAGCACTCTGGCTACGGTCTTCTTGACCCTTTCCTTTCTTTTCTTGCCTTCAGTAGCAACTGGCTCTATGGGAGTGGGCTTCTCAGATGAAGCTCTGGCCTTTGACATAGGCTGCCTGCCTGCTGGCCTTTTGATCTTTAACCCTGGCTTTGTGCCTTGAGCTAGCTCAACTCTCTTAGAAGTTGCTTCTTCTTCTGCCACATAGTCCTCATCCTCTGATTCTGAGGTTCTCTTCTTTCTCTGTCTTGTGGCAGCTTTTGGCAGGTTGCTGGGAGTACTTCTACTGCCAACATCTGAAGAACTTGAGGGACTAGTGCCCTCACTCATCTGCACTTGCTGCTCTGACAGATTCTGGCTATCACCTTGATCAGACATGTTGCAAACTCTGACTACTGACCCTGTGAATAGGTTATAGATGAGATAGAGTGGATGAGCATCACAAAATGCAGAGATTTTTGCAAAAGAATAATTGAAAAACTTGGTTTTAGTTTCCCACTGAAATCATCTCGAATCTACCGATTTTTAAACTCGGTGATACCGAAGCAGTTTTGGCACCTGAACTAGTGAACTCGGTCAGACCGAGTCACAGTTCGGTGGCACCGAGACTGCTACGGTTTCACAAAGTTCCAAAATCGGTCACACCGATAAGTAATTCTTGGTCAGACCGAGTCTCACTTGTGCAATGGCATAAGCCAAATCGATGGGACCGAGTTTTTCAACTCAGTGGGTCCGAGATGGTTCCGGCGGAAACCTAACCCTAAAATTTTCGAATTAAACCTAATCTATGAGTTCATTGACTGGATAGAAGTGTTTCAAACGTGGCAAGAATCATGATGATCACAATGTGCTAAGAATCGGATTGGGGAATAGCACAAAGGTCGAGTCCATACCCTAGTTCGGCGGAGACTCGCTACGGCGGCAACAGCGGGGATGATTCCCGTTGACGGTGACGGAGACCAGCGACTGGAGGCGGCTGGCGGCGAGGAGACGATCCGGAGACCACGTTGGCAGAGCAGGCTATCGCGCGGGCGAAGGGGTTCGGAGAACTTTCCAAATTTTTGCCCGTGACTATATATAGCCCGACCCTGTCGATGTGACCGAGTGGAACAACTCAGTGGCACCGAGATGCAAAATGTATACAGTTGTTGCAACTCGGTGTGACCGAATGGTTCAAATCGGTTGCACCGAGATAGAAAACCTAGATCAACTTAATGATCTCGGTAGGACCGAAAGTAGGGTATCGGCCAGACTGAGAATCACAAAGAGGTTTTGGAAGTTTAAGTCTATGACGAATCGGGGACTCCGAGCGCTCCTCACAGAGAGTGGTTCGAATCTGACTTGATCAAATTTTGTGATGCAGCATGAATAGAGTTTGAGACGAGAAAAACATAGATAGCTCGAGGAGGTTCTTAGGCATTCTTGTCCATCCACTTGGCAAAAAGGAAATAAAACCAAACAATCAAAACAACAAGTGGATGTCCTCGAATGAGTAAAATATGCAACCAACATGCTCACACAATAAGATGGCAAATAAAATATGTGACAAAGCATGCACATTCTAGCATCTATCAAGCAATTTGCGATGACTAGGTCATCTATATATGAGTAGATTGACTTAGGAGTCAAGTGAGAACACTTGATCATAGGTCATACTCATCATTTAAGCTCAAGTGGAGTTACCACTTTTACATAAAGCATTGTTATGTTCACATCTTTTAGAGTTGCTTTAGCTCAAGTCTTAGAGTAAATCTCCCACTAGATGTGATATCCCCCTTAAGAGGGATGAACTAACCTTGGGTTTTGTCGATGATGACTTCATGTAGATGTTGAAGATGTGGATGCTCAATGTTGATGTAGATCACTTGGAGCTATCCATTTGAGTGAATTGCACTTTCAATACCTACATGGGTTAGTCCCACAAGGAACAAACAAGGATATCCATAGACATAGAGTGATGCACACACAAGATGATGTCCATGAAAACTTTTAGGTTACCTTGTCCCTTGTCTTACCAACAAGAGGGTTTGTGACTCCTTGAACTAGTGCAAGATGTGTAAGTTGATTGCACTTGTTCTTGCCAAAATGATAAGAGTGAAGTATGTTGGCGGAGTCACCCTCAAGAACTCTCTAGTTCTTCTTCTTTTGGATCCACACCATCTTGATGGGAATCCTTGGAGTTGTAGTCGTACTTGATGAAGTGGAACTTGAAGTGGTCTTGGGAATCCACTTGACTAAGGTCTTAGGAGCTTCTTCAAATGCATCAATTTCCTCTTGAAGCTTGTCCTTGCCTTTTTGCTTGTAGCCTTGTGGTGGAAGATCATCTTGAGCTTGTGTTCCCTTGAAGGAAGTATCATACTTCTCTTGTTAAAGAACAAACTTTGTCTTGGGGTATTGATCTTCTTCCCACTCAACTCCATTGGCATTGAACTTTCGTTCAAAACCAACACCTTGATTCTTCCGGTGCATTCCTTGCTTGCGCACAATTTCCTTGAATTGCTTACTCCCGGCAAGGCTTTTGTACACTCCTTTCTCTATAATTCCCTTCAATAAGCTATTTTCTTGCTCAAGTGTAACTTGGCTAAGAGAATCATTAGTGGAATCAAGAGAACTACTAGAAGCAACAATATTTGATTTAGCATGATCATTGTTACTACTAGAGGAAGAATCTTTCTTGTTCTTGTTACTAGAATTGACTTGAGGCATGTAAGTGGATAAGAGTAAATGCTTGGCAATGTAAGAAGAACTTTTCTTGCGGAGATCATCATTAATTGCTTTTAAAAACTCATGCTCTTGCTCAAGATTGAGCTTTTCAAAGCGTAACTTCTCATGAGCTCTTAAAAGTTCTCGATGATCTTCGAAGATAGTTTCATGAGCTAACTTAAGAGTGTTTAGTTCTTTAGTTAGAGCCTCAATCTTATCCTTATCATTGTCATTCATTTTATCTTGATTAGCATGATTAATTGACGTTTCATCATAGTATTCATCACTAGAGTTGTCAACAAGCAAATCATCATCACCTAACAAGTCATCTTCATCACTATTAAAATCAACATACTCGGGGTGTGTTACCTTAGGACCTTTGGCCATGAAGCATCTTCCAATTCCTTCATTTGGTGAGTCAAATATGTCGTAGGAGTTGCTTGACACAAGTGCTAGACCGGCAACACCTTCATCTTGAGTATCTTCGGAGTCGGAGTGATAACTTCTCTCTGAGTGGCTGTCGGAGTCGGAGCCAGATACCCATTCACCAACATGAGCTTGATGTCTTTGTTTTGTGTAGCTCCTTGATAATTTTTCCTTCCTTTCCGAATCCTTGCTTCTCCGTGAGTATCTTCGTTCATAACGATCATGTCTACTCCTTCTCTCTCTTGGTGGTGATTCTTTGCTTCTTCTTTTTGGAGAGTCTTCTCTTCTCTTGTAGGGAGCCGTACACTCATTGGAATAGTGTCTGGGTCTTCCACAATTGTAGCAGTTTCGCTCTCGACTAGAAGATCTTTTGTTACTGTAGGACCTTGACTTGGAGCTTCTATCTTTGCTTCTACTCTTGTAGAACTTGTTGAAGTTCTTCACCATTAAGCTCAATTCTTCATTGAAGTTTTGTTTCTCACTTGATGATGTAGGAGCTTCACATGAGGCTTTGTAGGCACCACTTGATTTGTTGTGAAGTTCCTCTTTATCCTTAAGTGACATCTCATGAGCAAAAATTCTTCCAATCACCTCCGTTGGCTTGAGATCTTTGTAATTGGGCATCATTTGGATCAATGTGCACACGGTATCATATTTTCCATCCAAGGCTCTTAGAATCTTCTTGATGATGAATCTATCGGTCATCTCTTCACTCCCTAAGCCGGCAATCTCATTTGTGATGAGAGCAAGCCTAGAGTACATTTCAGCGACACCTTCACCATCCTTCATTTTGAACTTGTCAAGTGGACTTTGAAGCACATCCAACTTGGATTCCTTGACGGAGTCGGTACCTTCGTGCATATCAATCAAAGTGTCCCAAATTTCCTTTGCATTCTCAAGACGGCTGATTTTGTTGAATTCTTCGGGGCACAATCCGTTGAAGAGAATATCACAAGCTTGAGCATTGTATTGCAACATTTTCAACTCATCCACGGTAGCTTCACGGTTTGGTTCTCTCCCATCAAAGAAGTCACCTTGCAAACCAACACACACAATATCCCAAACGGCGGGGTTATGTCCAAGAATATGCATTTTCATTTTATGCTTCCAACTAGCAAAATTGGTACCATCAAAGTAAGGACCTCTACGGTGATAATTTCCCTCGCTAGACGCCATACTCTCCTAGGTTGTGAAACCAAGGCTATGACCACCAAAAGCTATGGAAATCAAAGCAAATGGAGACCAAAGCTCTGATACCACTTGTGGGATCGAAAGTATGTCTAGAGGGGGGTGATTAGACTACTTGACCAAATAAAAACTTAACCTTTTCCCAATTTTAGTTCTTGGCAGATTTTAACTATCTTAGGACAAGTCAAGCAATCATCACACAATTCAAGCAAGCATGCAAAGAGTATATTGGCCGCGGAAAGTAAGGCATACAACTTGCAAGAATTTAAAGGGAAGGGTTAGGACAATTCAAACGCAATTGGAGACACGGATGTTTTTCCCGTGGTTCGAATAGGTGGTGCTATCCTACATCCACGTTGATGGAGACTTCAACCCACGAAGGGTAACGGTTGCGCGAGTCCACAGAGGGCTCCACCCACGAAGGGTCCACGAAGTAGCAACCTTGTCTATCCCACCATGGCCATCGCCCACGAAGGACTTGCCTCACTAGCGGTAGATCTTCACGAAGTAGGCGATCTCCTTGCCCTTACAAACTCCTTGGTTCAACTCCACAATCTTATCGGAGGCTCCCAAGTGACACCTAGCCAATCTAGGAGACACCACTCTCCAAGAAGTAACAAATGGTGTGTTGATGATGAACTCCTTGCTCTTGTGCTTCAAATGATAGTCTCCCCAACACTCAACTCTCTCTCATAGGATTTGGATCTGGTGGAAAGAAGGTTTGAGTGGAAAGCAACTTGGGGAAGGCTAGAGATCAAGATTCATATGGTAGGAATGGAATATCTTGGTCTCAACACATGAGTAGGTGATTCTTTCTCAGAACATATGAGTTGGAAGTGTGTATGTGTTCTGATGGCTCTCTCCATGAATGAAGAGGAGGTGGAGGGGTATATATAGCCTCCACACAAAATCCAACCGTTACACACAATTTACCAATCTCAGTGGGACCGAATCAACAAACTCGATCAGACCGAAAAGGTAAACCTAGTGACCGTTAGAGATTTTCGGTGGGACTGACATGCAACTCGGTAGGACCGATATGGTTAGGGTTTGGGCATAACGTAATCTCGGTGAGACCAATTTTGGTAATTAGCTAACCAGAGAGTTGGTCAGGCAAACTTGATGGGACAAATTTGCTCTTTCGGTGAGACCGAAAAGTTACAAAAAGGAAACAGTGAGTTTACATTGCAATCTCGGTGGGACCGATTCGCTCTTTCGGTGAGACCAAAAAGTTATGAAAGGGAAACAGAGAGTTTGCAATCCCATCTCAGTGAGACCGAGATCCCTATTGGTAGAACCGAATTGCTAGGGTTTGGCAGTGGCTTATGACAAGTGAAACTCGGTGGCGCCGGATAGAAAGAATCGGTAGGACCGAGTTTGGCTTAGGGTTTAGGTCAAATGTGCATATGGGAAAGTAGTTGAGGGTTTTTGGAGCATATCACTAAGCACATGAAGCAAGAGGCTCATTAAGCAACACCTCATCCCTCCTTGATAGTATTGGCTTTTCCTAAAGACTCAATGTGATCTTGGATCACTAAAATACAAAATGAAGAGTCTTGAGCTTTTGAGCTTGAGCCAATCCTTTGTCCTTAGCATTTTGAGGATTCCACTTTCACATCCATGCCATGCCAATCATTGAGCTTTCCTGAAATAATCATCTTGGAATAGCATTAGCTCAATGAGCTATATGTTGTTATGAATTACCAAAACCACCTAGGGATAGTTGCACTTTCAATCTCCCCCTTTTTGGTAATTGATGACAACATATAGATCAAAGCTTCGACAAATGATAATAGGCATGAAATATATCGTCGCTTTGAGAAGTATGTGATAAGTAAGAGCTCCCCCTAAATTTGTGCATATTTAAGATTTGCTTTGGACTGCAAATGCACAAAGAGTTAGAGCCATGGGTTACTCTTCCATGTCACATACATCTTGGTGGAGCGCTTAAAATGATAAGAATGAAATACATGCACCCATCACCAAGAATAGTGAATGATCACATAAGATAGATAGGATAATAGCATTAAGCAAGCATTAAGTGTAGCTTATGATCAAACACATGATCATCAATGTCTCACAGATAATGACATAGTAACATAGTACTCAATCACTCAAAAGCAAACAAAGTTCGAAAAACCACCAAATAAAGCAAGAGAGAAAAGCAACACTCTCTCTCTCTCTCTCTCGAAGCCTATGATCTATACATTTTCTCCCCCTTTGGCAACTAGTTACCAAAAAGTTCCTAGAAAATGCATACTGCTAAATCGACACTCAGGCTTGATCTTCAGGTGGTGGTGGAGTTCGGAGCACTCCAAGGACGAAGCCTTTTGTAGACGTGGTCAGAGTCGAGGCTAAAGTAGACGCTGGAGCTGGTGGAACTGAGGCTGTAGCTGGTGCAGAAGTGGTGGCTCTGGTGTCAGCAACTGGCACTACAGATGACCTTGGACCTCGTGGCACTCTGGCAAAGGCATCAGTTGTAGTCTTGCCTCTCCTCTCCTGCATGTCATCCTGGAGCTGCTCCACTGCAGTCTGAATCTCTGTCACCTTGATATCCAAGTCATAGAACCTTTGTTCTACGATCCTCTCTAGGCTTCCCTGGTTCTGAGTTAGGGTGGCTAATCCTTTCTCAATCTGCAGGGTGGATGCAATCAGGTAACCAAGCTGCTCTTGTTTGGTTTTCAAGAAATATTCAGATGCCTCCTCTTGAGCTGGCATCTTGGCAGCTTTCTCCTTCCTGGCCTTCTCCTTCTTGGCTTGTGCTTGGGCAGACGATGGTTCATTCTCAGTCATGACAACTTGATTATCTTCAAAATCTGTACGGATGGGCAGGTGTTCCTTGTCCAATAAGTATATGCCCGTGCCCATCTTGGAGTTAATGAGCTCCTAAATTTGTGGGGCATACCCACAACTCCTCTTCTGGTCTGCTGCAGTCCTCTTGATGGTCTCTACCATGAGACTCATCACCTTGAACTTTTGTGGCACATCAAAGATATGTAGCAAATTGATCGCATGGCCTCTGATCGTCTTGTGATCACCTGACTTGGGCAACAAGGTGTGCCTCAGTATCCAATTGATGGTTGGCAGCCCTGACAGAAGATAGTGTACTGAGCCAAACTTGAAAGTGTCAAGTGCTTCATTTGGAATCTCCTTGTACATGTTTGACATTGAGTTGTGGTCCATCTTCTTCTTGGCATAGATATCCAAGTCATCCTCATGCTCTTGTGGGGCATTGATCAGCTGAGCCCATTCAGCAACTGTAGACTGGTACCTCGTACCCTCAGACATCCAACAATTCTACCATCTGAATAAAAATGTGCGGTGGAGTAGAATTGCATGATGAGTTCCTCGTTCCACTTTGTGAGCTTCTGCCCAACAAAGTCCTCTACTCCACATGCCTTGAAGCTGTCCTGCACTCCAGGATAGTACTCTTCGTTGTCCTTGATGTATTGCCAATCAACCCATCTCATATCACATACAATTGGCTTCTTATCTAGCAGCACTGTCTCATAGAAGTCCTGATGTTCCTTGGTGTGAAATTTGTAGTCCACAGCAGTCCTCCTCCTTGAAGCATACGGATCTGCTTCTCTCCACTTCCGGAGCCCTGAATCTCTCCTGAGCTTCATATCCTCAGCCACATGATGAGCATCGTTGTGGTATGGGATCTTGGGCTTGAGTTTTCTAAGAACTTGCTCTTCATCCTCTTCTTCAGTAGCTTCAGGCACTGGGGCCTTGTTCTTCTCAACAGCTGGGATGCTTCTTGTATTCCTCTTTGGCTTTGGCTTTGGAGCTGGCTTGGCCTTGGAAGCAGCTGCCCCTGATCTTATGGCATCACCCATCAGCTTGGGTGCCTGTGGTGCTGGTGCAGCTACCTCTTCTTCTTCCTCCTCATCTTCCATGATGGAAGCCTTTCCAAGCACTCTGGCTACGGTCTTCTTGACCCTTTCCTTTCTTTTCTTGCCTTCAGCAGCAACTGGCTCTATGGGAGTGGGCTTCTCAGATGAAGCTCTGGCCTTTGACATAGGCTGCCTGCCTGCTGGCCTTTTGATCTTTAACCTTGGCTTTGTGCCTTGAGCTGGCTCAACTCTCTTAGAAGTTGCTTCTTGTTCTGCCACATAGTCCTCATCCTCTGATTGTGAGGTTCTCTTCTTTCTCTGTCTTGTGGCAGCTTTTGGCAGGTTGCTGGGAGTACTTCTGCTGCCATCATCTGAAGAACTTGAGGGACTAGTGCCCTCACTCATCTGCACTTGCTGCTCTGACAGATTCTGGCTATCACTTTGATCAGACATGTTGCAAACTCTGACTGCTGACCCTGTGGATAGGTTATAGATGAGATAGAGTGGATGAGCATCACAAAATGCAGAGATTTTTGCAAAAGAATAATTCAAAAACTTAGTTTTAGTTTCCCACTGAAATCATCTCGGATCTACCGATTTTTAAACTCGGTGATACCGAAGCAGTTTTGGCACCTGAACTAGTGAACTCGGTCAGACCGAGTCACAGTTCGGTGGCACCGAGACTGCTACGGTTTCACAAAGTTCCAAAATCGGTCACACCGATAAGTAATTCTCGGTCAGACCGAGTCTCACTTGTGCAATGGCATAAGCCAAATCGGTGGGACCGAGTTTTTCAACTCGGTGGGTCCGAGATGGTTCCGGCGGAAACCTAACCCTAAAATTTTCGAATTAAACCTAATCTACGAGTTCATTGACTGGATAGAAGTGTTTCAAACGTGGCAAGAATCATGATGATCACAATGTGCTAAGAATCGGATTGGGGAATAGCACAAAGGTCGAGTCCATACCCTAGTTCGGCGGAGACTCGCTACGACGGCAACGGCGGGGATGATTCCCGTTGACGGTGATGGAGACCAGCGACTGGAGGCGGCTGGCGGCGAGGAGACGATCCGGAGACCACGTTGGCAGAGCAGGCTATCGCGCGGGCGAAGGGGTTCGGAGAACTTTCCAAATTTTTGCCCGTGACTATATATAGCCCGACCCTGTCGGTGTGACCGAGTGGAACAACTCGGTGGCACTGAGATGCAAAACTGTATACAGTTGTTGCAACTCGGTGTGACCGAATGGTTCAAAGCGGTTGCACCGAGATAGAAAACCTAGAGCAACTTAATGATCTCGGTAGGACCGAAAGTAGGATATCGGTCAGACCGAGAATCACAAAGAGGTTTTGGAACAAGAGACTGCTCAGCTGAAGTGCAATGCTTCCAAGAAGCGAGTCAGAGATGCGACTCCTTCTTCCTCAACTCAGGTGGTAACTAAGCAGCAAAAGTATTGGCTGCCTCCTCCTCCGTTCCGTCAGCCTTATCAACAGAAGAGCAAAGGTGGCAATGGATCTTCCCACCCACCCAACCCAGGCTTTCAGAACAAGACTTCGTCTCAAGCTCCAAGATCAAGTGCTCCGTATCACTGTCCGCTCTTGGAGGTCACGTGCAACAAGTGTCAGCAGAAGGGTCACTATGCCAACAAATGCTTCAATCATAGGCGTCTTCCTCCTCCTCCTGTGAGATCTGCCAGTACCGCAGTGGTCAAGCATAATCCCAAACACGCCAAGGTCAACTTGTTGAACGCAGCTCAGGTAGAGGACTTATCAGATGTGATTATGGGTAACTTCCCAGTTAACTCTACTCCTGCAAAAGTCCTTTTCGATATTGGTGCATCGCATTGTTTCATGTCAAGATCATTTGTTTCAAAGCATGACTTTGTTTCAGAAATGTTGGGTAAACCTATGGGAGTGGTTTCTCCGGCCAAGTCTATGAGGGCTACCTCGATAGTCCCGGATGTTTCTATCATGATGGGTGACTTCAAGTTTCTGGCTTCTCAAATGGTCCTTGGTAACTCGGATATCAATCTTATTCTTGGAATGGACTGGCTTTCTAAGCACAAGGCTCGGCTTGATTGTGCTGCCAGGAAGATTCAATTGACACATTCGTCTGAGGATGTTATCGTCTTTGCCGCTCGAGATGATACCATTCGACTATTTTCTCTCAACGAGAAGGGCGAGCTGGATGCCATTTCTCATATCCCAGGCATTTCCGAATATCAAGGCGTCTTTCCAGAAGAGCTTCCAGGAATGCCTCTGCACCGGCCAGTTGAATTCATCATCGATCTTGAGCCTGGCACGGAACCTGTTCACAAACGTCCTTACAAGCTTGGGCCTGAAGAGTTGAAGGAGCTAAAGAAGCAACTCGATATTCAAGAGCGTATGGGTCTCATCCGACCTAGTTCTTCTCCATGGGGTTGTGGAGTTCTTTTTGTCAAGAAGAAGAACAGAACAGACCGACTCTGTGTCAACTACCGTCCATTGAACAAGAAGACCATAAAGAACAAGTACCCACTTCCCAACATCAATGAGCTGTTTGAACAACTCAAAGGTGCTCAAGTATTCTCCAAGCTTGATCTCCGTATGGGCTATCACCAGATTCGCATTCGTGAAGAAGATATCCCCAAGACAGCTTTCAGAACAAGCTATGGTTCATATGAATACACTATCATGTCTTTCGGCCTCGTCAACGCTCCTCCAACATTCTCTCGCATGATGAACTTCATCTTCAACGCCTACACAAATGACTTCGTCTTGGTCTACCTCGATGACATTTTGGTCTTTTCCAAGAACAAGGAGGATCATGCCAAGCACTTGCGTTTGGTCCTGGATAAACTCGGAGAACATCAGTTCTATGCGAAGTTCTCAAAGTGCGAGTTTTGGCTGATGAGGTTCTCTACCTTGGGCATATCATCTCTGCCAAGGGCATAGCTGTTAATCCTGAGAAGGTGTCTGCAATTGTGAATTGGGAACCACCTTAGAATGTGAAGCACCTCAGCAGCTTCCTTGGGCTCGCAAGCTATTGTCGAAGGTTCATTGAGAACTTCTCTAAGATTGCGAAGCCTCTTTCCAACCTTCTCCAGAAGCATGTGAAGTACGTCTGGTCGCCTGAATGTGACATCGCTTTCAACACCCTGAAAGAGAAGTTAGTCACTGCTCCAGTTCTGACTCCTCTTGATGAATCCAAACCGTTCGAGGTCTTCTGTGATGCTTCCCTTCAAGGTCTTGGTGCAGTGTTGATGCAAGAGAAGAAAGTTGTGGCCTACACCTCTCGCCAGTTGAATCCCGATGAAAAGAACTACCCCACTCATGACCTCGAGTTGGCGGCAGTTGTCCATGCTCTTTAAACTTGGAGACATCTCTTATTGGGAAGAAAACTAGACATCTTCACTGACCACAAGAGTCTCAAGTACATCTTCACTCAGCCTAATCTCAACCTCAGGCAGACTCGTTGGGATGATTAAGAGTATAATCCGAGTATTGAATATACTCCAGGCAAGGCCAATGTAATTGCTGACGCATTGAGCAGGAAGGCTTACTGCAACAGTCTGATTCTCAAGCCTTACCAACCTGAGCTTTGTGAAGCTTTCCGCAAACTCAACCTTCAAGTTGTTCCTCAAGTTTTCCTCGCCAACCTCCAAGTCTCTCCTACTTTGGAAGATCAGATTCATGAGGCTCAACTTCTTGATGCTATGGTGAAGAAGGTGATGATTGGGATTGCCAAGAGTCAACCCAAGTACAACTGCTATCGTCTTGACAACAAGGATACTCTTCTTCGAGGATCGCATTGTGGTGCCTAAAGGTGACCTTCATAAAGTCATTATGAACGAGGCTCACAATTCACTCCTCTCTATTCACCCTGGGAGTACAAAGATGTACCAGGACCTCAAGCAGGCGTATTGGTGGACTCAAATGAAGCGCGAGATTGCTCAGTTCGTGAAGGAATGTGATGTCTGCAGAAGAGTGAAGGCAGAACACCTACGACCAGCTGGTCTCCTCCAACCTCTTGCCATTCCAGGATGGAAGTTTGACCACATTAAGATGGACTTCGTGACTGGATTTCCAAAGTCCAAGCGTGGCAATGATGCTATCTTGGTTGTCATCGACAAACTCACTAAAGTGGCTCATTTTCTTCCTATCAAAGAATCTGTCATAGCAGCTCAGTTGGCAAAGATATATACCTCCAGGATTGTCTCTCTGCACGGCATTCCGCAGCTGATATCTTCAGATCATGGCAGCATCTTTACCTCCAAGTTCTGGGATTCTTTTCAGAAGGCCATGGGCACCAACATTTGCTTCAGTACAACCTTTCATCCTCAAACTAGTGGCCAAGTCAAGCGAGTAAATCAGATTCTTGAAGATATTATCACGGCTTGTGTCATCTCTTTTGGTATGAAGTGGGAAGATTGTCTTCCATATGCCGAGTTCTCCTACAACAACAGCTTTCAAGCGAGTTCGGGCAAGGCCCCATTCGAGATTCTCTATGGCAGGAAGTGATGTACTCCTCTTAACTGGTCAGAGACTGGTGAACGTCAACTTCTTGGAAATGACTTGATAATAGAGGCAGAAGAAATGTGCAAAGTCATTCGCGACAATCTCAAAGCCGCGCAATTGCGCCAGAAGAGTTACTATGATAGCAAGCATCGTGACTTGGCTTTCGAGATCGGAGACCATGTCTACCTCCGCATCTCTCCAATGAAAGGTACTTGTCGCTTTGGTATCAAAGGGAAGCTTTCCCCTAGATACGTGGGTCCTTTCAAGATCATAAGCAAAAGAGGCGATCTCGCCTATCGACTTGAGCTTCCCTCCAACTTTGCAAATGTGCACGATGTGTTTCATGTCTCTCAACTCCGCAAGTGTTTCAAGACTCCTGATCGCACTGTCAACTTCGAAGACATTGATCTCCAAGAAGACATGTCTTATCGTGAGCACCCTGTTGCTATTCTTGAAGAAACTGAGCGCAAGACTCGCAACAAGTCTATCAAATTCCTCAAAGTCAAGTGGTCACATTATTCCGACCGTGAAGCCACCTGGGAACGCGAGGATCACCTCCGTTCTGAGTACCCGGAGTTTTTCCAGTCCTAGATCTCGGGACGAGATCCTTTCGTAGTGGTGGAGTGTTGTAACACCCCGGATGTAACCTACCTTATTTGTATTCCAACTCTTGCCTTTTACGGCACTAAGTTATGTTATTTCCTCATTGTCGGGTTTTTGTCTCCATGTGTTTTGTCTTTGTCATGCATCTCATATCATGTCATCATGTGCATTGCATTTGCATACGTGTTCGTCTCATACATCCGAGCATTTTCCCTGTTGTCCATTTTGCATTCCGACGCTCCTATGTCCTCCGTTGTCCCTTTCTACCTCGTTTCGTGTGTGGGTGTTAAAAAATTTCGGATTGGGCCGAGACTTGCCATGCGGCCCAAAACCCACCTAAACCTCTCCCATCACCTAGATCGTTCGATCACGATCGCGTGGCCGCAAACCGTGCTCCATTTGGAGACTCCTAGCTCCCTCTACCTTTATAAATGGGACAATTACATTTGAGCCCCTAGTTGTGTCACACCCGTGTGTTTTGCCCCTAAATTCAAAAAACCCTCGTTTCTGCCCGAGCTCATTTGCTCTTCTTATGTTTTTGCCCTTTGACCGTTTGACCGTAACTTTGAAAACTTCATAACGAATTCATACTAACTCAAAAAATGCATATAAGATATCAAAATGTCCGGAAAAACATCACCTATATTTGCATGTCATTTGCATTCATGACAAAAGGGCATTCATGACAAAAGACATCATATGAGCTCAAACTGAGATAGGGACTTTTTAGTACTTTTGTCATGAATGCAAATGCCATGCACATATAGGTGATGTTTTTCCGATCATTTTGATATCTTATTTGCATTTTTCTGAGTTAGTATTAATTTGTTATGAAGTTTTCAAAGTTGCAGTCAAACGGTCAAAGGGCAAAAACATAAGAGGAGTAAACGAGCTTGGATAGAAATGAGGGTTTTTTGAATTTAGGGGCAAAACACACAGGTGTGACACAACTAGGGGCTCAAATGTAATTGTCCCTTTATAAATAGGCCCTCCACAAAATTTCCGGATCAAACACACCCTAACCTAGCTCCTCTCCCTCTCGCCCGCGCCGGACATTCTCCGTCGGCGCCGGACACAACGCCGCGGCCAACCACCTGCCGCCATGTGGCGCGCCGGCTCTTCCCCGCCACGCGGCCCGCCGAACCCGCTCCAGGCCCTCCCGGCCCATCCGCCTCGCGCCGCTAGGGAGCGCCCGCGCCCACGCCAGCCTCTCCTCCGCGCCGCCCCGCGCCAGCCTCTTCGCCGCGCCGCCGCACGCCATCATCGCCGGCGAGCTCCACCCCGCCGACCGCGCCAGGAGCCGCCACCTCCTCAGACGCCCGCCGCCTCGACCGACCATCCTCGAGCGCCACGCGCAACACCGCCTCCCGCCACGCCGGCGCCACCCTGGCCTCTCCTCCCCTCGGAACCCTCCATCTCCGGCGACCTCGATGTCGACTCCGGCGAACTACTACAGTGCCGGCCCGGCTGGATCCAGATCTGAGACGAACTCAGTTGACTTTTTCCCCTGAAACCCTAATATTTTTCTTACTTTGATGCTTCATAACTTCATCACCGTGGCTCCGATTCGCGCATGTAGCATATCAAAATGTTCGTCTCGATGAGTACTCCATTTGATCTCATTGCATCATTTTCATTTGAGCTCATCTTGATGCCCGAAATGCTATTGGAAGAGGGCTATGTGACATTAGTTTCAGATTATTATCAGCAAATGCACTTTTCTCATTTTTGCCATGATTAATGTGTGCATGCTATGATCCTGAGCTCTACATGTGTTTTGAAGTATGCCATGCCATCTTTACAAGGATGTAGGCTATGTATTTTTTGTGATCTATGTGGTGACTAGAACAAGCATGCAAAGTAGCTTACTTAATGTTGATGATTTCAGGGACTTAGAAATATTCTAAGTCACTGCCCTGTCCTTATTTTTATGTCACATGTTCATGTTGTTTCCGAGTGATTCGTGCATCTTTTGAGCATGATCAGTAAGGATGTTTTGTAGATATATTGGTGCTCTATCCATCCATGTCTTTGTTTGCATTTATGGAGCACCCTAGCTTGACTCAATCGAGCTCTACTTTTGCTATAAAATGTTCCTGGCAGATTGTTAACATGTTTATCAATTTTGCCGAGCTTGTTGTAGTTGATCTGTGCATGCTATGTTGTTGTTCTTGCCATGTCTAGCTTCTATGCCATGTCTACTTGCTGGGTGAATGCTTAGTTTATCATGCAATGCCTCTTGGTGAGTGCATTGAGCTCGTAAACATGCCTACTTATTATCTGTTTTGTCATGTTCCAGTTTTTCACTAAGTCTGAATCTGTTAACGATAATTGCTATGTTCACGTGGTTGCAATTGTATTTTATGATCCCTTTTGGCTTATGGTGAGTAAGGGACTTTTCTTGTATGCTTTGAGTAGCTTCATGCCATGCCTTGCTTTGCCATGATATGTTCCTGTAACATGTTATCTTTCTCTAAAGATTGCTTCCTGATGTTAAATTCCTGACTTGTTATTTTCACGAAGTCTGTAACCTGTTATCTTTTGCACTTTTGCCATGCTTGTTTGAACCTGCTATTGAGTGAATTGGCCGTAGCTCAGTGTTCATCTTTTGTCAAGCATCTTGAGTGGATCCCTGCCATGTCTTTTGTTGCTATGTTGGAGTTCTGTAGCATGTTGTTCTTAATGCATTTAGATGGTCTCGTGTTGTTAATCGCAGACCGATGCCATATTTGTTTTGCTCACCATTTCCAAACCGTGCATCCAATTCCGGTGATATTTATATCGATTTCGACCAAAATCAACTCACCTTTCCAGTGGCACTCTTGGTTTTCCAAGTTTAGGCCAGGTTCAATCATTCCTTTCCAAATCATGCATATGCATCACATATCGCATCCCGCATATCATGACCATGTTTGCATCATGTTGTTTGAGCATTGCACGTGGTTGATTGTGTTTCCCTTTGCTTGTTGTTCTTGCTTTGGGTCGAGCCGGGAGATGAGTACGTGATTGAGGAGCCCGTTGAGTACGCTTACGAGGATCAAGTCAACTCAGAGAACTTTGCAGGCAAGATGACCATACCCTCGAAATCACTTCTATCATTGCTTGCTAGATGCTCGCTCTTTTGCTATGCCTATGCTACGATACCTACCACTTGCTTATCATGCCTCCCAAATTGCCATGTCAAACCTCTAACCCACTTTTTCCTAGCAAACCGTTGTTTGGCTATGTTACCGCTTTGCTCAGCCCCTCTTATAGTGTTGCTAGTTGCAGGTGAAGTTTGGAGTTTGTTCCTTGTTGGAACATGTTTATTGTTGGGGTATCATAATATTATATTGTTTATCTTAATGCACCTATATACTTGGTAAAGGGTGGAAGGCTCGGCCTTATGCCTGGTGTTTTGTTCCACTCTTGTCGCCCTAGTTTCCGTCATACCGGTGTTATGTTCCTTGATTTTGTGTTCCTTACACGGTTGGGTTATAATGGGAACCCCTTGAAAGTTCGCCTTGAATAAAAATCCTCCAACAAGGCCCAACCTTGGTTTTACCATTCGCCACCTAGCCTTTTTCCCTTGGGTTTCACGGACTCAAGGGTCATCTTTGTTTTAAACCCCCCGGACAGTGCTTCTCTAAGTGTTGGTCCAACCCAGAGCACTGTGCGGGGCCAACCTTGGCAACTTGGGTTACGTTGGCTTCCGTACGCTTATCTTATCCGGTGTGCCCTGAGAATGAGATATGTGCAGCTCCTATCGGGATTTGTCGGCACAGCGGGTGGTCTTGCTGGACTTGTTTTGCCATTGTCGAGATGTCTCGTAACCGGGATTCTGAGTCTGATCGGAGTGTCTTGGGAGAAGGAATATCCTTCGTTGACCGTGAGAGCTTGTGATGGGCTAAGTTAGGACACCCCTGCAAGGTTTTGAACTTTCAAAAGTCGTGCCCGCGGTTATGGGCAGATGGGAATTTGTTAATGTCCGGTTGTAGATAACATGAAACTTAACTTAACTAAAATGCATCAACCGCGCATGTAACTGTGATCGTCTCTTCTCGGCGGGGTCCGGGAAGTGAACACGGTGTTGGAGTTATGTTTGACATAGGCTGTTCTAGGATCACTTCTTGATCATAGTTGTTCGACCATGCCTTTGCCTTCTCTTCTCGCTCTCATTTGCGTATGTTAGCCACCAAATATGCTAGTCGCTTGCTGCAGCTCCACCTCATACTTTTACCCTTCCTATAAGCTTAAATAGTCTTGATCGCGAGGGTGTGAGATTGCTGAGTCCCCGTGACTCACAGATTCCTTCCAAAAACCAGATGCAGGGACCGATGATACCTTTCCAGGAGATTCAACTGAGCTCAAGTGGGAGTTCGATGAGGACTAAGGACGATACTACGTGTCTTTTCCAGATGAGCAGTAGTGGTGCCCAGTTGGGGCGATCGGGGACTATGTTGCATTTGGGGTTTATCTTTATTTTTGTTCCGTAGTCGGACCTTGAGTGTATATGGATGAATGTAATGACTTATTTATGCTATTTGTGTGACGTGGCGAGTGTAAGCCAACTATGTATCATTTTCCCTTAATGTATTACATGGGTTGTTGTGAAGATTACCTCACTTGCGACATTGCTTTCAATGCGGTTATGCCTCTAAGTCGTGCTTCGACACGTGGGAGATATAGCCGCATCGAGAGTGTTACAAGTTGGTAATCAGAGCCTTCCCCGACCTTAGGAGCTCCTGCTTGATCGAATCGCTGGTGTTGTTGAGTCTTGAAAAATGTTTTGAGTCATTTAGGAATTATATATCGGAGAGTTTAGAAATTCTTTTTACTCCCCAGTCTCCTCATCGCTCTGGTAAGGCATCCTGACGTAGAGTTGACTATTCTCTTCTCAAATTTCACTAAAAAAATTAGGATCACGCGGGTATCTTGGAATCGTTCCGATGGTTTTGTGACGAGAACATTGTTCTTGGTGCCTCCTGACGTTTAGGGGTTGTGGTAGTGTCCCGGGAAGTTGAGCTCCGAGGTGTTGTCGTCACAATTTTATCGTTGCAATTCTTGAATACCTGAGTTTCGTCGACATCGAAAATCTCTTTTATGCAGTTGTTGGTGAGATAACCTCAACGCCACCCAGTACTGGGGCGGGAGTTCGGGAGTATTGCCATAACTCGTATAACGGATGCTTTTCGAAGGTTGAGGTAAATGATTTCCGAAGGTTTCTTGGTTATGCGTTGAAGGATGGATACAGCTGGATGTAGGATTTGCTAGCTTTGGGTGAGATATTATGCTTCCCCTGTATACCCAACACCTTATTGCATAACCGGAAATGTTCGGGAGTTTCATAGGTGGGAATTCTTGTAGCTCTAGTATTTCTTCCGCGAATATTTGGTTTGTGATTGGGTAATCCTCACCAAGTATTTGTTCTTGTCCGTGCCTTGTTGTTTTATTCTTCTACCTCTATCTAAGTGGCTTCTCAATTTATGGAAGTGTGACCATTTCAAATGGAATTCATTCGTTCATTTTGTTCGGATGTGAAGACTATATGTTGCAATTTCGATCCATTTGATTCATCTTGATTATATGTCTGTCAAGATGCTAATGGATGTCACCCTCTTCAGGATGGCTCCTCCAACGCATACGACTCCGAATCCTGATCCGCCACCACCACCTCCACCTCTGGAGGCATGGCAAGCTGTGATGGCCGCTACCAATGCAAACACACAGATGCTTTTGCAAATCTTGCAAGAGCGCAACCAAGGGAATCATGGCCATGGCAACAATCAGAATCAGTTTGCTACACTCAACAGTTCTGTTGGGGATATTACTACTGGAGGTAAACTGGCCTTATGTAGCCGGGTTGACTCTTTGAAGATTAGAAGCCCATGAAGATGTAAAGATGCTAGCGCTTTACGGAGGGCCGAAAGGCGAGTTACAGTATGTAAATGTAAATCGGCCTAGTCATGTAACTTGTATAGTAAGATAAGAAAGAGAGAGGCTGAACCGGATACATTTATAAACCGGCTTCGTGACTCTGTAGCCCGGCGGGCGTCAACCTATGTATATAAAGGGACGACCCGGCCGCGGTTTAGGGACAGACAACAACAACTCGAAAGCCAGACAAAGCGGATTCGCTCCCTGGCCTTCGAAACCCTAGCAATGCCAATCACAACTAGACGTAGGCTTTTACCTTCATCGAAGGGGCCGAACTAGTATAAACTCACGTGTCCACTTGTCCGGTTTAACCCCTTTAAGCTAACCCGTTGCGATGGCTCCACAATTAAGTCCTTTCACGAGGACATCTGCCGTGACAAACCCACGGCAGTTGGCGCCCACTATGGGGCTATCGCACAATGGTTTCGAGTTCTTGAAGGGCACCTTCGATGGACTTAAGGGATACGCTGTGGGCCGGATGACGAAGAGTCGCCGCGGCAAGCTCTATATCGGCAACGCAGGATGGGGTCCCGAGGCTGATTCAATCGAATACGGTTACCGGGTCCCCTTTGGTGGGATTCACATCTTCATTGGCAAGATCGGCGAACCGGCCCCCGAGCTGGACATCTGCACCGACATCATCGAAACGGCTCGGCGTGCAAGTCCTTCGCCGGTCCAGCCCGAGGCAAGGCATGTTTTCATAGGTGTCGTCCATGGATCAGGGCACGAGGGACCGGTATCCGAAGGAGAAACCGTAGTCTGCTCTGATGACGAGTCTCTTGGAGAAACCGAATCGCTTTACCAGTTGCAGGACGGCCGGATTGAGGGAGGATCCGAGGGCAACAGTATTCCGGATTCCCCCGGTCTGCCAAACCGGGCCGCCATCTTCATGGCCGGCACACAATCGGCGCCTCATTCATCTACTGCCGCAACAATGCTCTCCGGTTCAACAACGGCCACACCTACAGGGGCAGGAAGCTCGGCGCCACCTCCGGCCCAAGTCTTATCTGATTTGTTCGACGCTCTGGCAACATTGATGTCCGCGGAGGTAGACGCAGCAGCCAGGGATCAGCACGATGTGGAGATTGCAAAGGTGAAAGATCAGATAGCCCAGGCCAAGGCAGACCTGGCAGCAGAGAACGCCAGGATGGCTACGGAGCGGGCCGAGTTGGAAGCACAGGCTTACCGGATTAGACTGGATCAGAATGCTTTAGAGGAAGTTATGAGAAGAAGGTACCGATCACGTCTCCCGTCGGTTTATGAGCCGCAGAATCTTTTCAACATGCCAGGTGCAGGAGCTGGTAACCAACCCACACTAAACCAGGCGGGGGCGCCGGGAGCAGGAGCGCCGGTTCAGCCGCGCACGACGGACCTGCCTCGCCAGAACAACATTGTACCATCAACGCCACCCGGGCATTATTCCAACCCGTTGGACAACATTGTGGCTGCTGCGTCACGCCTGGCGGCCCTCCCAACCGACGGCGAGTCACCAGTGGTAGTGGAAGCACGGCGGGCCAGGGATCTCCTTCAGACAGCACTAAATCAACAGCAAGCATATTCACACAGCCGTGAGAGGATTCACTCCACTCCCCGTCCGAGCCGGAGTTATAGCAGACACGTGGAAGACGAACCGGCCGTGTCCAGTAGTGCACGCCACCGAAATTCGCCACGAGGGAACAACCCGGCTAGGGGGGTGCTAATGCACAAGATGTTGTGGATCATGACCGCGCACGTCGAGAGGCCGAGTTGACAGCTCGACACGAGGCACGACAGCATACTCCGGTTCACCCCACTACCTCCGTGGAGCCAGGGGCAATGTTCAGTTCCTTAGGGGTACCGTGTTTATCTCCTTCTTTGCGTAATGTGCGACTACCCAAGGATTTCAAGGGACCTCGTAAGGTACCAAATTATACCGCCGATTTGCAGCCAGAGGCGTGGGTGGAGAGCTATGAGATGGAAATGGAGATGTTAGATGTGGACGAGGCGGTGTGTGCTAAATATTTCACCATGATGTTGGAAGG
This sequence comes from Triticum monococcum, assembly GCA_034509565.1. Taxonomy (NCBI): domain Eukaryota; kingdom Viridiplantae; phylum Streptophyta; class Magnoliopsida; order Poales; family Poaceae; genus Triticum; species Triticum monococcum. The sequence goes on along the minus strand of CM067847.1, from coordinate 604,516,638 downwards.
AACAGCTCGCACTTGGTTGAAGAGCTTGCCGACCAACTCTTTTGGATCATGGGCTGAATTGAAGCACCGGTTTATCCAGAACTTCAAGGATACGTGTAAGCAGCCGATGTCAATTGTAGATCTGGCTGCTTGTGTCCAAGAGGAAGGGGAGTCCACGGCCCATTGGGTCAAACGGGTCTCGGCGATTTTGCATTTGTCAGATTGTATCAATGCAGACACCGCAGTGTTAACGTTAGAGGGTAATTGCCGTTTCAAACCATTGAAACAGAAGTTGGGAAGGCTCAAATGTCACTGCAATGACATGTCAACACTCATGGCTGCTTTGGTTAAATACGCCGATTCAGATAATACCAAGCATCCGGATTCAGAGGAGGACAAACCAGAGAAGGGTAAGAAGACCGGCAATGCCAAAGGCCAGCAACACAATCCGGCAGGCCATGGAAACACTGGTAAGCGCAAGGCCGACAGTGGTTTGGACTTTGTCGCAAATACCAACACGCAGGAGAATGGCCAGTGCCGTAAAGGCAAACAGCCCCAGAGGGGTGGAGGTCCAGGCAACAATTTGGAGCGTTTGTTAAATCAGCCCTGTCCAAAGCATGGATCAAAGGAGAAACCGGCATCACATCTCTGGAAAGATTGTTATATCATGTGGGATTTCAAGAATTCCAATATGTTCAAATATGACAACGGCCCGCCCGGCGGTTCAGGAGGAGGTTTCCACGGGCCGGGTTACGGAGGCGGTGGTTCCGGTTCAGGGTTTCCAGGCAATCAAACCGGACACGTCAATCAAGGACACCAAGGCAACCAGGGAGGTTACAACCATCAGGAGAGTCAGCAGCAGCAGCAGTCGGGTTATCAGAGTAATCCCAAACAGCTGAACAGCGGGCAATATCATGTCTTCACTACTAGTTTCTGCAAACGTGATCAGAAGCTTCACAAAAGGGTAGTCAACTCTGTTGAGCCGGCAGTACCTCAGTATTTACGCTGGTCGGAGCAACCTATTTTGTGGAGCAGAGAGGATCACCCGCCTCGGGTTGATAATCCAGGTCATTTGGCCTTGGTGGTAGCCCCTCAAGTTGGGGGATACAAGTTCACTAAAGTGCTCATGGATGGGGGAAGTAGTATCAATATTTTGTATTATGATACATTCCGCCGTATGGGGTTGACAGATAAGGATCTTAAATCGTTGAATACGGTATTTCATGGTGTGGTGCCTAGTAAGTCTGCATATCCTGTTGGTAAGATAGCTTTGGAGGTAGCTTTTGGAGATGACTATGATTCAAGGTCAGAAACAATGACATTTGAGGTGGTGAAGATCAAAAGTCCGTACCATGCTCTGTTTGGGCGGACGGTTTATGCTAAGTTTATGGCAAGGCCATGTTATGTTTACCTGCAGCTTAAAATGCCAGGTCATAAGGGGACTATCACAGTACATGGAAGTAGAAAGATTGCTTTGGAGTGCGAAGAAGGCGATGCGGCTTATGCTGAGTCGGTTTGTGCCACGGAGGAGTTAACATTCTAGAAGGAGCAAGTTGATCCGGCAGACATGACCTCCTGAAAAAAGCCAACCACGGAACATGATCTAGCATTGAAGTTCAAATCAGCTACAGACACTAAGATGGTTGACTTTGTCCCTGGCGATTCATCCAAACAGTTCAGCATCAGCGCTAACCTGGATCCCAAATAGGAAAGCGCGCTCATCGAGTTCATCCGTGAGAATCGGGACATCTTTGCATGGAAACCTTCTCACATGCCAGGTGTACCGAGAGAACTCGCTGAGCACACACTCAACATTGATCCGAAATTCAAACCGGTCCAACAGTTCCTCCGCCGCTTCAATGAGGAAAGGCGCAAGGCTATAGGGGAAGAGGTCGCCCGTTTTTTGGCTGCTGGGTTTATTGTTGAAGTTTTTCATCCAGAGTGGTTAGCCAATCCGGTGCTGGTTCTTAAGAAAAACGGCACTTGGCGCATGTGTGTGGACTACACAGATTTAAACAAGGCTTGCCCTGGAGACCCCTTTGCTCTCCCTCGCATTGATCAGATAATTGATGCTACGGCGGGTTGTGACCGTTTGTGTTTTTTGGATGCTTACTCTGGTTATCATCAGATCAAAATGGCAGTTAAGGACCAGGAGAAGACAACCTTTATAACTCCCTTTGGAGCCTTCTGCTATGTTTCCATGCCCTTTGGACTCAAGAGTGCCCAGGCAACTTACCAGAGATGTGTTCAGAATTGCCTTCATAAGCAAATTGGGCGCAATGTACACACGTATGTAGATGATATTGTGGTCAAATCCAGAAAGGAGGAGACTTTGATAGATGATCTATGGGAAACTTTTGACAATCTCTGGGTCTACAAGATGATGCTCAATCCGGAGAAGTGTGTTTTCGGTGTCCTGGTAGGCAAGCTCTTAGGCTTTCTGGTTTCAAGCAGAGGCATTGAGGCTAATCCGGAAAAGATTGCAGCGATTACGTCCTTGGCTAAACCGGCATGTATTAACGATGTGCAACGTCTGGCCGGCTGGATTACAGCCTTGAGCCGGTTTATCAGCCACCTTGGAGAGAAGGCCATTCCCTTATATCAGATGCTCAAGAAAACAGATAACTTTGTCTAGAGTGAAGCAGCTGATAAGGCGTTTGAAGATCTGAAGAAATAGCTCGTGGAACCGCCCGTGCTGGCAGCACCGATTGATAAATAGCCCTTATTATTATATGTGGCTGCTAATGCCCGGGCTGTCAGCGTAGCCATTGTGGTAAAGCGCAAAGAGCCTGGCAAAGAGTATCCGGTTCAACGGTCGGTTTATTATATCAGTGAGGTGCTCATTGAGTCAAAACAGAGGTATCCGCATTGGCAGAAACTGGTATATGGGGTGTTTATGGCAAGCCGGAAGCTCAAACACTATTTTCAGGGCCATCCTATCACAGTAGTCAGTTCAGCCCCTCTGGGTGACATCATTCAAAACAAAGAGGCAACTAGCCGGATTGCCAAGTAGGTCATTGAGCTTGGACCCCACGGGCTCAGATATATACTCCGCACGGCGATCAAGTCCCAGGCACTCGTAGATTTCATCAACGATTGGATAGAGTTACAGGCACCTGAGGAGAAACCAGATAATACGTATTGGACTATTCATTTTGATGGGTCCAGACAGCTAGAGGGTTCGGGGGCTGGAGTCGTATTAACTTCCCCACGAGGTGATAAGTTTTGTTATGTCCTTCGTTTGATGTTCCCTTGTACTAACAATGCAACTGAATATGAGGCTTTACTCCACGGTCTTCGGATGGCTAAAGAGATGAATTTGAGTCGGGTTAAGTGCTTCGGCGATTCAGAACTAGTGGATCAGCAAGTGTCTGGCACTTGGGATTCCAAGGACCCACTCATGGCTGCATATCGGCGAGAGGTGGACACAGTGGCTGGTCACTTTAAAGGTTATCAGGTGGACCATATAGACCGGCGGAAGAATGAAGCGGCGGATGCTTTAAGTCGTCTTGGTTCCCAACGTAAACCGGTTCCGCCCAATGTCATTCTTGATGTGTTGCACAATCCGTCAGTCAAAATACCAACCAAAGACGATTTGGTTGTTCCTGATCCGGAGGCTCAATTGGTGGCAGCTTTGCATGCCATACCGGATTGGACGATCCCATATCTGGATTACATGAACCGGGGGAGTTACCAGCTGAGGAAACGTTAGCTCGACAGATAATCCGGCGTTCCAAGTCCATGACCATACTCCACGGGGAGTTACATCGTTACAGTGTGTCGGGACCCCGATCCTAGGTCACACCGATCTAGCATGTAACACATCATATCACTTTGTGGCCTCACGCACGGTATTTCCACGGGTGCCACCTTACCTGGCCCGGGACCGTTTGCGCCTTTTGGCTCACGTATATGATAGTGTCGCTAGCATCCATATGACAAAGAACCCGGGCCGGCATGGCTAGTCGTGAACCCAAAGCGGCACTAACCCATGGGGACAGGCATACATGAATCAACCTCGAGCATGTCGGTCAACCAGCGTGTGAATCCGGGCTGTAGCACTGGGCTAACAGGACTCCGGTAACCCGGGCTGTAGCAGGCTAGGTAGGACTCCGGATGTCACCGCGTGACATTTCCCCGAAGGGACAGACATAGGAACAAAGTGAAACACATGCCGGCCAGTCAAGTGTCCTGAGCAGTAGTGCTGGGCTAGCAGGACTCCGGTGATCCGGGCTATAGCGGACTACTATCGCTTAGAAGCACTAGACTACATTTCCCCATATGATAGGCTGCCAAGGATAAACAACTAGATAGTCGGATCCCACACATACCAAGCATTTCAATCATACACACAATATGCTCGATATGTGTGAATACAACATGGCATCACAACATAACTCTACAACTCAAGTATGTATGCATTAGGCTCCGAGGAGCGAGATATTACAAACATGGGTCTCATGACCCAACAATCATAGCATACAATCAAACACATGCGGAAGCTTAACATGTCTGAGTACAGACATCTATAAATGGAAAAGGCTAAGAAGCCTGACTATCTACCAGATCCTGTCGAGGGCACAAGGTCGTAGCTGAGGTATCAAGCTAAACGTCGAAGTCCACGCGGAACTACTAGCGAGACTGAAGTCTCTCTGCAAAACATAAATTAAGCAAACATGAGTACAAAGGTACTCAGCAAGACTTACATCAGATCTAAACTACATATGCATCGGTATCAACAAGGGGGGGTGGTGGAGTTTAACTGCAGCAAGCCAGCTTTGACTCAGTGGCTAACCTGAACTACGATTGCAAGCAACTCTTTTGAGGTGGCGCACACGAGTCCACATATTCACCAATCAATACACCACTATGGATCCGCTCCCGTCTCCCTACGAGAAGGCCATCCATAGCACTCACACTTATCTTGCGAGTTTTAGAGTATCCACTTTCACTTGTCTATGAACTGTTATAGGCAACCCAGAAGTCCTTTACCGCGGACACGGCTATTCGAATAGATCATTTATAACCCTGCAGGGGTGTACTTCGTCACACATGTTTCCACCACTTAGCGTCTGCACACGACATGTGCTCGGCAGACTTCAAGCGAAAGCCGACATGGGTGTAGACCATGACCTGACTAACCACACAAGTCTCTAGTCCAGGTTTATCGCCTATTCGGGTTCCATCCGCGAGGAGATCCGGCCGGAGTTTCGCTCACAGCCCCAAACGATGTGTGCAGGGTTCCCGAGACACCAAACGGGCGCCCGGTACACCGTGCCACAGTGTATCTACCGCATCATAGCCCACCCCTAGGGTCAGCGCTACCCACGGCCGCCAACACATATCCTATAAACACCAGAAACTAATTGCAACTCCTGGACAGAGGACGAGAGGGGTCAGTAAGTCGAGCGGGGTCATATTTCAGGGCCCAACGTGTGGTAGTAGCTGTTTCATGGATCACAAACACAGAACTCAGTTCCTGAGGACGGTTTCAATGAGACAACCCACCATGTACTCCTACATGGCCTCTCACTGCTACCTTTATCAAATCGTGTTCACATACTTAGCTCTTAACAGTAGGACATGTTTACACACCTCCGATTCATCCCCGATGAATCGGACCTGACTCAACTCTAAGCAGTAGCAGGCATGACAAACAAGCATGAATGAGTAGGCACATCAGGGCTCAAACAACTCCTACTCATGCTAGTGGGTTTCATCTATTTACTGTGGAAATGACAGGTCATGCAGAGGATAAGGGGTTCAACTACCGCAACAAGTAACAGATGAATCGTTGTTGTCCTAATGCAGTAAAAGAGAGCAGGAGCGAGAGAGGGGGATTGTATCGGAATGAACAAGGGGGTTTTGCTTGCCTGGCACTTCTGAAGATATCATTGGGTCTTCATCAGTGTCAACGATCACATCGTCGGTACAACGTCTATCGAGAGGGGACAAATACCGGCAACAGAGAAAGAAATACAATCAATGCAATGCACAGAATGATGCATGATCATGACATGTCAATATGCTGTGGTTTGAGCTAATGCAACTAGCTATGATTTAAATGAAGTTGGTTTGAGTGCAAGATTCAAATTCCAACCCCATATATGATTATTTAAATGCCCTTTATTTGTTTTGTCCAAAACAGAGGACAAACATTGTTCAAACATGCATGAAAATGGTACAGATGGATTCCTTGAATTTTTCTGATAATTTTACATATATAATTTATCTTATTTGGAGTTACGGTTGATTTTCTATGATTTTTAGAAGTTTTGGGTAATTTCTGGAATTTCCTGAATTGTTTTTAAACTAGAAAATGATTTACTGCGTCAGCCCGAGGTCAGGGTGACGTCAGCTGGTCAACTGAGCTGCCTCCAGGTCAAACCTGACCAGTGGGGTCCACTGGTCAGTGACTCAGGGCCAGTTAGTGTCGCTGACAGGTGGCCCCGATCAACTGCCACGTCAGCCAGTCAACCCTGACGCGTGGGGCCACCGAGATTAAGTTAAATCTAAGACCTGTGGTTAATTAAGGGATGGGGCCTGCTGTCAGTGTCTTGGGAGGTTAATTAACAGGGCTGTTAGTTGCTAATGACGGGACACATCATATCATCGGAGTTCAACGCCGGCGAACACACAGACGCGGCGGCGATGATCGGGACGGCGGCTCCGGCGACCAAATCGATGGCCGAGCCCACCTACGAGGAGCTGGGGCTTGTGTGCATCCAACTATGGCAGGGGGAGGTTGCGAGATGGCCGGAGTTGGGCACGGCGTCGACCTCGGCGGCGGCCGGAGTTCGGGCTCGGCCGATGAAATGCTACGGTGTACGAGACAACGAGGTGAGCAGTGCTATGGCCTCCTGGGAGCACGCTGAGCACAACTACGTGCTCGGTTTGATCATTCGAGGTTGCTAGCTGCGGCAATGGCAAACTCGTCGGCGGCGAGCTCTCGGGCTCAACAGAGGCCGTGGTTAGAGGGTGAAATCGGCAACGGAGAGAGAGGGGTTCGGTGCGGAGGCTCACAGAGAGTCCAACGAGCGCGAGGTCGGGGTCGGGGACGCCCGGTAGCTCCCGAATCGACGGCGGGGATCCACGGTGGCCGGCGATGGAAACGGTGATGCTGGCGTCATCGATGGCGGCGATTCGATGAGCCCCAGGCTGCGTGGCTCGGCGAGGATGATGCAGGCGTCAAGGTGGAGCACTAGAGCACAACCGTTGGGGGGGAGGGCTGGTGGCCACGGTGGACGGTGTCAGCGGCAACGAGCTCCGCTCGGTCGCGCGAGAGAGAGAGGGAGCAGAGAGGTGGGGAACCAGAGAAGCAAGAGGAGGACAGAGGGGCTCCAGGGCATCTCCAAGCGCGGGATCAGGGAGAAGGACAGGCCTCCAGCGCGAAGCAGGAGGTGGCCGTAGCTGCGCGTGCGCGGGCGACACGCCGTCGTCCTCCTGGCAGGAGCTAGGGGATGACTGGCAACGGCCTGGTGGGCTGGGCTGGTCCAGCTGGGCCGGCTACAGGTAAGTGGCCAGGTAGATTCCTTTCTCCTCTTTTTTTTCTAATTTAATTCTGTTTTCTAATTTGCAGGTTTGTTTTGAATTTGGTTTTGAAGCCAAATCAATTTTGTTGCTTCTGGAAATATTTTTAGAAGCTAAAGGAATTAAACCAAAGCTCCACAAAAATATTTCAGAATTATTGGACCTATATTTATTTAATAGTAAATATAAATCCAATTCAAATAGCTATTGATTTAATTCAAATGTCCAGAATAAATATTTCTGTGAATCCAAAAATATTGGTTTGAATTTTGCCTCTTGCCAATATTTTTAGAGAAAACAGGAACATTTTCTTAAGTTATTTGAAGCAATTTTTAATGTTGATCATTTTCTTTAATTGATTTCTGGGGCTTTCAGCTTTCCCCAATTCAACTTTCAAAAATTTAGACATGATGCAACTCCAGATGCTAGCACTGGGCATTAATAGAACTAGGGATGTGAGAACTCGCCCCCACTAAACAAGAATCTCGTCCCGAGATTCAAGACGTGAGGTAAGAAGACAGAGGGCACAACTAACACGGTCTTCATGATCCAGGTTGCATCTCATAAGGTTGTTGATCCGATCACCATCATTGTCTTGATGTCTTGCTCTGAGAATTTCATCCACTCACGACAATGAGAAGGAAGGAAAACCCTAAAGAGTCGATCTCCTCAAAGATCAGGCAACTCACGATCAACTCACGGAGTGAGACATAGAAACATCTCGCGAACTGAGAGGCAAAACTTGCATCAGGAGCGATAGAAGAAACAATTTGACGAGGGTTTCAAAGTAGTGAGGGGAATTGCCATGATTTTAAAACAGGGCACCTCGGGGAAGGTGACTCGAAGAACTATTTCCTTAAGTGGCAAAAAGAATTACTTTTGATTCAGAGATCGCTGAAACTCTTCATACCAGCTTAAGGCAATTTACAACTGATCGTTTGAGATAGCTTGAAGAGACGGCATACTTGGACTAGCATGGATGATGTGGACTACCTTGTTGAAGACAACGCAATGGATGATTTTTGCTTATCATCGGAAATGGATGGGACCTATGGTAAGTCCACTTTTGAAGATAATCCTGATCAGCAGCTACCGAGGTGCAAGCTGGGAACAAAATGCAAATGTTGGGAATGATTCTAGTAACTGGGGAGAAGGTTCACCGGCAAAGGTGATTCCACCAATCGGATGGCTATCGAACAACTGAGAGAACGGAGGCACATCCCAGTTAACGACAACATCAGAACCTAGTGCCTAAGCGTGCTCTCAAGAACTTGAGCATTTCCATACTCATCAAGGTTCTGCCAATATCCGTGTCAAGGATCCTGGCAACACAACATGCTACCATGATGAATAATGGTGGAAGATGCAGATGCAAAGGAAGATAACACTTTCTCAGATTTCACCTTAGCGAAGCCAAGGAAACAAAATCTGGATGATCGACCGAGAGACATTTAGCACTCCGCTTCTAATGTTCTCCTTGATGTACTGGTTACCACGGTCATGCTTTAAGCATCGGCATAGCCACCAAGTAGTGGCCGGACTTCGGAATACAACAGATCCATAAGGAACAACTTCTGGATTAAATCCTACGAGATCCTTATGGGAAGGTGGCCAACTTTCTTCAACCGAGATACTACAATAATAGGTCTTCCGGCTGGATGTGTTGGCCACGACATCCACTTTACCGGTTATCAGGAGACCAATATTATGGTTCTTGGAAAATGCTCCAACCATCATATCTGCCTGAGATTCAGATCTGGTTGGTGTCAGGATATTCCAGACTCATCGAGTCTAGAAAGGAAAATGAAGGTTTGCAACACAAATTGACGAGACGACGTTGCGAGATTCTCGGGGGAATGAACTACGGTAGTAGGCTCCAAAACATGAGCCGGCTCTGCTACAAGCATGTGAACACGTTGTCCTAGACAAGCATGGCCACCTGGTAGTCTTACAACGAAACACTACCGAGTTCAGGAGGGAACCATCAACGAGGATATCGAAGTCCTTACGTAAGTCTAGCTCCTAAGAAGAAACTTCTTCTCCTTGAACAAACCAATCAGTGGCTTGGTGTGCTAGGAACACATATGGAGTGGAGGTAATTAATCTACCAAACCATAGAATATTTCGCACATATGCATGACTGATTTGGGATGACTCCAAGGGAAACAAAACAAACCTTTCTCAAATTCATGGCGGCAACTTACATCGAGTGCACATGAATTAAAGGAAGTCACTTCTTTCATCCAAACATATACTTCATGAACGAAAGACGAAGATAATGCTTATAAAGTTTCCAATACTAGTGTAACGTTCAACATGAATCATGGGGGAGACAAAATGCTGCTGATGGGCTCAACAGCAACTCATCGGAATTTCCATATCACTGGACTTCCACCACTATGTGAACAATGTGATAGTATTGGTCAGACCAAAGATATAATGGTGTATGCTCGAGGGACAACCGTAAGTAAGACAACATTACGAGCATCGTTGGTTCTGATTTGATTTGACAATAGCCCATGCTCAAATCAAGGTTTGGACAAGATAATAGATCCAAAACTGATCACGAGGACCAATTGGTGAAGATATCATCTTTCTTCAACACACACACACACACACACACAAGGATATCCCTTAGAGATGAGCTAAGTCGGACAAGTTTTCATCTTCCAACTCTCCAAGTTGTTGTTAAGCTTAACCAACTAGCTCAGGGGTATCCAACACAGATTCTTGGAAAAAAATGGTTTATTGAAAAACCAACTTGATCACGAACTCAACATAACGGTCAGGTGACAACCTGGTAACACTTCCGAGAAGATATTCGGAAAATCACAAACCACCGGTATGTTACTAAGCTCGAGAACAACCTTGCTTTTCAGGGCAAGATGATATGATCAAAGAGTGAGGGATTGGCACAACCCTAACCCATTGATCGAAGTGTGCACCAGAAATACGGACTAGGTAGCACGATCAGTCTTAGAATGATAATTTGATAACCAACACGCTAAGAATGAGGATAGTGTCCATTAACTACCAAGCAACACAGTTGCTAGGAGTATTGATTTCACACATCACGACTCACGTGCCGGCATTCCGGTTACAATAACACGGAACCAAGGAATGAACAATGATGGTAAGAAGTATCACTGCGTCAAGAATTCATGAGAGATGTGCAATTCTCACGACGCTCTTGACATAAAGTGGGTAATACTTTACGGTAGAACAGAACCAAAGCTGGATTGGCATTTTGATCTGCGGAATACAACCACTTTGACCCGATCCCAGAAATGGATGAGGTACTGGAGTTTGTTTCTCCTAGTCATTCTGAAATAGAACGGCTTGACGAACCACAAGGGTACTAGGCATCGATGAACACGAATGCATACATACTCCTCACTATCGATTGATAGACGAAGATCGGAATATAACGGAAGGGGAACAACTCAAAGGTACATATAACTTTCTGAGTTGTGGATGCATAGATTAGTATGTCGAACGGGTTCAACATATTTCTTCCGGATAACCCATGCAGAAAGGTAGAACTGGCAGAGCCACAATATAGAATGGAGAACTCATCAAGAGCACCCTGGTTGTGATCCTTTGGTTCAAGAACTTCTGCCATAAGTGGTTCATAGTATTTGGAAGAAGGAAATACCACGGACCTCGAGGTCTATCACAAGGTTTACTAATGTCCTAAGGAACTAGCAAACACTATCAACATGAAGCGGGTAGGGTGAGTCTCGGGTTCAAAACCCAGGAATAGAATGCCTACTAACTAAATGGCATCACGGGATGCTTTTGAGAATAATGGCCAAAATCACACATTGGAAATGCAAAACATGGCTAGATCACCAGGTGACTCCCTAAAACACCTAGGGTCATAGTAATAGCTCCAACATAAATGTCGAGGTAACGGAGTACCTCAACTCACCAATTAGTGTGATTAATCTGGCCCAAATGGACATCAGGAACAGGGGAAAGGATTTGCAAATGCATCAGACTATTTAGAAACCTGGGATGACTCGGACAGCATAACGGCTATAAATGCTCAAAATGATTTGAGACATCCTGCAAAATGGTGGCATAACCACTCAGAAGCACAATATCAAGGTTCGAGACCAACTATGAACACACAGAAGTAGTAGAAACTGAATTGGGCTTAAATCCAACAATCTTAGGCAACTACGGTTTAGTAACACGTCATCCTGATAGATAGATGAGAAGGCCTAATTCTTAATCCCCGTAAAAAGAAGAGGTTGACTCAGATCAGAAGGGCATAGGGTAAAGGAGTAAAAAGAGCCTTACGTTCCCTTCCACAATCAATTCCCTTACATAACTAAAGCATTTCTAGACTCAACTTCGACCAGTTTGGCTTGGTAATCCTACAGGCAGTCAGGCTCTGATACCAACGCTGTCGGGACCCCGATCCTAGGTCACACCGATCTAGCATGTAACACATCATATCACTTTGTGGCCTCACGCACGGTATTTCCACGGGTGCCACCTTACCTGGCCCGGGACCGTTTGCGCCTTTTGGCTCACGTATATGATAGTGTCGCTAGCATCCATATGACAAAGAACCCGGGCCGACATGGCTAGTCGTGAACCCAAAGCGGCACTAACCCATGGGGACAGGCATACATGAATCAACCTCGAGCATGTCGGTCAACCAGAGTGTGAATCCGGGCTGTAGCACTGGGCTAACAGGACTCCGGTAACCCGGGCTGTAGCAGGCTAGGCAGGACTCCGGATGTCACCGCGTGACATTTCCCCGAAGGGACAGACATAGGAATGAAGTGAAACACATGCCGGCCAGTCAAGTGTCCTGAGCAGTAGTGCTGGGCTAGCAGGACTCCGGTGATCCGGGCTGTAGCGGACTACTATCGCTTAGAAGCACTAGACTACATTTCCCCATATGATAGGCTGCCAAGGATAAACAACTAGATAGTCGGATCCCACACATACCAAGCATTTCAATCATACACACAATATGCTCGATATGTGTGAATACAACATGGCATCACAACATAACTCTACAACTCAAGTATGTATGCATTAGGCTCCGAGGAGCGAGATATTACAAACATGGGTCTCATGACCCAACAATCATAGCATACAATCAAACACATGCGGAAGCTTAAGATGTCTGAGTACAGACATCTATAAATGGAAAAGGCTAAGAAGCCTGACTATCTACCAGATCCTGTCGAGGGCACAAGATCGTAGCTTAGGTATCAAGCTAAACGTCGAAGTCCACGCGGAACTACTAGCGAGACTGAAGTCTCTCTGCAAAACATAAATTAAGCAAACGTGAGTACAAAGGTACTCAGCAAGACTTACATCAGATCTAAACTACATATGCATCGGTATCAACAAGGGGGGGGTGGTGGAGTTTAACTGCAGCAAGACATCTTTGACTCAGTGGCTAACCTGAACTACGATTGCAAGCAACTCTTTTGAGGTGGCGCACACGAGTCCACATATTCACCAATCAATACACCACTATGGATCCGCTCCCGTCTCCCTACGAGAAGGCCATCCATAGCACTCACACTTATCTTGCGAGTTTTAGAGTATCCACTTTCACTTGTCTATGAACTGTTATAGGCAACCCAGAAGTCCTTTACCGCGGACACGGCTATTCGAATAGATCATTTATAACCCTGCAGGGGTGTACTTCGTCACACATGTTTCCACCACTTAGCGTCTGCACACGACATGTGCTCGGCAGACTTCAAGCGAAAGCCGACGTGGGTGTAGACCACGACCTGACTAACCACACAAGTCTCTAGTCCAGGTTTATCGCCTATTCGGGTTCCATCCGCGAGGAGATCCGGCCGGAGTTTCGCTCACAGCCCCAAACGATGTGTGCAGGGTTCCCGAGACACCAAACGGGCGCCCGGTACACCGTGCCACAGTGTATCTACCGCATCATAGCCCACCCCTAGGGTCAGCGCTACGCACGGCCGCCAACACATATCCTATAAACACCAGAAACTAATTGCAACTCCTAGACAGAGGACGAGAGGGTCAGTAAGTCGAGCGGGGTCATATTTGAGGGCCCAACGTGTGGTAGTAGCTGTTTCATGGATCACAAACACAGAACTCAGTTCTTGAGGACGGTTTCAATGAGACAACCCACCATGTACTCCTACATGGCCTCTCACCGCTACCTTTACCAAATCGTGTTCACACACTTAGCTCTTAACAGTAGGACATGTTTACACACCTCCGATTCATCCCCGATGAATCGGACCTGACTCAACTCTAAGCAGTAGCAGGCATGAAAAACAAGCATGAATGAGTAGGGACATCAGGGCTCAAACAACTCCTACTCATGCTAGTGGGTTTCATCTATTTACTGTGGAAATGACAGGTCATGCAGAGGATAAGGGGTTCAACTACCACAACAAGTAACAGATGAATCGTTGTTGTCCTAATGCAGTAAAAGAGAGCAGGAGCGAGAGAGGGGGATTGTATCGGAATGAACAAGGGGGTTTTGCTTTCCTGGCACTTCTGAAGATATCATTGGGTCTTCATCAGTGTCAACGATCACATCGTCGGTACAACGTCTATCGAGAGGGGACAAATACCGGCAACAGAGAAAGAAATACAATCAATGCAATGCACAGAATGATGCATGATCATGACATGTCAATATGCTGTGGTTTGAGCTAATGCAACTAGCTATGATTTAAATGAAGTTGGTTTGAGTGCAAGATTCAAATTCCAACCCCATATATGATTATTTAAATGCCCTTTATTTGTTTTGTCCAAAACAGAGGACAAAAATTGTTCAAACATGCATGAAAATGGTACAGATGGATTCCTTGAATTTTTCTGATAATTTTACATATATAATTTATCTTATTTGGAGTTACGGTTGATTTTCTATGATTTTTAGAAGTTTTGGGTAATTTCTGGAATTTCCTGAATTGTTTTTAAACTAGAAAATGATTTACTGTGTCAGCCCGACGTCAGGGTGACGTCAGCTGGTCAACTGAGCTGCCTCCAGGTCAAACCTGACCAGTGGGGTCCACTGGTCAGTGACTCAGGGCCAGTTAGTGTCGCTGACAGGTGGCCCCGGTCAACTGCCATGTCAGCCAGTCAACCCTGACGCGTGGGGCCACCGAGATTAAGTTAAATCTAAGACATGTGGTTAATTAAGGGATGGGGCCTGCTGTCAGTGTCTTGGGAGGTTAATTAACGGGGCTGTTAGTTGCTAATGACGGGACACATCATATCATCGGAGTTCAACGCCGGCGAACACACAGACGCGGCGGCGATGATCGGGACGGCGGCTCCGGCGACCAAATCAATGGCCGAGCCCACCTACGAGGAGCTGGGGCTCGTGTGCATCCAACTATGGCAGGGGGAGGTTGCGAGATGGCCGGAGTTGGGCACGGCGTCGACCTCGGCGGCGGCCGGAGTTCGGGCTCGGCCGATGAAATGCTACGGTGTACGAGACAACGAGGTGAGCAGTGCTATGGCCTCCTGGGAGCACGCTGAGCACAACTACGTGCTCGGTTTGATCATTCGAGGTTGCTAGCTGCGGCAATGGCGAACTCGTCGGCGGCGAGCTCTCGGGCTCAACAGAGGCCGTGGTTAGAGGGTGAAATCGGCAACGGAGAGAGAGGGGTTCGGTGCGGAGGCTCACAGAGAGTCCAACGAGCGCGAGGTCGGGGTCGGGGACGCCCGGTAGCTCCCGAATCGACGGCGGGGATCCACGGTGGCCGGCGATGGAAACGGTGATGCTGGCATCGTCGATGGCGGCGATTCGATGAGCCCCAGGCTGCGTGGCTCGGCGAGGACGATGCAGGCGTCAAGGCGGAGCACTAGAGCACAACCGTTGGGGGGGGGCTGGTGGCCACGGTGGACGGTGTCGGCGGCAACGAGCTCCGCTCGGTCGCGCGAGAGAGAGAGGGAGCAGAGAGGTGGGGAACCAGAGAAGCAAGAGGAGGACAGAGGGGCTGCAGGGCATCTCCAAGCGCGGGATCAGGGAGAAGGACAGTCCTCCAGCGCGATGCAGGAGGTGGTCGTAGCTGCGCGTGCGCGGGCGACACGCCGTCGTCCTCCTGGCAGGAGCTAGGGGATGACTGGCAACGGCCTGGTGGGCTGGGCTGGTCCAGCTGGGCCGGCTACAGGTAAGTGGCCAGGTAGATTCCTTTCTCCTCTTTTTTTCTAATTTAATTCTGTTTTCTAATTTGCAGGTTTGTTTTGAATTTGGTTTTGAAGCCAAATCAATTTTGTTGCTTCTGGAAATATTTTTAGAAGCTAAAGGAATTAAACCAAAGCTCCACAAAAATATTTCAGAATTATTGGACCTATATTTATTTAATAGTAAATATAAATCCAATTCAAATAGCTATTGATTTAATTCAATTGCCCAGAATAAATATTTCTGTGAATCCAAAAATATTGGTTTGAATTTTGCCTCTTGCCAATATTTTTAGAGAAAACAGGAACATTTTCTTAGGTTATTTGAAGCAATTTTTAATGTTGATCATTTTTTTAATTGATTTCTGGGGCTTTCAGCTTTCCCCAATTCAACTTTCAAAAATTTAGACATGATGCAACGCCACATCCTAGCACTGGGCATTAATAGAACTAGGGATGTGACACAGTGTTTCAGGAGCGATTCAACGATGTGTTTCTCCTCAAGAAGGTTGTGAGATTTTGCGAGAAATTCATGAAGGGGATTGCGGTCATCACGCCGGTTCAAAGTTGTTGGTTGCTAAAGCTTTTCGCCACGGTTTTTACTGTATGATGGCGCATGGTGATGCGGAGGATTTAGTCAAAAGATGTGATGGATGTCAAAAGTTTGCCCGCCGTGCGCATGTTCCGGCTCAAGAGTTGTAGATGATTCCAATTACGTGGCCGTTTGCCACTTGGGGGCTGGATATGGTTGGACCCTTCAAGCGCTCCAAGGACAAGAAGACCCATCTGTTAGTAGCAGTTGATAAATTCACTAAACGGGTAGAGGCAGAGCCAGTCAACAAGTGTGATGCAGCCACGGCGGTTCAATTCATCAAAAAGGTGATATTTCGGTTTGGCTTTCCACATAACATTATAACAGATAATGGCACTAACTTGTCAAAATGAGAGATGGAAGAATTCTGCCAACGTGAGCACATCCGGCTTGACCTAGCATCAGTGGCTCACCCCCAATCTAATGGTCAAGCGGAAAGGGCAAATCAAGAAATTTTGTGGGGTATCAAACCAAGGCTTATGGTTCCCTTAAAGCGGACGCCGGGTTGTTGGGTCGAGGAGCTACCTTCTGTGTTATGGAGCATCAACACCACACCCAATAGGTCTATGGGTTACACGCCTTTCTTCATGGTTTGTGGAGCAGAGGCGGTTCTTCCTAGTGACATCCGTCACGATTCGCCCCGTGTGGCAGCTTATGTTGAAGCTGATAATGAGACGGCACGTCAGGATTCTCTGGACCTGTTGGATGAAGAGCGGGATCTTGCAGCAGCGCGTTCGGCGATTTATCAATAAGATCTTCGATGTTATCACAGCCGCCGGGTTAAAACTAGAACCTTTCAAGAAGGTGATTTGGTGCTCCGTCTCATCCAGGATCAGACTGATATGCATAAGTTATCGCCCCCCCCCCTTGGGAAGGACCCTTTGTGATCAGCAAAAATCTGCACAACAGATCCTACTACCTGATTGATGTTCAAGAGCATGAAGACTCACATCAATCGAAGGAGGAGACAAAGCGGCCATGGAACATAGCTCTCCTTCGGCCTTACTATACTTGAAGCCATAGGCTTTTTCACCTGTACATATTTATGACAGTGTATATACCATATAATAAACCGGAGCCTCCGTTATAAGCGGGGTAGCTGTTCTTTCTTATATCATATATGTGCTTTTCACGGGCAAAGCGGAGTCTTTGTTAAACCGGATTTAGCAACTGCATAAAGATAAAGAAAGTCACTAGGGGGCTTGGTCATGTTTGAACCACAGCTACACCTCTTGATAGGCATTTCAGCCACACAAGGAAAAATTTATGGAGCCAAAGAGAGTATTGTACATTGTACAAACTCAAACATAGGCACACGCTGAGCATCACTCACAAAGTTACTTGGGGGCTCTTTTTTGCAAAGCAACAAAGAGTTTGAAAGGACCCTCGTAATTGGCTATCAAGCCACGGCTTGGAAGCTTGGTGTATTCACCTAAAACCCCGGGTTAACCTGCCTTCATCAAGTAAGCCACTCCTATCCAGGTAATCCTGGCATGACCCATCGAACGTTTGACAAGTCAATCTTTTACAGACCCTGAACTTGTCATAGTTAAAACGGTGATTGGTTAATTGGAGGCCCATCTTAAAAGGCTTTGTTAAATGGTTTAACTCAGAGGCCTCGCAGCCCATGAAAAGCCTCGATTTGGAGCCTGGCAACTCGTAAAAAGCCTCGCATATTTTCCTATTTGAATTTTGTTTGTTGACAATCATAAGTATTTTTTGATAAACCGGCATCCTTGATCCGGCTTGCTTTCCAACCACCAGCTGTTGGCTCATGATCAGTTATAAACCGGTGGTCACTGACCCGGTATGGTTTGACTAAATCACCAGTGTTATGAAGAAAATCCGGTAGGTGTACCGGTCCGGTTTAATAGATAGACCAGCATTATGAAGATGAGATTATCAAACGTATCGGGTTGGTGTTAAATACCTTTGCTGTATACACGTTTTCTCACTCAATGAGGTATGTTCTGTACATTATTTTTTGTACAAACACTTGATTATTCAGCTCAAGTACTATATACTTCTTGGATATTATGACATGTTTAGCGGTAAACCGCTAGACATTTTTTAGTTTTTGTACCCAGGAAGGCAAGTCATCATAGACTATGCATAAAATATATCCTGAAGGGCGGCACAGATTGTCACAAAGGGCTATGAAGCATGCTCGATGGCATGGCAGATAAACAAAGTTTCGGCTATCCTATTACATGAAGCTTTAAAGCGGCTCAACAGTGCCATTGTTTTTCACAGTAGCCATATAAACCGACGACCGGATTAGGACTCTTCATCACGACGGTTTGATGGTTGCGGATCAGTTGGTGTACGCACTTCTTCATCCCGCCCCATCCGCCGGAAATCAGCCGTTGACCAGTCGATTCCGGTTAAAGCTTGGAATACTGCTTCTTCATGGATAAGATCAGAAGGGTTAATATCAGGGGCATAAGTGTGCTTACGAATCAGAGGCACAAGTTTTTCGACTTCATGGATCTCGGCCGGATGTCTTTTCCCTTCTGCATCATAAAACGGTTGAAAATGGGACAAGTCGGTGTCTTCAGCTAATTTGCTGGCCGCTGGCCGCATCTGTTTGGTCAACCGCCGAAGATCATCATTGTCAAAGTTTGAACCGTCTTCTTTCACGCCTGGATACCCTTTAATGATATCCTCCGCTTCAAGATCTGGAATCTAGGCCTTGGCTCGAATAAGGGCAGTTAATGCTCCGGCTCTTGCAGCAGCTCTTTTCAACTCGCCAATACGCGGCGGTAACATGCCCAGCTTCTCAAGGGTTTCCTTAATCAACGTTGGCGTCGGTTTGTTATAAGCTGCTGTACTAATGGCTCGCTGAGATCCAGAGTATAGCTGCTCAACCAATGTGTATGCCGCTTTGAGCTTCATCCGCATATCTATACCAAGATGAGTGATCCGAGTTCCTACCAAAGATTTTTTTTTTCAGCATTGTGGTCAGTTTTAAGATTCATTGACTGATTCAACATACATAAGCAGATACTTACCAAAGATAGCAGAGGTCATAGCGTTGATTTGGTGCTTCAAACCAGCTAGTTCTTCGGCCACCGGTTTCAGGGCTTCCTTGGCATCTACGGCTCTATTGGTCAAACCGGCTTTTTCGGTTTCCCATGTAGCACGATCTTGATTGAAGGATTCTTTCAATTTTTCCATTCCGGCCAGCCAGGGCCTGGGTCAGCTCCTCTTTGGCTTTTGCAGCTTCGGCTTGCTGCGACTTCACATTTTCTTGCAAGTCAGAGTTTTTGGCATCTTTGCTTCTCAGTTCAGCCTGCAACATTGAAGGTATCTTCAACAAAACAACATATATAGGCACTAAGTATAAAGCATATAACAAGTTATCCACTTCATACTTGGGGGCTAATACTTATTTGCTCTCAAATACTACCCTCTATGCAAGTCTCCAGAACAATGCAAGCATTATCCTTCACACTTGGGGGCTAATGTACATTTGTTCTAAACTGGCGGTGTGGGATAAAAACCGGATTAACTTGCCAAGTTAAACCAGCCTTTGGGGGCTATGCTACAAAATGTTATCTAATTTTTCAAACATGAGTTTTATCTATGATTGAAGAAACACCTTGGCAAGGATTAATGATGGGATGCTTAAAGTGTTACAAAGACCCGGTTTATGATTGAAATCATAAAACGGCCTTTGCGGGCTACTTGGAATAGTATTTCAGCTATAAATCAATGTGCAAGGGAGAAGAATTTACCTCATATCGTTCTTTCATCAAATTCACCAAACCGGCTTCATACTCCCGGTTTGAGTGCAGACGGTTCAAGAAGCCGGAATGAAGCTCATCAGCGTTAAGATGAGCATAGTTTGATAAGTCGCTGCTCCATTTTCCTTTATCCCTGGCAATTTTCTCTTCTTTGTCACTATGCTGAGCCAAAATGACGGGATGACCAAGAGAACTGTGGCCTACTCCAATAATAATAACGTCATCGCCTTGGCCTTCAGGATTTTGGGCGGATGATGATGGAATTTCAGTATCCTTCATTGGATTAGCCCGGTTTGGTTCTGCCGGTTCAGCATCAGGGGCAGCAGGCTCAGCATCTGTGGGTTCGTCAGTATGTTGGCCGTCAAGGGGCGGATCATCAAAAGTTGTTTCAGGATGGAGGCCTTCCGGTTCACCTGTTTGCTCCGGTTCAACTCTTGGTTCTTCTTCTTCAGCAACAGGGTCTTCTGGCGGATTGGTGACCCGAGCTTTCTTGCTGGTTCTGGCTTTGGCCCTGCAAACAGAATAAAAAGGGTTAACATCCTGTTCAAAAGATGTAGGGCGCATTGAAAGGAAAGGTTTTTCGTAACTCACCCAGCCACAGTTTTCAAAGGGGGGAGTTGAGTTGCTGTCGATTCACCAGAAGAGGAAGGAGGTGTCACCTGATAATTTGAATCGGACGGATTAAGAGGCTGTCTGAAATAACCTGCCTTGGGGTAAGAATGGTCAGAAGTAGGAGAGACCTCAGACCGATGCTTCCGAACCGGAGTATCAGGTAAACCGGTAGAGGTGACCTGTTGGCCACTGTGCTGAGTTGTCCGGCGAGCCTCATGTTGTTGAGTCTTCAAAATAAATGTTGGATCCAAGTGAGCAAGAGGATGAGAAAAGCTTACTTTCTGGATTGTTTGGCGAGTTTTTTGTGTTGGCATAGAGTCTGAACCGGGGGAAAGGGTAATTACCTCTACGTCCTCAGCCTGACTAGCTTCGGCCTCCTGAGGAAGATCATTGTTAACAAGATGCATAAAAAGAGAGCCAAGTGAGTCAAGTTCTATCTCAGCTTCTGGGTCATCAGTATCATCATCAAGTTCCATAGAAATCCGGTCAGCCATTTTCCGCTTTGATGTCCGTTTTACGGCTTTGGTCTTTGGGCGGGTTGGTTTGGCCACTTTATCTCCAGTTGGTTTTGCCGCTTTCTCTATGGATTTTCGTTTCTAGACACGGTCATCACCCTATACATATAAAGAAGAAGGGTTACAGCTTGTATAAGTCAAAGATATTAGAGATGAAGAGGAAGTGTAATGCTTACAGCCAGGCGGTTTGTTCTTGGTGTAGAAGGGATTCAGACCGGTTTGACTACAGACCAGTTCTGATTCATTCAGAATTTTCTTTACCCCTTCAGTAACTTCTTCCTCAGTTAATTGGATGTTGCAGTGGCGTTGAGGATCATCAACCTCACCGGTATATTCGCACATTAAACCGGGACGCCGGCTTAGCGGCAAGATACTCCAGGATATCCAACAGCGTACAAAATCCACACCTGTTAAACCGTTTGCCATAAAGGCCCAGAGCTTGGTGATTTGAGGAGCGTATTTTTTCCTTTCTGAGGAGCTCAGGCGTTGTGGCATTGGGTGAGTATTGGATAATCTATGATCTCGGAAGCCGGGAAGGGGATTCTCATCTTCAGGCAAAGTGTCTTTGCAATAGAACCATGTTTGGTTCCATTCCTTTGGATGGCTATGGTGTTTGGCATGAGGAAATTCCACTTCTTTCCGCTTTTGAATTGAAACACCACCAAGCTCTGTGTTCGGGCCATTCACAAACTCTGTGCGCCGGTTTAAGTGAAAGAAATCCTGGAACAATTCCGCAGTTGGTTCTTCCTGTAAATAGGGTTCACAGAAGACATGGAAATTGCATAAGTTGGAGACTGAATTGGGACCAATATCTTGTGGATGCAGTTGGAAGCTGGCAAGCACATCTCGATAAAATTTTGACCCTGGCGGTTTGAAACCACGGCCTATATGGTCAACAAAGATTACCACTTCGCCTTGTCTTGGGGTTGGAGGATTCTCAGTTCCTGGGACTCGCCATTTAATCTCGGTTTTCTTAGGCAGAGAGCCGATGCTAACCATCTCATCCAGTTGAGCCTCAGTAACCCGGGAACGAGCCCAGTTGTAGGCAGTGAATTGTTTGGCCATTGCAAAGCGAACAAACTGAAAATGAAAGGCCGGTTTATAAATTATGCATGATCATACCCAAGAGACAAGGGAGTAAGAAACGTATTGATATAATAAATGGTACAACCCGGAGACTAGTATAATGAGAAAGAAGGTAATGCTAGCGCAGGATTGATCAGACACTGTTAAACCGGAGCGTAATTATGAAGGTAACATGCTCTTCCGGTTTATCAGAGGGCTAATGGCATAGAATATTTATCCAATCTCAAATCACTTATATTGGGGCGAGGAGAAACAGATCTCACAGTGATGTATAAAACTTTCGGATCTAGAGATAAGACAGAAAAGCAAAAATAATTGGATCTTGAAGGGGTGTAGAACTGAAGCATTTTTTGACTGACAGATCAGTTCTTTGCACATAAAGATTTTTGATGATCAGGGTAGGTAAGCTACGGTAAGAGACATATCAAGCATGAAGTGTCCACCTATTAAAGGAAGAACATGGAAGAATAGCACTGATGAACTTCGAAAGAACTGCGAGGAATATTGAAACCCTAGAACAGATCTATGGTGAAAAAAGCAAAGAACTTACCAGAGCTAGTGAGGAAGCGGAAGGGCATCGTAGTTCTCTGGTGCGTTCAGGGCGATGCAGCGGCCGAGGTCGGAGCAAAAGCAATGATCGACGGTGGCGGCGGAGTTCCAGAGGTTGAGCGGCGCGAGGAAGACGATGCGAAGAGGCACGGGGGGAAACGGTGAAAATGACCCCTCGGTCCTATTTTAAGGCGAAGTGAAAAATGGCAAGTGCGGGAATTGAGGAGTCCAAAAAATGGATAAGTTAATAAAGGTGTAGCGTCGATAACTGGATATATATTAAATGAAGGAAATCTCCGATATCAACGGATGGATGACGTCAGGACAGTTTATCGTAATTTTGAAGTATGACGTCACGGCGGTTTACAAGATCAAAAATGAAGACAAGAGAGAAGATTTTTTTCTAAAGTGTGGAAGATTGACATGAACAAATTCAAACCAATCTGGGGCCTAATGTTGGGGATATTACTACTGGAGGTAAATCGGCCTTATGTAGCCGGGTTGACTCTTTGAAGATTAGAAGCCCATGAAGATGTAAAGATGCTAGTGCTTTACGGAGGGCCCAAAGGCGAGTTACAGTATGTAAATGTAAACCGGCCTAGTCATGTAACTTGTATAGTAAGATAAGAAAGAGAGAGGCCGAACCGGATGCGTTTATAAACCGGCTTCGGGACTCTGTAGCCCGGCGGACGTCAACCTATGTATATAAAGGGACGACCCGGCCGCGGTTTAGGGACAAACAACAACAACTCGAAAGCCAGACAAAGCAGATTCACTCCCTGGCCTTCGAAACCCTAGCAATACCAATCACAACTAGACGTAGGATTTTACCTTCATAGAAGGGGCCGAACTAGTATAAACTCCCGTGTCCCCTTGTCCGGTTTAACCCCTTTAAGCTAACCCGTTGCGATGGCTCCACAATTAAGTCCTTTCACGAGGACATCTGCCGAGACAAACCCACGACAAGTTCCGCGCTAATCAGCCAAAGACCTTCAGTAACTATGTCGAGGCAACAGATGTTGATGATTGGCTCGTGGATATCTGCAAGCATTTCGAGTGCAGCAACGTCAGGCCTGAGGACTTTGTCAAGTTTGCTTCGTTCCAACTCAAAGACCAAGCTGCAGAATGGTTTCAGCAATACAAAGATTCTAGAGGAGGCCGTGTGATTACCTGGGATGAATTCCGTCAAGACTTCAAAGCTCATCACATTCCCCAGAGTGTTGTTGAGAGCAAGCGTGAGGAATTCCACAACCTGAAGCAAGGCAGCTTGTCTGTTTACCAGTATAACATCATGTTCCAGAAGCTCGCTCGTTTTGCCAAGCAGGACATCCCCGGCGAGAAGAGCATGATTTATTAGTTCAGAGGTGGCCTTGGAGAAGATCTTCAACTAGCTCTCGTGCTCTTTGAGCCGAAGAAGTACGATGAGTTTTACAACATGGCACTGAAACAAGAGACTGCTCAGCTGAAGTGCGATGCTTCCAAGAAGCGAGTCAGAGATGTGACTCCTTCTTCCTCAACTCAGGAGGTAACTAAGTAGCAAAAGTATTGGTTGCCTCCTCCTCCTCCGTTCCATCAGCCTTATCAGCAGAAGAGCAAAGGTGGCAATGGATCTTCGCACCCACCCAACCCAGGCTTTCAGAACAAGACTTCGTCTCAAGCTCCAAGATCAAGTGCTCCGTATCACCGTCCGCTCTCGGAGGTCACGTGCAACAAGTGTCAGCAGAAGGGTCACTATGCCAACAAATGCTTCAATCAGAGGCGTCTTCCTCCTCCTCCTGTGAGATCTGCCAGTACCGCAGTCGCCAAACATAATCCCAAACACGCCAAGGTCAACTTGTTGAACGCAGCTCAGGCAGAGGACTCATCATATGTGATTATGGGTAACTTCCCAGTTAACTCTACTCCTGCAAAAGTCCTTTTCGATACTGGTGCATCGCATTGTTTCATGTCAAGATCATTTGTTTCAAAGCATGACTTCGTTTTGGAAATGTTGGGTAAACCTATGGGAGTGGTTTCTCCGGCCAAGTCTATGAGGGCTACCTCGATAGTACCGGATGTTTCTATCATGATGGGTGACTTCAAGTTTCTGGCTTCTCCAATGGTCCTTGGTAACTCGGATATCGATCTTATTCTTGGAATGGGCTGGCTTTCTAAGCACAAGGCTCGGCTTGATTGTGCTGCCAGGCAGATTCAATTGACACATTCGTCTAAGGATGTTATTGTCTTTGCCGCTCGGGATGATACCATTCGACAGTTTTCTCTCAACGAGAAGGGCGACCTGGATGCCATTTCCCAGATCCCAGTCGTTTGTGAATATCAAGGCGTCTTTCCAGAAGAGCTTCCAGGAATGCCTCCGCACCGGCCAGTTGAATTCGTCATCGATCTTGAGCCCGGCACGGAACCTGTTCACAAATGTCCTTACAAGCTTGGACCTGAAGAGTTGAGGGAGTTGAAGAAGCAACTCGATATTCAAGAGCGTATGGGTCTCATCCGACCTAGTTCTTCTCCATGGGGTTGTGGAGTTCTTTTTGTCAAGAAGAAGGATGGAACGGACCGACTCTGTGTCGACTACCATCCATTGAACAAGAAGACCATAAAGAACAAGTACCCTCTTCCCAACATCAATGAGCTATTTGAACAACTCAAAGGTGCTCAAGTATTCTCCAAGCTTGATCTCCGTATGGGCTATCACCAGATTCGCATTCGTGAAGAAGATATCCCCAAGACAGCTTTCAGAACAAGCTATGGTTCATATGAATACACTGCCATGTCTTTTGGCCTCGTCAACGCTCCTCCAACATTCTCTCGCATGATGAACTTCATATTCAACGCCTACACAAATGACTTCGTCTTGGTCTACCTCGATGACATTTTGGTCTTTTCCAAGAACAAGGAGGATCATGCCAAGCACTTGCGTTTGGTGTTGGATAAACTCAGAGAACATCAGTTCTATGCGAAGTTCTCAAAGTGCGAGTTTTGGCTCGATGAGGTTCTCTACCTTGGGCATATCATCTCTGCCAAGGGCATAGCTGTTAATCCTGAGAAGATGTCTGCAATTGTGAATTGGGAACCACCTCAGAATGTGAAGCAACTCAGCAGCTTCCTTGGGCTCGCAAGCTATTGTCGAAGGTTCATTAAGAACTTCTCTAAGATCACGAAGCCTCTTTCCAACCTTCTCCAGAAGCATGTGAAGTATGTATGGTCGCCTGAATGTGACATCGCTTTCAACACCCTGAAAGAGAAGTTAGTCACTGCTCCAGTTCTGACTCCTCCTGATGAATCCAAACCGTTCGAGGTCTTCTGTGATGCTTCCCTTCAAGGTCTTGGTGCAGTGTTGATGCAAGAGAAGAAAGTTGTGGCCTATACCTCTCGCCAGTTGAAGCCCAATGAAAAGAACTACCCCACTCACGACCTCGAGTTGACGGCAGTTGTCCATGCTCTTTTAACTTGGAGACATCTCTTATTGGGAAGAAAAGTGGACATCTTCACTGACCACAAGAGTCTCAAGTACATCTTCACTCAGCCTAATCTCAACCTCAGGCAGACTCGTTGGGTCGAAATGATTCAAGAGTACAATCCGAGTATTGAAAATGTTCCAGGCAAGGCCAATGTAATTGCTGACGCATTGAGCAGGAAGGCTTACTGCAACAGTCTGATTCTCAAGCCTTACCAACCCGAGCTTTGTGAAGCTTTCCGCAAACTCAACCTTCAAGTTGTTCCTCAAGGTTTCCTCGCCAACCTCCAAGTCTCTCCTACTTTGGAAGATCAGATTCGTGAGGCTCAACTTCTTGATGCTATGGTGAAGAAGGTGAAGATTGTGATTGCCAAGAGTCAACCCAAGTACAAGTGCTATCGTCTTGACGACAAGGATACTCTATTCTTCAAGGATCACATTGTGGTGCCTAAAGGTGACCTTCGTAATGTCATTATGAACGAGGCTCACAATTCACTCCTCTCTATTCACCCTGAAAGTACAAAGATGTACCATGACCTCAAGCAGGCGTATTGGTGGACTCGAATGAAGTGCGAGATTGCTCAGTTCGTGAATGAATGTGATGTCTGCAGAAGAGTGAAAGCAGAACACTAATGACCAGCTGGTCTCCTCCAACCTCTTGACATTCCAGAATGGAAGTTTGACCATATTGAGATGGACTTCGTGACTGGATTTCCAAAGTCCAAGTGTGGCAATGATGCTATCTTGGTTCTCATCGACAAACTCACTAAAGTGGCTCATTTTCTTCCTATTAAAGAATCTGTCACAGCAGCTCAGTTGCAGAGCTATGTACCTCCAGGATTGTCTCTCTGCACGGCATTCCGCAGCTGATATCTTCAGATCGTGGCAGCATCTTTACCTCCAAGTTCTGGGATTCTTTTTCAAAAGGCCATGGGCACCAACATTCGCTTCAGTACAGCCTTTCATCCTCAAACTAGTGGCCAAGTCGAGCGAGTAAATCAGATTCTTGAAGATATTCTCACGGCTTGTGTCATCTCTTTCTGTATGAAGTGGGAAGATTGTCTTCCATATGCCAAGTTCTCCTACAACAATAGCTTTCAAGCGAGTTCGGGTAAGGCCCCATTCGAGATTCTCTATGGCAGGAAGTGTCGTACTCCTCTTAACTGGTCAGAGACTGGTGAACATCAACTTCTTGGAAATGACTTGATCACAGAGGCAGAAGAAATGTGCAAAGTCATTCACGATAATCTCAAAGCCGCGCAATCGCGCCAGAAGAGTTACTATGATAGCAAGCATCGTGACTTGGCTTTCGAGATCGGAGACCAGGTCTACCTCCGCGTCTCTCCAATGAAAGGTACTCGTCGCTTCGGTATCAAAGGGAAGCTTGCCCCTAGATATGTGGGTCCTTTCAAGATCATAAGCAAAAGAGGCGATCTCGCCTATCAACTTGAGCTTCCCTCCAACTTTGCAAATGTGCATGACGTGTTTTATGTCTCTCAACTCCGCAAGTGCTTCAAGACTCCTGATCGCACCATCAAATTCGAAGACATTGATCTCCAAGAAGACATGTCTTATCGTGAGCACCCCGTTGCTATTCTTGAAGAAACTGAGCACAAGACTCACAACAAGTCTATCAAATTCCTCAAAGTCAATTGGTCACATCATTCCAATCGTGAAGCCACCTGGGAACGCGAGGATCACCTCCATTCTGAGTACCTGGAGTTTTTCTAGTCCTAGATCTTGCGACAAGATCCTTTCGTAGTGGTGGAGTGTTGTAACACCCCGGATGTAACCTACCTTATTTGTATTCCAACTCTTGCCTTTTCCGGCACTAAGTTATGTTATTTCCTCGTTGTGGGGTTTTTGTCTCCGTGTGTTTTGTCTTTTTCATGCATCTCATATCATGTCATCATGTGCATTGCATTTGCATACGTGTTCGTCTCATGCATCCGAGCATTTTCCCCGTTGTCCGTTTTGCATTCCGGTGCTCCTATGTCCTCCGGTGTCCCTTTCTACCTCTTTTCGTGTGTGGGTGTTAAACGATTTCGTATTGGGCCGATACTTGCCATGCGGCCTTGGTTTACTACCGTTAGACCGCCTGTCAAGTTTCGTGCCATTTGGACTTCGTTTGATACTCCAACGGTTAACAGAGGGACCAAAAAGGCCCCGTGTGTGTTGCAACCCAACACCCCTCCAAAGTGGCCCGAAACCCACCTAAACCTCTCCCATCACCTAGGTCGTTCGATCACGATCGCGTGGCCGCAAACCGTGCTCCATTTGGAGACTCCTAGCTCCCTCTACCTCTATAAATAGGCCCTCCACGAAATTTCCGGATCAAACACACCCTAACCTAGCTCCTCTCCCTCTCGCCCGCGCCGGACATTGTCCGCCGGCGCCGAACACACCGCCGTGGCCAACCGCCTGCCGCCACGTGGCACGCCGGCTCTTCCCCATCGTGCGGCTCGCCGAACCCGCTCCAGGTCCTCCCGGCCCATCCGCCTCGCGCCGCCAGGGAGCGCCCGCGCCTGCGCCAGCCTCTCCTCCGCGCCGCCCCGCGCCAGCCTCTCCGCCACGCTGCCGCACGCCATCGTCCCCGACGAGCTCTGCCCCGCCGACCGCGCCAGGAGCCACCGCCTCGACCGACCATCCTCGAGCGCCACGTGCAACGCCACCTCCCGCCACGCCGGCGCCACCCCAGCCTCTCCTCCCCTCGGAACCCTCCATCTCTGGCAACCTCGACGTCGACTCCGGCGAACTGCTACAGTGCCAGCCCGGCTGGATCCAGATCTGAGACGAACTCGGTTGACTTTTCCCCCCGAAACCCTAATATTTTGCTTACTTTGATGCTTCATAACTTCATCACCGTGGCTCCGATTCATGCGTGTAGCATATCAAAATGTTCGTCTCGATGAGTACTCCATTTCATCTCATTGCATCATTTTCATTTGAGCTCATCTTCATGCCCGAAATGCTGTTGGAAGAGGGCTATGTGATGTTAGTTTCAGATTATTCTCAGCAAATGCACTTTTGTCATTTTTGCCATGATTAGTGTGTGCATGCTATGATCCCGAGCTCTACATGTGTTTTGAAGTATGTCATGCCATCTTTACAAGGATATAGGCTATGTATTTTTTGCGATCTATGTGGTTACTAGCACAAGCATGCAAAGTAGCTTACTTAATGTTGTTGATTTCGAGGACTTAGAAATATTCTAAGTCTCTGCCCTGTCCTTATTTTTATGCCATATGTTCATGTTGTTTCCGAGTGATCCGTGCATCTTTTGAGCATGATCAGTAAGGATGTTTTGTAGATATATTGGTGCTCTATCCATCCATGTCTTTGTTTGCATTTATGGAGCACCCTAGATTGACTCAATCGAGCAATACTTTTGCTATAAAATGTTCCTAGCAGATTGTTAACATGTTTATCAATTTTGCTGAGCTTGTTGTAGTTGATCCGTGCATGCTATGTTGTTGTTCGTGCCATGTCTAGCTTCTATGCCATGTCTACTTGATGGGTGTATGCTTAGTTTATCATGCAATGCCTCGTGGTGAGTGCATCGAGCTCGTAAACATGCCTACTTGACATCTGTTTTGTCATGTTCCAGTTTTTCACTAAGTCTGAATCTGTTAACGATAATTGCTATGTTCACGTGGTTGCAATTGTATTTTCTGATCCCTTTTGGCTTATGGTCAGTAAGGGACTTTTGTTTTATGCTTTGAGTAGCTGCATGCCATGCCTTGATTTGCCATGATATGTTCCTGTAACATGTTGTTATCTTGCTCTAAAGATTCCTTCCTGATGTTAAATTCCTGACTTGTTATTTTCACGAAGTCTGTAACCTGTTATCTTTTGCACTTTTGCCATGCTTGTTTGAACCTGCTATTGAGTGAATTGGCGGTAGCTCAGTGTTCATCTTTTGTCAAGCATCTTGAGTGGATCCATGCCATGTATTTTGTTGCTATGTTGGAGTGTTGTAGCATGTTGTTCTTGATGCATTTAGATGGTCTCGTGCTGTTAATCGCAGACCGATGCCATATTTGTTTTGCTCACCATTTCCAAACTATGCATCCGATTCCGGTGATGCTTATATCGATTTCGACCGAAATCAACTCCTCTTTCCAGTTGCACTCTTGTTTTTCCAAGTTGGGGCCAGGTTCAATCATTCCTTTCCAAATCATGCATATGCATCACATATCGCACCCCGCATATCATGACCATATTTGCATCATGTTGTTTGAGCATTGCACGTGGTTGATTGTGTTTCCCTTTGCTTGTTGTTCTTGCTTTGGGTAGAGCCGGGAGATGAGTACATGATCGAGGAGCCCGTTGAGTACGCTTACGAGGATCAAGTCAACTCAGAGAACTTTGCAGGCAAGATGACCATACCCTCAAAATCACTTCTATCTTTGCTTGCTAGATGCTCGCTCTTTTGCTATGCCTATGCTATGATACCTACCACTTGCTTATCATGCCTCCCAAATTGCCATGTCAAACCTCTAACCCACCTTGTCCTAGCAAACCGTTGTTTGTCTATGTTACCACTTTGCTCAGCCCCTCTTATAGCGTTGCTAGTTGCAGGTGAAGTTTGGAGTTTGTTCCTTGTTGGAACATGTTTATTGTTGGGATATCATAATATTATCTTGTTTATCTTAATGCACCTATATACTTGGTAAAGGGTGGAAGGCTCGGCCTTATGCCTAGTGTTTTGTCCCACTCTTGCCGGCCTAGTTTCCGTCATACCGGTGTTATGTTCCTTGATTTTGCGTTCCTTACACGGTTGGGTTATAATGGGAACCCCTTGACAGTTTGCCTTGAATAAAACTCCTCCAGCAAGGCCCAACCTTGGTTTTACCATTCGCCACCTAGCCTTTTCCCCTTGGGTTTCGCGGACTCAAGGGTCATCTTTATTTTAAACCCCCGGGCTAGTGCTTCTCTAAGTGTTGGTCCAACCCAGAGCACTGTGCGGGGCCGTCCCTTGGCAACTTGGGTTACGTTGGCTTTCGTACGCTTAGCTTATCCGGTGTGCCCTGAGAATGAGATATGTGCAGCTCCTATCAGGATTTGTCGGCACAGCGGATGGTCTTGCTGGACTTGTTTTACCATTGTCGAGATGTCTTGTAACCGGGATTCCGAGTCTGATCGGAGTGTCTTGGGAGAAGGAATATCCTTCGTTGACCGTGAGAGCTTGTGATGGGCTAAGTTGGGACACCCCTGCAGGGTTTTGAACTTTCGGAAGCCATTCCCGTGGTTATGGGCAGATGGGAATTTGTTAATGTCCGGTTGTAGATAACCTGAAACTTAACTTAATTAAAATGCATCAACCGCGTATGTAACCGTGATGGTCTCTTCTCGGCGGGGTTCGGGAAGTGAACACGGTGTTGGAGTTATGTTTGACGTATGTTGTTCTAGGATCACTTCTTGATCATAGTTGTTCGACCATGACTTTGCCTTCTATTCTCGCTCTCATTTGCGTGTGTTAGCCACCAAATATGCTAGTCGCTTGTTGCAGCTCCACTTCATACTTTTACCCTTCCTATAAGCTTAAATAGTCTTGATCGCGAGGGTGTGACATTGTTGAGTCCCCGTGACTCACAGATTACTTCCAAAAACCAGATGCAGGGACCGATGATACCTTTCCAGGAGATTCAACTGAGCTCAAGTGGGAGTTCGATGAGGACTCAGGACGATACTACGTGTCTTTTCCAGATGATCAGTAGTGGTGCCCAGTTGGGGCGATTGGGGACTATGTTGCATTTGGGGTTTATCTTTATTTTGGTTTCGTAGTCGGACCTTGAGTGTATCTGGATGAATGTAATGACTTATTTATGCTATTTGTGTGACATGGCGAGTGTAAGCCAACTATGTATCCTTTTCCCTTAATGTATTACATGGGTTGTTGTGAAGATTACATCACTTGCGACATTGCTTTCAATGCGGTTATGCCTCTAAGTCGTACTTCGACACGTGGGAGATATAGCCGCATCGAGGGCGTTACAGTTTGGAAGAGTGTCAACCTTAGATCCCACTATTTTGGAAGAGTATCAACTTTGCATGCATGTGGATTGTGTTGAAAATATTATATGTGATAGATATTTTGTTGAATTTGCTTATGATCCTACATGTGATTATTATGAGACAGGAAAATATGGTGGTAGAAATTTTCATGTTACTAAATTACCTCTCATTATGTTGAGATTGCTATTGTTTCTTTCCGCTTCCTTGCATATGCTAGTTTTTGCTTGCCTTGATAACTTGTTTGCCTATAAGATGCCTATGCATAGGAAGTATGTTAGACTTAGATGTGTTTGTCACGTGTTTTATGATGCCCTCTTTGTGCTTCAATTCTTGTCTTTCATGTGAGCACCATTGAAATATTATGCCTAGCTATAAGGCTTTAAAGAAAAGCGCTTGTTGGGAGGCAACCCAATATTTTTACTTGCTGTTATTCAATAAATAATTTATCTAGACTCTGTTTTGGTTGTGTTTTTTGTGTTTAATTAGTGTTTGTGCCAAGTAGAACCGTTGGGAAGACTTGGGGAAAGTCTTGTTAAACTTGCTGTAAAAAACAGAAACTTTAGCGCTCACGAGAACTGCTGTCATTTTTATTTGGAAAGTGATATTTAAATAATTCTTTTTTCAGATGATTAATAGATAAATTCCTCACGTCCAGAAATTTATTTTAGAATTTTTGGGGTTCCAGATATTGCGCTAGCTACAGATTACTACAGACTGTTCTGTTTTTGACAGATTCTGTTTTTCGTGTGTTGTTTGCTTATTTTGATGAATCTATGGCTAGTAAAATAGTTTATAAACCATAGAGAAGTTGGAATACAGTAGGTTTAACACCAATATAAATAAAGAATGAGTCATTACAGTACCTTGAAGTGGTCTTTAGTTTTCTTTCGCTAACGGAGCTCACGAGATTTTCTACTTTGAGTTTTGTGTTGTGAAGTTTTCAAGTTTTGGGTAAAGATTTGATGGATTATGGAACAAGGAGTGGCAAGAGCCTAAGCTTGGGGATGCCCATGGAACCCCCAAGATAATCTAAGGACACCTAAAAGCCAAAGCTTGGGGATGCCCCGCAAGGCATCCCCTCTTTCGTCTACTTCTATCGGTAACTTTACTTGGAGCTATATTTTTATTCATCACATGATATGTGTTTTGCTTGGAGCGTCTTGTATTATTTGAGTCTTTGCTTTTTAGTTTATCACAATCATCCTTTCTGTACACACCTTTTGAGGGAGCCATACATGACTAGGAATTTGTTAGAATACTCTATGTGCTTCGCTTATATCTTTTGAGTTATATAGTTTTGCTCTAGTACTTCACTTATATCTTTTAGAGCACGGTGGTGGATTTGTTTTATAGAAACTATTGATCTCTCATGCTTCACTTAGATTATTTTAAGAGTCTTAATAGCATGGTAATTTGCTTAAAATCCTAATATGCTAGGTATTCAAGATTAGTAAAATTTTCTTATATGAGTGTTTTGAATACTAAGAGAAGTTGGATGCTTGATGATTGTTTTGAGATATGGAGGTAATAATATCAAAGTCGTGCTAGTTGAGTAGTTGTGAAATTGAAAAATACTTGTGTTGAAGTTTGCAAGTCCCGTAGCATGCACGTATGGTAAACGTTATGTAACAAATTTGAAACATGAGGTGTTATTTGATTGTCTTCCTTATGAGCAGGAGCGAGAGAGTGGGATTGTATCAGAATGAACAAGGGGGTTTTGCTTGCCTGGCACTTCTGAAGATGATATAACTCTTCATCGGTGTCATCGAACTCATCGTCGAAACCACGTCTACTGAGAGGGGACAAATACCGGCAAACAAGGAAGAACACAATCAATGCAATGCAACAATATGATGCATGATCATGACATGTCAATATGTTGTGTTTTGAGATAATGCAACTATCAAAGGGTTAAATGGAGTTGGTTTGAACCCAAGATTCAAATTCAAACTCCACATGTGGTTATTTAAATGCCACTCATTTCATTTGTCCTAAATAGTAGTCATAAGTTCTTCTAACATGCATGAAAATGGAATGGATCGATAGATTGGATTTTTTCTGATCATTTTTCATATATAACTTATTTTATTTGGAGTTATAGATTATTTTCTATGAATTTTAGAAGTTTTAGCTATTTTCTGGAATTTCCTGAATTAATAAAAACGCCAGAAAGGCTTTATTGCGTCAGCATGATAGCAGCATGACGTCAGCAGGTCAACCGGGGTTGTTCCAAGTCAAACCTGGCGCATGGGGTCCACACATCAGTGACACGGGGGCTAAACCCGGTCAAACCCGATGCTGACTGGTTTGACCCTGCAGTAGGGCCCACTGTCAGTCGCTTTTAGGGTGATTAGCTGGCTGGGTTAGCGCCTCATGACGTCCACGTCTTCAGTCGCCGGAGTTTCGCCGGTGATGACCATTTCGCGCGGCGGAGCTCGTCGGGATTTCGCTACAGCCCACAGTTTGAGGCGGGGTTTGCTCCTACGTGTTCCTGGGAGCGAGCTGCATCGACCAGTGGTGGTGGCCAGAGCTACGAAGGCTAGGATCAACGGCGGCGACCGAAATTCGGACAGGCTCGGTTGGCGCTAGGGGCACAGCAGGTCGAACGGGTGGACGCGCCCGGCTCCTGGGAGCGTGCAGAGCACGGAGCGATGCTCAGGCGCAAGCTTCAGTGGCTACAGCGGCAGTGGCGACATGGCCGGCGGCAAGCAAGCTTTCGGGCAGGGTGGCGCTAGAGCTAGGGGACGAGCGAGGCGACAGGGCTTGGGCGAAACGACGAGGAGCTCACCTCGAGTGGAAGGGGATGCTCAGAGCGCTCGAGGACGGGCGGGATCGGACGGATCGGGCGACGGCATCCGGCGGCCATGGATGGGGAAGAAACGTCGTGGAGTTGTCTTGGGGCATCCGGGCTTCAGTGGGTCAGCGTAGAGGGGCTTGGGGTCTAGGCGGAGCTCGGGGTCACGGCCACGGTGCAAGGGAACGGCGGTGGGCGCAGCGGCAGTGAGCGGCGGCGATAGCGTGCTCGGGAAGAGAGGGAGAGAGCAGAGGAGGGGGAGGAGCAAGTGAGAGTGAGAGAGCCTGGGGGTGTGTGGCATCTCCAGGGGGTCGAGGCGCAGGCAGGCAGCCTGGAGGTGGCCGGCGTGTGGCCACGCGTGGCGGCACACGCGCTCGCTACTTAGCTGCTTCAAGGCGAGGGGGAGGAAGACGACAGGGAGGAGGAGGTGGGCTGGGCCGGCCAATTGGGCCGCCAGGTGGGCTGCACATGTAAGTTAGGTAGGTTTCCTTCCTTTTCTATTTTTCTTCTGTTTTCTATTTTGCTGTCACGTTAGGGCTTTAACTAAAACTCTTAAATAGATCCAAAAATTATGAAACTGCTCAATGCCACTATTTGGAATATAACCAAAAGCAAACATTTTAGTTTATGATTATTTGAGCATTTAAATGTCCAATTGCAAATAGAATATGATTTAATTCAGTGACCCTCTATGGTCCTAGAAAAGTGTGCACCATTTTTGTCAGAGGTTCTAGACCAGGGCAAAGATGATGAACATTTTAGAAGGGCATTTCAGGTTCATTGAAAAGTATTTTAGTAACCCTAGTTGAGTTGGGTGGTGCTGGGAGTTTATGTCATCCCCATTTCAAGTTTCTGAGAAATTTAAACATGATACAACACCAGAAGCTGGCACTATGCATTACCAGAACTAGGGATGTGACAACTCACCCCCACTAAACAAGAATCTTGTCCCGAGATTCAAGACGTGAGGCAAGATGAAGGGGGAACGCAAACTAACATAATCTTCACAATCCAGGTTGCACTTCACAAAAACATTGATTCGGTCACCATCTTTGTCTTGATGTCTTGCTCTGAGCACTCTAACAAACATGACAACGATAGGAAAAGAAAAACTCTAGAAGGATCGATATTCTCGAGGATCGAACAGCTCAGGATAAACTCACGGGGTGAGTCATTGAAACATCTCTCGAGCTGAGACACGAAGCATACATCTAGAGGGATGGAGTGAAACAGATGACGGAGGTTCTAGGTAGACAACAATTCCACACTTCAGAAGGGGGTGAACGGTTGCCAACATGGGGAGGATTGAGTTGCTATGATACCATAACAAGACACCTTAGAGAAGGGTGACTCGTAGAATTAATACCCTAAGTGGCAAAAGGAATTACTTTTGATATAGAGATCACTGAGACTTTTATATCAGCATGAGGCAATCACAACAATCGTTGGTGGAGTACGAAGGGATGGCATACCTAGACTAGAATGGACGATGTGGATTACCTTGTTGAAGACAACACAAGGGTGATTTTGCTTATCATCAGAAATGGATGGAACCCAGGGTAAGACCACTTTTGAAAATGATCCTGATTAGTAATTACTGAGAAGGGTAATCCAGAGTAGAGTGGCACAATGGCGGTGCAAGCTGGGAACAAGATGCAAATGCTGGGAATGATTCTAGTAACTACGGAGAAACTCAATAGTAGAGAGTGAGTCCACTGTTTGAAAGGTTATAACATAATCGAAGAAGACTGGAAGCAAATCCCAATTAATGCCAACGATAAGACCTAGTGCTTGCGCGTGCTCTCAAGAACTTGAGCATTTCCATATTCATCAAGGTTTTACCAATATCCGTGTCAAGGATCCTGGCAACACAACATACTACCATGATGAATGGTGATGGACGATGCAGATGTAAAGGAGGATAACACCTTCTCAGATTTCACCTTAGCGAGGCCAAGGAAATAGAATCTGGATGATCGACCGAGAGACATTTAGCAATCCGCTTCTAATGTTCTCCTTGATGTACTAGCGTATCCCATTCATAGATATGGTTTGATATATAGAACATCAAGTAAAGGTCGGACTTCGGGAGCACAAAAATCCATAAGGGACATCTAGGGAGTAAATCCTACGAAATCCTTATGGGGAGGTGGCCAACTTCCTCAATCAAGATACTACAATAATAGGTCTTCCGGATGGGTGTGTTGGCCACGACACCCACTTCACCGGGTTACGGAGAGACCAATATTATAGTTCTTGGAATACGTTCCAACCATCATATCTGCCTGAAATTCAGATCTGGTTGGTGTCAGAATATTCCAAACTCATCAAGTCTAGAAAGAGAAATGAAAGTTTGCAACGCAAATCGACGAGATGACGTTGAGAGATTCTCGGGAAATGAGCTACGATAGCAAGCTCCAAAACATGAGCTGGTTCTGCTACACACATGTGAACACGCTGTCGCGGACAAGCATGACCACATAGCAGTCTTATAATAAAACACTACCGAGTCCTGATTGGGAACCATCAACGAGGATATCAAAGTCCTTACATAAGTCCGGATTAGCTCTTACAAAGGAAATCCTTCTCCTTGAACAAATCAATCGGTGGCTTGGTGTGCTAGGGATACATATAGAATGAAGTTGATCAGTCTGTCAGACCATAGGATACTTTGCACATACATGACTGACTTGGGATGATTCCAAAGAAAGCAAAACAATCTTTCTCGAGCTCACGGCGGCAACTTGCACCAAATGCACATGAATCAGAGGGAGTCACTTCTTTCATCCAACATATGCTTCATGAACGGAACACGAAAGCATTGCTCACAAAGTTTCCAACACCAGCTAGATGTTCAACACGAATCATGAGGAAGGTAAAAACGTTGTCGATGGGCTCAACAACAATTCATCCAGGTTTCCATATAAGTGGAATTCCTCAATTATGTGAACAAGGTGATAGCATTGGTCAGACCCGAAAGATATAATGGTGTATGCTCGAGGAAATGACCACGAGTAAGACAACATTACGAATATCGTTGGTTCTGATTTGATTTGACGGTAGCCCATACTCAAATCAAAGATTGGATAAGATAATAGATCCAACAATTGACCACGAGGATCAATCAATGAAGATATCATCTTTCTTCAACACACACACACACACACACAAAGATATCCCCTTGGAGTGAACTGAGTCGGACAAGCTTTTATCTTCCAACTCTCCAAGTTGTTGTTTAGCTTAACCAACTAGCTCAGGGTATCCAACACAGATTCTTGGAGAAAGGGTGGTTCATAGAGATAAACCAACTTGATCACGAACTCAACATAGCGGTCAGGTGACAACCTGGTGATACTTCCGAGAAGATATTCGGAAAATCATGAACCACCGACATGTTACTAAGCTCGAGAACAATCTTGCTTTTCAGGGAAAGACGATATGATCAATAGAGCGAGGGATTGACACAATCCTAATTCATTGATTGAAGAGTGCACCGAAAGTAAGGACTAGGTAGCACGATCAACCTCAGGGTGATGATTCAATAATCAGCATGCTAAGAATGAGGTTATTATCCATTTAACTACCAAGCAACAGAGTTGCTAGGAGTATAGATTTCACACACCATGATTCACTTGTCGGCATTCCGGTTGCAACAACACGGGAACCAAGAAATGAATAATAATGGCGAGAAGTGTCACTGTATCAAGAGTTCATAGGATGGTGTGCAATTCCTATGATATTCTTGATATAAAAGATGGTAATACTCAAAGGTAGAACAGAACAAAAGCTGGGTTGGCATTTTGATCTGCGAGATACAACTACTTTGACCCAATCCTGGATATGGATGAGGTACTGGAGTTTGTTTCTCCTAGTCATTCTGGAATAGAATGGCTTGACAGACCACAAGAGTAATAGGAATCGATGAACGAATGCACGCATACTCTTGACTATCAATTGATAGACGAAGGTCAGAAGACAACTAAAGAGGGACAACCCAAAAGAACATATGATTTTCTGAGTTGTGGATGCATGGATTAGCATGTCGAACGAGCTCAACATATTTCTTCCGG
The DNA here is from genome assembly GCA_034509565.1 of Triticum monococcum. Taxonomy (NCBI): domain Eukaryota; kingdom Viridiplantae; phylum Streptophyta; class Magnoliopsida; order Poales; family Poaceae; genus Triticum; species Triticum monococcum. Next base: position 604,477,536 of record CM067847.1, on the reverse strand, counting down.
ATAACCCGTGCAGAAAGGTAGAACTGGCGGAGTCACAACATCGAATCAAGAACTCATCAAGAGCGTTCTGGTTGTGATCTTTCCGTTCAACGAGGAACTTCTGCCATAAGCAGTTCATGGTATTGGAAGAAGGAAATACCACGGACCTTGAGGACTATCGCAAAGGTTACTAATATCCTAAAGGAACTAGCAAACACTATCAACATGAAGTAAGTAGGGTGAATTTTGGGCTCAAAAACCCAGGAGTAGAATACCTACTACTAAGTAGCATCACGGGATGCTTTCGAGAATAATGGCCAGAATCATCACACTGGGGATACAAAGCATTGCTAGATTACTGAGTGGTTCTCTAAGATGACTGGGGTCATAACAACAATTCCAACATATATACCGAGGCAATGAAGTACCTCAACACACTAGATAGTGTGGTTGATCTGGCACAAAGAAACTTCAGAATGGTAAGGAGAGTTTTACAAATGCATCAGACTATTTAGAAACCTGGGATGACTCGGACAGCATAACGGCTGTAAATGCTCAGAAAGATTTGAGACATCCTGAAAAATGGTGGCATAACCACTTAACATCACAATATCAAGGTTTCAAGACTAACTGGCAATACACAGAAGTAGTAGGAACTGAACTGAGGCTTAAAGCCAACAATCCTATAAGTCTATGGATTAGTAACACGTGATCCTGATAGAAAGAAGAGAAAGCCTAGTTCCTTAACCCCGTAGGAAGATAAGATGACTCGAATCAGAAGGGCATAAGGTAAAGGAGTAAAAAGAGCCTTACGTTCCCATCCACAATCAATTCCCATATATAACTAAAGAATTTCTATACTCAACTTTGACCAATTTGGCTTGGTAATCCTACAGGCAGTTAGGCTCTGATACAAAAGCTGTCGAGACCCCGATTCTAAGTCACACCGATCTAGCATGTAACACATCATATCACTTTGCGGCCTCACGCGTGGACGCATGGTATTCCCACGGGTGCCACCTTACCTGGCCCAGGACCGTTTGTGTATTTTGGCTCACGTATATGATAGTGTCGCTAGCATCCATATGACACAGAACCCGAGCCGACATGACTAATCATGAACCCAAAGTGGTGCTAACTTACGGGGACAGGCATACATGAACCAGCATCAAACGTGTCGGCCATCAGTGTGTGAATCCGGGTTGTAGCAACTGAGCTAACAGGACTCCGGGAACCCGGGCTGTAGCAGGCTAGCAAGACTCCAGAAGTCACCGCGTGACATTTCCCCGAAGGGACAGACACAGGAACGAAGTGGATCACATGTCGGCCAGTCTAAGTGTTTCGGAGCAGTAGTAACTGGGCTAGCAGGACTCCAATAAACCGGGCTGTAGCAGACTACCATGGCTTAGGGGAAGCACTAGACTACATTTCCCCATAAGAGAGGCTACTAAGGATAAACAACTAGGTTGTCAGATCCCACACATACCAAGCATTTCAATCATACACACAATATGCCTAATATGTGTAAATACAACATGGCATCACAACAAAACTCTACAACTCAAAGTATTTATTCATTAGACTTCGAAGAGCCAAATATTACAAACATGGGTCTGATGACGCGGCATTCAAGTCATACAAGCAACAAGAACATGCGGAAGCTTAACTTGTCTAAGTACAGACAATTATAAAAAGAAAAAGGCTGAGAAGCCTAGCTATCTACCAGATCCTGCCGAGGGCACAAGATCGTAGCTGAGGTATCAAGCTAAACGTCAAAGTCCACACGGAACTACTAGCGAGACTGAAGTCTCTCTGCAAAAACATAAATTAAGAAAACGTGAGTATAAATGTACCCAACAAGACTTACATCAGAACTAACTACATATGCATCGGTATCAACAAAGGGGGTGGAGTTTAACTGCAGCAAGCTAGCTTTGACTCGGTGGCTATCCTAAACTACGACTGCAAGTAACTCTTTTGAGGTGGCGCACACGAGTCCACATATTCACCAATCACTACACCACTATGGATCCGCTCTCGTCTCCCTACGAGAACGCCATCCATAGCACTCACGCTTATCTTGCACATTTTAGAGTATCCACTTTCACTTGTCTATGAACTATACAGGCAACCCAGAAGTCCTTTACCGCAGACACGGCTATTCGAATAGATCATTTATAACCCTGCAGGGGTGTACTTCTTCACACACGCTCTCGCCACTTACCACCATGTACACTTCGTGTATCTCGGCAACCTTCAAGCGGAAGCTTGGCGAGGGAGTCGGCCACGACCTGACTAACCACACAAGTCTCTAGTCCAGGTTTATCGCCTATTCGGGTTCCATCTGCGAGGAGATCTGGTCGGGGTTTCTCTTATAGCCCCAAACGATGTGTGCAGGGTTCCCGAGACACCAAACGGTCGACTCGGTACACTGGGCCACGGTGTATCTACCGCATCATAGCCCACCCCTAGGGTCAGCGCTACGCACGGCCTCCAACACATACCCTACAAACACCAGAAACTAGTTGCAACTCCTGGATAGAGATCAAGGCGATTAATAAGTCGAGAGAGTCAATTAAGGATCCCAATGTGTGGTAGTAGCTGTTCATGGATCACAAACACAGAACTCAGTTCCTGAGGACGGTTTCAATGAGACAACCCACCATGTACTCCTACATGGCCTCTCACCGCTACCTTTACCAAATCATGTTTACACAGTTAGCTCTCAACAGTAGGACATGTTCACAACTTTCCAATTCATCCCCGATGAATCAGACCTGACTCAACTCTAAGCAGTAGCAGGCATGATAACAAACATGAATGAGTAGGCACATCAAGGCTCAAACAACTCCTACTCATGCTAGTGGGTTTCATCTATTTACTATGGCAATGATAGGTCATGCAGAGGAAAGGGGTTCAACTACCACAGCAAGTAACAGATGAATCGTTGTTGTCCTAATGCAGTAAAAGAGAGTAGGAGGGAGAGAGTGGGATTATATCGAATGAACAAGGGGGTTTTGCTTGCCTGGCACTTCTGAAGATGGTATAACTCTTCATCGGTGTCATCGAACTCATTGTCGAAACCACGTCTACTGAGAGGGGACAAATACCGGCAAACAAGGAAGAACACAATCAATGCAATGCAACAATATGATGCATGATCATGACATGTCAATATGCTTTGTTTTGAGCTAATGCAACTAGCAACAGGTTAAATGGAGTTGGTTTGAACCCAAGATTCAAATTCAAACTCCACATGTGGTTATTTAAATGCCACTCATTTCATTTGTCCGAAACAGTAGTCATAAGTTGTTCTAACATGCATGAAAATGGTACATATCGATAGATTGGATTTTTCTGATCATTTTTCATACATAACTTATTTCATTTGGAGTTATAGATTATTTTCTGTGAATTTTAGAAGTTTTAGCTATTTTCTGGAATTTCCTGAATTAATAAAAACGCCAAAAAGGCTTTATTGCGTCAGCATGACAGCAGCATGACGTCAGCAAGTCAACCGGGGCTGTTACAAGTCAAACCTGATGTGTGGGGTCCACACGTCAGTGACACGGGGGCTAAACCCGGTCAAACTCGATGTTGACTGGGTTTGACCTTGCAGTAGGGCCCGCTGTCAGTGGCTGTTAGGGTGATTAGCTAGTTGGGTTAGCGCCTAATGACGTCCACGTCATCAGTCGCTGGAGTTTCGCCGGCGACAACCATTTTGCGCCGCGGAGATCGTCGGGATTTCGCTACAGCCCACGGTTTGAGGCGGGGTTTGCTCCTACGTGTTCCTGGGAGCGAGCTGTGTCAACCAGTGGTGGTGGCCGGAGCTGCGGTGGCTAGGACCAACGGCGGCGCCCAGAACGGCGGCTGTCGGAGTTCGGACAGGTTCGGTTGGCGCTAGGGGCACAACAGGTCGAACGGGTGGATGCGCCCGGCTCTTGGGAGCGTGCTGAGCACGGGGCGATGCTCAGGCGCAAGCTTCCGTGGCTGCAGCAGCAGTGGCGACATGGCCGGCGACGAGCAAGCTTTCGGGCAGGGTGGCGCTAGAGCTAGGGGACGAGCGGGGCGACAGGGCTTGGGGCGAAATGATGAGGAGCTCACCTCGAGTGGAAGGGGATGCTCAAAGGGATCGAGGACAAGCGGGATCAGACGAATCAGGCGGCGGCATCCGGCGGACGTGGGCGGGAAGAAACGTCGCGGTGTCGTCTTGGGGGCATCCGGGCTTCAGTGGGGCGTAGAGGGGCTTGGGGTCCAGGCGGAGCTCGGGGTCATGGCCACGATGCAAGGGAACGGCGGTGGGCGTAGCGGCAGTGAGCGGCGGCGACGGCGTGCTCGGGCAGAAAGGGAGAGAGCAGAGGAGGGGGAGGAGCGAGGGAGAGTGAGAGAGCCTGGGGGTGCGTGGCGTCTCCAGGGGGGTCGAGGCGCAGGCAGGCAGCCTGGAGGTGGCCGGCGTGTGGCCACACGCGACGGCACACGCGCTCGCCACCGAGCTGCTTCGGGGCGAGGGGGAGGAAGACGACAGGGAGGAGGAGGTGGGCTGGGCCGGCCACTTGGACCGCCAGGTGGGCTGCATAAGTAAGTTAGGTAGGTTTCCTTCTTTTTCTATTTTTCTTCTTTTTCTATTTTGCTGTCACTTTAGGGCTTTAACTAAAATTCTTAAATAGATCCAAAAATCATAAAACTGCTCAATGCCACTGTTTGAAATATAAGCAACAGCAAACATTTTAGTTTATGATTATTTAAGCATTTAAAATATTTTATAGCATTTAAATGCCCAATTGCAAATAGAATATGATTTAATTCAGTGATCCTCTGTTGTCCTAGAAAAGTGTGCTGGGAGTTTCTGTCATCCCCATTTCAAGTTTCTGAGAAATTTAAACATGATGCAACACTAGAAGCTGGCACTATGCATTACCAGAACTAGGGATGTGACAGGAGTGTAGTCTATGGTGTCTTGCGGGGACTAAGCACTTGCGTAACTTTTGCCGCGAGAGTGATGTTTTGTAATTCGGCCTCTGACCACAAACTCTAAACTTTTTTCCTTATTTAATGAAAATGACAAATTTTTTGTCTAGTTTTAAAAACAAAATAACTAGACCCGTGCTAGGTTCTCGATGAGTGTGTAATTTGGCGCATGGATCATACCAACTGTGAGTTCGATCCGTTTTTCTGAGGAATCTTAACGTCCGTACGCGTCTGTGCACGTGCACGTACGTATATACATGTGGATATGCATGTGTACCAGCGTACGTACGTAGACTGCATGATTGATTCCGCTGTCTGGAGGAAGAAAGAGGAATCTTGCGTTCCCTCTCGACCATCCCTGCATGACTTGGAATTGGAACACATCCTCCGCTAATGTGTGGGTATTCACGCATTTATTGAGGATTAGGTTTGGAGCATAACCGAAATTAAAAATCTTAATACTTATATTGGATTTGCCGAAAGTCAGACTTTGCTAAGTTTGATCAAATTTATATTAAAAACTATTAGCATCTATAATATCTAATAAATATAATATGAAAATATATTCCAAGATGAATCTAATGATATTGATATTGTTATGTGAATATCTATAAATTTTTATATACTAGCTAAATACCCGTGCGTTGCTACAGGAGCCAATATGTCACAACCAAGATTATAATGAAAAAACACGATGCGCTGAGATCACCAAAACATCTACTCGATCTTAATTAGAAATAATTAAGATAAATAAGCATCAATTTCACATATCAGTGTCAAAGCAAGCATGAATCAAGGATATTTAACACAAAGTTCAAACTAAAGAAAGCAAGTTCACATCATGATAGCCAAGTTTACCACAACTCTCTATTTCAAATTATTTCCCTACGATGTGGCTACAAATATCCCCATATACTTGCAGGAATCATAAATCATATGGGATTCCCGTTGCCGTACATCATTGATTCCCGCCATATGTTATATAGGGGATTCCTCCATAATGTGCGTTCATTCCATGCATGAGTCAAATATATATACTCCCTCCGTCCCACAATATAAGATGTTTTTGCAAGCTGTTTTAGCTTATAAAAATGTCTTATATTATGGGACGGGGGGAGTAAATCTCTAAGTTTTGTATTAAAATGTTTTCTCACAACGATAAACAGATTGTAGCAGTTCAAATTAAAATGGCAACTTTTTGTCCTCTTTAACCAATCCATTCTCCCATATAAACATGAAGGAAGTAATAATGCATTATGATCACACTGCTTCTTGTCCATTTAGAAAGAAAGTCAATACTTCCTCCACAACAAACTCAAGATAGTAGGATGAAGAAAACAGTACTGGATTCCTAAACCAGTGTGTCAAATTCTCAGACAAATTACTTGGCATTTAGATGTTTATTTTCTCAATCCATACTTCAAACCTTACATATGCTAGCAACCAAGATTTCTTAAAATTAGAACCTCCCCATGGTCCGGCTCCTGCAGAGTACCGGCTCACCTCGTCGTTCTCGTGTTCTTTGTCTGCTGAGGTGGCATCAGCTCTATGATGCCCTCCTCCAAGCTCCCTTTCTCATCACAGTCAGCCTAAGATTTTTTTTTGAAAAGAACCTTGTTGTTTATAGATGACAACAACAGCAACAATATTTAGACATACATGACCAACACTGAAGAACTTCGTAAGAGCTACTTGTTTTATGTGTGTATATAAGCTCCCACATTTTGCAACAAGTTAGAAAAAAAGATACTCCGCCCGATTCATAATAATTGTTGTACTAAAGCAGTGTCAATTATTATGGACCGGAGGGAGTGGTTAGTTTCTTTTTTCAGTTTGCAAGACATAAGATTATATAAAACCCGTTATTATCGCTACTTTGTTTTTCTCTCCGAGCAAGAATACATAGATGGAAGAAAATATATCTGCGTATTATAATTGAATTTATTTTCTATCCCAAAAAGAATATGCATAAATGTGAAAAGAATATAGCTTACAGTAATATGTGTGATCCTTGTTCCATCTACATAGTTAAGAGGAGAAACAATGAATACACATATAAATTTGATCACATAATAGTTCTGCAGTGCAAGATAATCAAAGAGGATAATACATAGTGAGACTGACAATCATAGTATTGAAAAGAATTACCTATAAATACACAGTGAGACCGACAATCATAGTATTTGATTGAGCCATGAAACATCAACCTTTTTATTTGATTCTACATCAAATAAGAAATATTTGAACTCATGTGCTGCACAATAGGCAAAAGACTTCCTAGAAATCCAAACAGAGTGGAAGAAAAATAGACCAATCCTTCGTTCCCAATAAAGAACTGTAGTCTGCAGGTAATTAAGCTATAAGTTAATTGCTTCAGGATTCAATAAGCGACATGTGGTGAAATTACCCGCGTTGTACCTTGTGGAGATGTACAGAATACTATGAACACGAATCAAACGATGGACGGCCAATTGTCATCAGCGTGATGTGGCTTTGTGCTTTTGAAGACGGGCCACAACTCTGAAGATTGGAGAAAAGGAATCAGAAGGGGTGTGGCCTCCGTGCAGTTCCGGTGACGGTGTGCTTGCAGTTGCAAGCTATAGACTGAAGGTACCTTAGAGTTTACCATGGCCGTGACGAACGTCACTCGGCTGACTCCGATCTGCCCCTCCGACCCCGCCGCAGCAATTGACGGCTTGCTCCTCCCTCCAAGAACCCCATGTACCAGCTCCCCGCCTCAACATGCGATTGCTACCCCATCCTCAGCTACGACAGAGGACAGAGTTGAGAGTTGGCTGCTCGTGGCCACCACTGATTTTGGGGTTCGGGGACGAGCAGATCCGGCAGGATTGCCCGACGTTGGGGGCGGGGAACATGCGTCCAGTACGACATCATAAGGGAGAGGAGCGCGACTCCAGCATGGCGATGTCTGCTGGGAAGCACGACCAGATCGACGAAAGGCTCCGCGCAGGGTAGGGATGATGGTCGTCTAGCCAAGCCGCTGTATGCAAGTCTCGCGGATCACCAGTCTTGGTTCCCACCGATGGCTCCGATGAGAGTTCAAGTGGAGCTGGGCCACGGGCTTCGGTGAGGGCGCCGTTGTGGGGTTGCCGAGTTCCCTGACCGCCGTGGAAGCTGTCTTCAAGCAAGGGGATAGAGGGCGGAGGGGGAGCAGGGGCGGTAGGTGCTCGTCGCCTTTGCCAAGTCGAGCGATGAAGGAGAGAAGGCCGCCGGCGGTGATTTCTCTCGCGAGAGGATTGGGGACGAGGGATTGTGGGGTTAGTGGGAGATGAGGTGTCCGGTCGTGGGCTGTTTCCTTTTTTTATCGAGTGGCGAGGCATCGCGGCTTTCCTCATATTTCGGGAAGAAAAAAAATCTGCGTGCGTGCGATGGGAGGGGGATCGAGCGAGGTCGAACCATCATGACGTTCGATCCCCCTTTAATAGTAGAGATAAACTTGGTCAAAGTTAGATGAGATTGACTTCAGACAAACCTAATATGCAGAGTAAAAAGGACCGGATGGAGTACTTAAAAGGCCTTATACATCCCTAATTGGTGCACAGGCCGGGGAAGTGAAATTCTCCCCCAATTTTATAGGCCCGAGGCTTCGAACTAATATCCCCTCGCGTCGCCCTCTCGAGGGCGACTCGGGGGCGACCAACCCCTCCGTCCGCCTCCTCCCCTTCTCGATTCATGTCCTCGCCGTCGCCGGAGACGGGCGCCCGGTGTCGTGGTTCTAAGTCTGACAGTGAGGTAGGGGGTGTGTATGGAGAGGCTAGACCTTAGCTATTGGGAAGTTGTAAGCACGCAAGGTTTACGAGTTCAGGCCCTTCTCTGAGGAAGTAACAGCCCTACGTCTCTGTGCCCGGAGGCGGTCGATTGGATTATGCGTGTGTAAAATGACAGGGGTGCGAACCCTTGATACTGAGGAGGGGGGTGGCTTATATAGAGTTCGCCAGCCCTCTCCTGCCCTCAGTAATGCAGGGTTTAAGGTACATTTAAGGTGGGCGTTACTGATAACGTCCCTAATAAAGTGTCATAATAATCATAAAGACTACTTAATAGCCGACCGATTGCCTGCGAAGTGACTTGAGGTCTTCTGGCAGTCGAGTGGTTGGCTTCTTGGTCAAGTGACAGCTTCTTGGTCGAGTGTCTTCAACCCGTCGAGTGGGATATCTTCAAGTTGTTTGAAAGGTGACTTCCTCTAAGGATGTCCTACGGTAGGGCTCTTTAGGACGGGTCCGTGTCCCTACCGTAGGTACATGGCTTCATCACCGGGTCCCCCGCGCGGACGCCGATGAGGGTGGCGGCGAGGCCCTCGGCCGCGCGCCGCTTGGGCTCAGGCCTAGGGTTTGAGGCGGCGGCCTCTGCTAGTGAGGGCGGCGTCGTCCTGGCGGCGGGCGGTGCTCGCCGGAGGTGAGGGCCGCGTCTACTCGGCCGCGCGGGCGGCGAGTTGGCGGTGGACGCGGGCGCCGCGTGGAGGGAACCCCTGCTGCTCTCCTTCGCCAGATCTGAAGACGGTGCCCACGTGTTGCTGCTTCCTCCTCGTCAATCTGGCCGGATCCGATGGCGGACTGCGCGGATGTGGGGTTGGGAGCTCTGGATCGGAGTAATTTCTTGGCCGGTTGCGGCGGCCACGACGCCGGCGGCGCTCCAGGCGTTGTTTCCTTCTTGAAGGCGGCTTCGAGATCCAGCTCCCTCTCCCTCGTCCTCCCCTTCACCCGGGTGAAAACCCACAACTTTGGTTGGGCGGCGGCGGTGCCCGGCTTCGTCACCTTCTTGAAGGCGCCGCTTTGGGTCCGCGGGGAGGTGGGACAGCTGCAGCGCGTTCTTGGCGTTCTTGATGGCGGCGGTTCTCTTTAGTGGTGTCGCTTCGCCATGGCAGTCGGCTGGTCCGGCTCTCGTGGTGATTGTGGTGTTCAACTCTTCGCCGTGTCTTCCTGGGGTGCTCCCGTCCCGTTCAGAGAGGCTGGAGGTGGAGCGGCTTCATCTTGCACGGAGTTTCGGTGAAGATGTCAAGTCATGCCTGACCGACAGGTGCTACGCACGGCAGATCTTCCAAAGACTTCAAGCTGTGTCGGCTGGTGGTACTTGGCATCATGGTCTGCAATGATGTTTCTTTCAGGTGAGGTGCGTGCACTGGATCTCTGGCACGTAGATATATAGCTCCTTCACCCTTGACCCTTGGATTGGGTTATTAATCTGCTTCCTCCAAATCTTCAATCATGGCAGGGATTCGACTGTATGTAACTGTATCACCGTGCCAATATGATTTTGGGAGACTCGTCTTCGGGAGACATGGCATGGCGGGAGCAACTTGGAGGAATGGGAAAAGAATGACTTGCTTTCACCGGCGGTTTTCCCTTTCATCATCACCTCTCTCTTTCTGAGTGCCATCTCCTTGTCATGACACTGAAATCAACCAATGAAACAGTGTCATTACAGAGACAAGTACAAGTCTGTAACTGGTATCACAAATGATCCCCTCGCCTACACGTGCATGTCGCTGACCTGCTGTTCAACATCCAGCTGCAAAAAAAAAGATTAATTCAGATCGGTTTCAGCTACAGCGCCGCGTCGCGATTTGATAGAGGCCGCCGCTGCAATTGGCAATGACACAGCGAATTTTCTCCACTCAGGGGGAACTGCAGCTAGACGGCGAGAGACAGCACACGAAGTTTGCAGCTTCGAGTGGTGCACATGGTCAATGATGCCACGCCGTGCAGTATACGGGGCTGACCTCCTCCACTATATCGACACAACGGAAATTCAGAGGGAAAATAGAGGTTCAGAAGCTTCTGGATGGTGCAGCGGAAAGGAAGATGGAGCACGTGAGAGAACGGGCCTGAAAGCTGAGACAACGTTCTTCCCAAGGAGCAGTGCACTTTTGGACATTGCATCTTAAAATGTTACTCTCTTCGTCCCAAATTACTTGTAGCAAAAATGGATATATCTAAACATATTTTAGTTCTGATACATCTGTTTCTATCCATTTCTATGACAAGTAATTCAGGTAGTATTAAGCTGAGCATTACGACCAGCTGCATCGATGCATTGATACCAGACGGCAAGGGATGTGGGGGCTTGGGAAAACGTTTGAACACTATATTTCTCGAACAAACCATCCGATCGCCTTCATTACAAAAGATTTTTACATGTATTCTCTCTACAAGAGCTATGGTGACAACAACCAACAACATCACAAAAAGAAGAAGAATGATCATTAACCACAAGACAGAAGAAGCAGGGTGGGGTGGGGGGCAACAACAAAATCAGAGGAGCCATATAATGAGCAGCGGTAAAATTATAACCAGATACATCTTTTTTTTTCGCATGGTTTACTTAATGCCGTCTTGTGTTTGCCCCCCGTATTGTAACACCATGTAAAAATTTGGTAAACCCAAGAAAGTTTAGCTTGCCATCTGTTTTTCTGATCCAATCTTGCACGATGGAATAATGAGTCGGAGCAAGATTTAGTTCCTGCATACAAATGGGGAGGCCAGGTTAGCTATTGTGTGGTGCGAGAACCTAAAGTCTATCCTATGCTCCCAAGCCCGACTGAGACAAATGCTGTTAAAATTACTGTCATTCTGCTTACCTGTGCCAACTCCTCGACTGATATGACCCGGTTGCCCTCCTGTTCAAAGTGCTGGAAAGCTGTTCCAGCAATCTCCTCCCATCTGTCCAGGGCCTCAAGCTGGTAAGGGCTTATAGCCGCCGCACAGAATTCTTCGAAATCCATACTCCTGTATGCAAGTGGTTCCAACTGAGAGAAACAAGAACGAGGTCAGCAACTTGGACTACTAATTACACAATGTTATAACAGGAAAACAAAATAAGATTTTGAAAAGAAGCTCAACCAGAAACAACTACATCAGGTATCAACGCATGGCTTTCAACATTGTATTTAAAAATGGAATTTGTCCAGTAATATGAATAGTGAAACAGATATGTTGACTGGGCGGCTGCATAAGCTATCCAGCAAAATTAATCAAAGTATGCTAAAATTATGGTTAACAGTATTAAAAAGGCAAACTGTGTCTACATGTGTAAGATTTCAAAGGGAAACCATTAATTGACACCCACCCCAGATAGGATGATCAAAAACTCCCCTTGCTGTCAAACTCCAAAATACAGTACAAGTTTTTTTTTTGCAATATAATACAGTGCATAACTAGATAAGAAGGTAATAAATTCAAATGTGGTAAAAAACAAAGTAACCCTCTATAGAAGCACCAATTATGTTAGTTGGACAACTATGTTCTATGATAATTTGGCATGTCTTAATTCAAAGTTTTCAACACAGGCACCAGATTATTATGATATTAGTAACAGCGCCAAAGTAACCAAAGAGGAAACCATCCATTGCTTATGACCAGTAAATAAAGACCCTTACCGCATGCAAAAACTCAAGAATTCTTGATTCCTTCATTGCATCAGTTAGATACCGCGTTAAAGCCTGGATAAGACCATGAAACACTATGATTAAAAGGTTGTGATAAGTATATACATGGAGATAATTTATCATGTCATTTCATCAGACGCCAATATAAGTTATCCACATTTCTTCATCCTTATTAAATACATCCACTCATGGTTTTTACAAGCACCAAGAAAGTTTTCTTAGAATTGAACTCTGAATGATAATTTCTATTACGACATGTAAATAAGTGCAAAACATCGCACTGAAGTACTCAGATAAAAATCTAGAAACACCATCACTCATGTATCACTAAACCATATTGTTACAGTGATGGTAAACGATTGCAACGCTTGAATTTCAAATGTGTATGTCTAACAAAAATAAACACAGCGAGTAATCAGTAAGAGCATCTCACCGTCCGAAAGTTGTCAAGTGACACGACTCCATCTCTAGGTTCAAGTAGATCAAACTGTAGCCTAAGATATAAGAGTTCGTCATCCTTTAAAGCCTTGGATAATGCCTGAGGTAAAGAGCTAACTGTTAGAACCTTCTGATTGTCAATAAGAGCAAATGTTCTGCTTATGGTCCAAGTTACATCACAACTCTGGTACAAACTCGTATAAAAGAGTTACATGGGGAAGACTGGAAGAAAATGTCTAAGCAATACCATGACGAATAAAAGTATCATTCAAAACACCCCATAAGAACAAGCATGCAATCCTAAATAGTAAATGGAAAATAAAACTCATTGTATTGGCAAAAGGCTTAGTAAGCATATGTCAAAACAGGAAAGAGATTCGCATTGGACACTGACGCACATAAGTGAGATCCTGCTTGGACAAAGATGGTCTACCCCACCCATGCACATTTAGCGCATCACTATCAATAAGATCGATAAAACATCAAAAGAATGCTTGGAAACAAACATAATGTCATGGGAATCAATGGTGTACCTTTAGCGCCAAACGTTTAAGAGGAGTGGCACGAAGGTATTGCTTAATTAATCTGTAGACAAGAATATCCAGCGGAATCTGTCTTTGGTCATCCCGCAACCAAGGGTGAGCTGCAGAAAAAGACGGAATATGTTTGTATTACGGTCTCAGTATCAATACTATACATATGGTTAATTTTTCATAAAATAGTCTACCAAAAAAGGCTTTACAAAGAAAACACAAAATGAGTACTGTGACATCACACAATAATATTTAATAAGCAATTCCCAACTTACTCAATGCCTGGACAGCTGTCATTCTTTTGCGGTAATCCTTGTTAAGAAATCTTTTCACAAAATCCTTAGCTTCAGCTGACACTGAAGGCCATGGTGAATCATCAAGGTTGGGATCAGCTCTCAATACAGATCGGAAGATTCCAGATTCTGTCCGTGCCCAAAATGGCCGACTACCACAGAGCAGAATGTATGTTATGACACCTATACTCCAAATGTCTGCTTCCATACTGTATGATCTGTGTAGAACCTCTGGAGCAACATAATATGCACTTCCAACAATATCATTGAGCCTTTCATCTGCATTATATAACACGAAAGAGTATCTGGTAAGCTAAATAAATATGTAGCAGCATTTAGGTGGAAAATAGCACAAAGTTCATTCCAAGCACTGTTTCCTGAAATATACTCCCTCCGTTCCGAATTATTTGTCGCAAGTATGGATGTATCTAGATGTATTTTAGTTCTAGATACATCCATTTCCGCGACGAGTAATTTGGAACGGAGGGAGTATATGCTAGCAGGTATCAAAACATGAAAGAGGTTCACGCTGGAACATCAACAGGGCAACAGCTATGTCAAGCTATAAGCGTTAGGTGAATTGTATTATCATATGCAGATTGGAGGTAGCGACCACAATATGGCCAATAACCAAATGTTTTCATATAACTCAAAACCATGCACAAGTCGCACGTAAAAGATCAGATCGAGATAATCATTTTTCATTTTATTGTTAATATTTCACGCCAATCATCAAGCTGCAGCATATGACAATGTACCATTTTCTTGACACGATCGTTGAGTTACTATCTTTATTACTGCAAGACACTAAGTCTTATTTTTACTAAATTATCAACATGATCTCTTTTTCAGTTAACAGTTTAACTAATTAACAGACAAGTTATGAGATCAAAATGGCGATGCAAACCAGTTCCGCGAGTCGAAATACACAGACAAAGGTAAAAAGGACATTATATCTGCGCGATCATACTGTTTGTTTCGATCGCAGTCAAGATACTTTAACTAAAACATTCCATCAAAATCAAGATACTCATCTTAGAATATAGATAAATATAAGGCGGAAAGGGTGTGAACAGATGGAGATGAGAATCTTGTTTATTTATCCTGTGAGATGGTAGAAAGCTGACATAAAAAATGTAAGCTAAAGAGACCATCCTCTAAATCTATGATGTTCCTTAAAAAGACTTCTGCAATTATTTCAATTTTAGCATATTGTCTTGTGATGTCTGGCTGCCACATAGAAATCACACAAATGTAACTACAACGTACAATGTGGTGAGTGGGGAAATAAGAATGTTGGTTTTACAAAATAGAGTGTCAGTTCCTGAAGAGAGTTCATCTTAACCTAAGTAAAATTCAGCATTTTTGCGCACATTAGCTGGAGGCAGATCCTATGTGACTGCAATGTGATGAATGCCAGTTTTAATCGAAGCATTTTACAAGGAAGCGATTTAAAATTGATGGTAAAGTTGCAGTACGAGGGTTACTCACACAGTGAGCTCTGTATAGAGTAGCTTCACTTATTGAAGAACATTTGTTTTCTGGATATGCCATATGACAAGTTGACTGTCAAGTTCCAATGGATGGGAATTTTTGGCTTCATAAGAAACACCAGGTCATAGTTCGTAATATACTAAAAGATGTACTGATGTTTACCATGGTAGGGATGTCGAATCATTCAAGCAAAACAGCCAAAGTAGCACAACAAATCACGCCCAGTGTTTCTTTGCTAAGTTGCTTCATGTGCACTTTCTTTTTACAATAAGCAATTAAGCAGGAAAGAGAGATATCCAATAAAAAGGAAACAAATAGAACAGAAAATGGGATTTGCTTGATCAAGGTGACGATCCCTTTAATAAGCTTGTAGCACATTTTAGTGCGTATAAAGATGAAAATCAGTTTACTATACCTGGTCTGATGAAATCAGAGAGACCAAAATCAATCAACTTCATGGGCGCATTTTCATCTCTTGTTGTGAAAAGGAAGTTCTGTCCAAATGAAAATAACTATGTCATTAGAGGCGGTTTATTATTTTACAGGATTTGGAGGCTATAGACATGATAAATGTCCCTTGGAAGAAAGAACAATAGAGTGCAAAGGGATAAGATGGCAGAGAAGGAATCCATAAAATACACAGAAAATAGTTTTTTAAGACTTCAAAGGGTACCTCTGGCTTCAAATCACGATGGACTACTCCCTGAAGATGACAAAAGGCCACTACACTCAAAATCTGTACAACGATCGCTTTAGCATCTTCTTCTGTGTATCTCCCACCTCTTCAAAAGTTCAAGTTTGCATCCTTGGTAAGTATTACTAAGAGATATTGCTAGTTTGCAGTGGATGAAGAAATTGCAAAAAGTACCTGGCTAATATTCTGTCTAGCAATTCTCCACCCTCACATAATCTGTTAAAAAGGTAACAAGATGAGAAAAATACTGCCTGGCACACGTTACAAAAGATGCCGTAAATAATGCTTATTAATAATGATAGTACATCCAAAGATAGATAAAATAGTTATTAAGTAGAGGCACGAGAAAGTATTTTTCAGACATGTGAGAAGAATCTGAAATGTCTTATGTATTAAAGGAGGACAAATTATAAGCAATTAAAATGGCATATAAAAAGGACATAAAAACATACTCCATGACAATGTAGACATTGAGGGCATCCTCACATGCATCATAGAATTTGACAAGATTGTTGTGACCTGATAGAGCTTTCAAAATCTTCACTTCCCTACGAACATCTTCGATGGAAATGGCTGTTGTCATCTGTCAAACACAAAAGCAAATTGCTTAATTTATTAAGTAGTGCTATCCAAATGAGGAGCTGACCCAGAAAGACTTTTTTCAGTTGCATAGTTGTCTTCTACTATTAAGAATATCTGCGATTATTTTTCCAAAAATGCTAGTGACTGTACGAGATTTACAGGTGGCATTTTCGAAAGGCTACATGCATCGTTGCATATAGTCATAAAACGAGAGGGAATAAATCAACCATCAGTACAGTCAGATTTATTTCCAAATTGTGCTACTTACTGCCCTCAGCATTTGCTGTCTACAAATTTGCATACAATATTTGATTGTATAATAAAACTGTCATTTCTCAAAAACACCTTTATAATTATTTTTAGAAACTGGACAAAGCATGGATCAATGGAACACCAGAGCTCACATCATTTAACTATGCTACAGTTTAATTCATTGCTATTTCACACAATTATTTGATGTGAAATTACAAGAGTATTGCCCCGCACAAAGTAAAGCTGCCTATGAACAAATGATGTCCTGTGATGTCTTTTTCGCCTTTGGAAACTGATATGGTTAGTAGCAGGAGCTTGAAAGAATGATTTTTTTAGGCAAGTCAGAGCTCTGTTAAACATGGGTGGCCCAATTAATAATAGGATTAATTATCGCGGCTTACACCAATGCCTCCAGTCCCACTGCAAAATCCTAATAAGTTAGTATAAGAAGATGCCAGCTATTGGAGTACAACACGGTCTGCCAGTCGGGCCATGTTTACCAAACATCATTGTTTGCCCAGCAAACATACAGAATGTATTAAATATCAACATGTGTTTTCTGAAAACATGAATGCATCGCCTAAATCTAGAAGTCTAAAAGTAAAGCAGCCCACCAGTGCACAACAGTACATTCTGATCCCACGAGCAGACCAATAAAAACCACCAAACAATCAGGCATTGGCTAACAACATGATGTTCTAAGAAGATATGTTAACCATCTTTTATTTTTCTAGCGATTGGATCAATCCAGGATTCAGATCATCGGTATGCCATGCCTGCTCTATGAAGTCCCTGACAGTTGATGCCACCTACAGGACAACATAGATCACTCTTTCTGATACTGTTCGATTGAGCAATGCCACCCTCCAGTGTCTTTTCGCCTAATAAACTTTAACCTCGCAGCCTCCTTGGATCTTTCTTCACTTGATAGACATCTATCCTGCTGATTGCAAAATGGCAAATGGGCCTGATATTTCCAACTCTGTGATCAAAACTAACAATACCAACAGGGTTGTAACGGCAGCTCTTGTATTCTTCAGATGACTGACTACTGGAACTAGTACAATAATATCATTATCAGCTTTCCCGGAGAGTGTTGCAAAATCCACCTCAAAATCTACAGGCATTAATTAACTATAAACGAAGGACAGGCCTGGCGCAGTGGTGAAGTACTCCCCACTTGTGCCAAGAGGTTCTGGGTTCGACGCGGCCTCTCTGCATTGCATTGTGCCGGGGTAAGGCTTGCCTCGTATAATCCTTCCCAAGACCCCACCTGGTGTGGGAGCTTCTAACACTGGGTCTGTCCGTTTTTTTATTAATTAACTATAAACAAAAAGGAGAGGTGACAAGGTAGGTTAGGACTTAGGACATGTACTGCTGATTTGTTAGAATATCATTTATCGTTAGCAAGAATAGGGTAGGCCACCAAGAACACTGTACTAGCCTAACGCCTAAAGTTTCTACGTGCATCCACATTATATTGAATTAAGATTCAGATAATTTTCAGCTAGAATTGAAACCCACCTTAAACCATCAAAAACCTTAATCCATACCACGAAGAAACAATTAAATATAAACAATCTTCAACCATCCCAAATCTAACTACATACTCCTACATGGGAAGAACACTGTAGAAATTTTTAGTAGTAAGAATTAACCATGTTATGGTATAATATCTAATTTCTCTGGTACAATCTAACTTTCTAAGAGTCAAAATCCTCAGCCCAACATAAAAACGTGAAGCATTAGTTTTAGTCTATAAATTGTACGTGAGCCTATAACCACATCAATTAGACAACTACGTAAATTTCCCATTTCCCTGTTTGCGCCAAGATTCAGTGACAAATCTAAGAGTGATCCTAAATCCACAGTGCTCGTGTCGTTCAATCTCGATCATTGAGATCATCAACAAGCACCAGATATTTCCCTTACTAGCTATGCAATGGTGCGAAATGCATGGCGGTTACGGCAACGGAAATGGCTTACATTTGAAAATTTTAAAATCCCATAGTTGAAGCTTTAAACCAGCATACCACCACAGTTCCCTCACCTTAGCTTTGGAGATGATCTTGACGGCGACGGTCTGGCCCTTGTACTCGCCCTTCTTCACGACGGCCGAGCAGGTGTGCCCGAAATGGCCCCTCCCCACCTCCTTCCCGAGCTCGTATTTGGCCCCGAAGTTTTTCCCGAATCCGAACGTCTTGTCCAATGGCCTTTCCGCTTCCGCCCCATCCGCGACGGCTCCGGCGCCGGCTCCGGCCGCAACCGCGCCTTCCTCCGGTATCGGCCCCTCCTTGGGCTTCCCTCCGCCCAGCCTCTTGGCAAGCGTGGCCTTGATGTGCTTGGCCGGCGAGGGCGGCGGGAAGGGGCGCTTGAAGAAGCGCCTGGGCGTGGACCTGGCGGGGGAGGGCGACACCCCGGCCGGCAGCGGGCTGGTGCCCCCCGCGGGGTACGGGCTGGGCCAGGCGACCCCGGGCGTCTGGTGCACGGGCGTGGTCGATCCGGACTTGCGGCGCCGCGGGGTCCCGGCCGCGGCGACCGGCGTGGGCTGCCGCGGCGGCGGCGTCTGCGGCGCGCCGTTGGCCGGGGGCGGCGAGTGCGTCTCCGCCACGACCCCGAAGTCGTCCTCCCCGGCGGCGCCGCGCGCGGACGCGCCCTTGCCGTAGCACTGCCCCATGGCCGGGCCCCCGCCTCGGCCTGCCGGAGGCGGAGGACCGCTCGGGCTAGGGTTAGGGTTTGGGGCCTAGCTCGCTAGCTGGCCCAGGCCCGAACACGGCGGCCGCACCGGCGCGCGCGGGCGAGGGGGAGGGGGGAGGGGGGGCGGGTCGTCGCCCTCGTCGCGAAGGCGGAAATGTGGGGACGAAGAGGGGGAGGAGGAGCGAGGGGGAGAGAGAAAATGGCGTCGTGTTTCTCTCTCCTCGCCCCTCGGGTAACAGCCGGGAGAGGGAAGCGAGGGAGGCGACTGTGAACCCCGCGGCCCGCCAGGGGGCGGAACGTAAAAAGGGCACGCTGGCGCGATGGAGAAAGTGAGATCTCCCCTCGCTCGCTCGTACGGGGAGAGAAAATTCAAGTGTAACGCCTTTCTGGGCCGTGGGGCCGGGACGGGCGGGCCCCGCCCGTCATCGGCGTACCGCGGCCGTGCGTGGAAAATTCGAACGGGGGCGGATGGGGAGGGCGAGGTGGCGGTAGTAAATGCGGGGTGAGTGACAGGTGGGGCCGGGTAGGGCGTTTGGTGTTGCGTGCGACGCGACGGAGCTCGTTCCGTCCGTCCTCGGTGGCCGTGTGAGGGTGAGGGTGATGAGGGCAGTTGGTGGCACCGTTGTCCACTTGTACCCGTTTTTATCACAGCGGGAGACCTGCCCGTTTTCGGTGTGGGAGTGGTTGATGATTCAAGCTGGCCGTTTTAATGGATTTTAGTGTTGCCTTCCTGGTTTTAGGTGATCCTTTCTTTCTTTCCGCTGATTTCTTTTTGTTTGTTTGATTGATTGAAAGTCAGGAAAACGAAAAGCTAACATTCATGTCGGCCGAACATTGCTCCCACATAAATGTTTAGTGTCATATAACTTTTCGTGGATTTCGATGCAACATAAGAGTTCAAAGTAGTTTTTTTTTTCACTTGCATAGATTTCCAATATGATTCCGAGTCGGTTGCGGATTTCATCGAGAGGATTCGAAAAATTTCACAAAAGCCACATGCTACTGCATGCTCGACATCTAGACGTAGTTCGTAATTGGTGGATAAAACCTCCAAACGAGACTGGAGTCATTGCAAGCCTCTTCCGCCGCGAGCAACCAAACAACAATAGCGATCCCCATTGTAAGAGCAGTGTGAGTGACACTTCCCCGCTGCAAAAGCCATTGCATGCACCCATTCTTCTGTTGTCCAGTGGCGACGCTACAAACAACCTTTTTCACGCCATGTGATGTAATTCATTCAAAACTTTCATATTGTGTGAATTATTCTATAAATACAAAAAATTAAGAGTGTTTTGAACCAACCATGACATCAATTTACGGATATAATCACTGGAGTGGGCAGGCCTAAGGAATCATGTTTCTTTCAAAAATTTGGGCCAATGCCAAGGCTTTCATAGGTATCCACAAAACTACTATTATGGTCACCAGAATTGTATCCAATCTGACATTTTGATCGCACGCGTTGAGAGTAACTAATGAAAAGGTGTTGGCATGTATTGTCGGGTCTACCTAGCCTGGTGGCTTGTCCTAGACTCTCATATCCTAAATGCCATGTACTTTTAAGCATGGTTTTATATATATATATTTGTAGTTGTGGAGTATATATTTTGTACTTCTTCACGATTTTAGTACTCCATTCATATCACAAACAAGTCCCGTCTTTGGGCATTGACGCATTCTTCATGATGTAATTTTGAGCATTAGTTTCTATTAGTATGTGTGTAAAACCCAAGAAAATATAGTATTCTAAATTTTTTGAGACAAATATATACATGTGATTATGAATTTTTGGTATGGTTAATTAAAATGGTATTGGTAGTTAAGGATTTCAAAGTTTGTCTGAGTGCATGTCCAAAACGTCATGAATTTTTTTATATGGAGATAGTACTTGAAATTGCAAGTACCAAAGTACGTAACATTTTAGGCAATAACTCTCACGACATGACCAACTGCAAATGTAAGATGTACTCCATCTGCCTAGAGATATACTATGACATAATTTGTTGTGGTGTTTTGGATGGTAGTCAATACATACCCTACCAATTTTTCTGCCCATGACCAAAATTTGCATGCCTGCTTGTATGATTGTTAATATGATGGCTTGCATATGACTATTTGGCAACTCTAGTTCATTTTTTTAGCCAATGTCGGCTAAATCTTGTGCAAACAAAAAAGCTTGACCAAAATATTGGTTAGCCAAATGTTTGGTAATGCTAACTTGGGAGCAAAAAAACATACCAAAGTCAATGTTTCAAAACTTTAACCACTAATACATGTGAAAGAACGTGGATTGAACATGTAAGGGTTACATAACTGCAACTATCTATTTTTTTATTATGCAGTAATTTCCATGATAGAAAATAGTGCATACTAGCTTTGTATTAAGTCAAACTTTTTTCATTGCAATAAAAATCAAACTTTGTTAACTTTGACCAAATATATAGTAAAATTATCAATATTTACAAAAATGAGTCAATATTACTATATTCAACATAAACCATGTTTTACTATATATATTGATATACTTTTCCATAAATTTGATCAAACTCTGTCTATTTTTGACCCAAGAGTCAGGACAACACTAAAGTTTACCATGGAGGGATGATCTTTTTACCATTTCAACACATAAGATAAGCAAGAATCACAAACAGAAAAATCGTGTGTTGGAGGCCGTGTAGAGTCAAACACATTTATTTTACAATAGATAGTCAAACACATTTTGTTTGCGAAACAATTTGTGATTGGATGGTTGAGGACAGTGGTATCCATCTCCAGCCCACCAGAGTTCAAGTCATAGACTTAGACATTGGTGCTTGTATTTTCCTGAATTTATTTCAGTCCTTTCGATGATATGCGTTCAGTGAAAGGAGACATTCCCATTATATACGAAGACATGTGACGACTTCATCAATCTCAAGATGTTGTGTCGGCTCAGTCTTTCGAAGGTGCTCACGGGAGTATGGTATGTGTGTGCATGCATAATGGTGAGTGTATGTGTGTCTGCGTCTGTACTATGTAAAAAGAAAAAAACTTTGTTTGTATTAGAGGGCAAGCAGCAAATCAGGTGATGGTTTACCCATTTTATTTTATTTTTTGGTTGGTGATTTACCCATTTTCCGAGTGACTCGAGTAGGTCATCCAAGAAGGGTCAGACGGCAACTAGAAAAATGGTCACCCGCAAACAAACAAAAAGGTAACTAGAAAATTGATCGGATGGTCATTCTAAACTTCTCCTTCAAAGCATATTAGAACCGCGACCTGGCACTCAAAGTTCCGAGCAAATTGCTGTTAGAGTTTGACCACGGATGCGAGTGTGTCTTTTTGAACTTTGTTCCTTGGTTGCCTTTCAGGTTGCGGTGTCCACGTGACACTTGTGCGGTGGCGTGTCTCGGATGCAAGGCAAACCGTGTTGACATTTCCAGCTCCCTCGGCCGCACCGATCAAAGGCCACCTTGTCTGACCCTTTCGTTTCAAACGTAACAGAGGACTAATCGCTAGACCAGAACCGGTAACATGTTTTTCGCTGAACAATCGTGTCGTTTTAATTTGATTTTCTCCCGGGTCTTGAGAAAGTTGGCCATCTGCCAGGCTACATACGCAAAGAAATTAAAGCCCTCGAGCCTTGATACGGGATAATAATGGGAACGAGGCCATATTCCACGACGAAAGAAGAGTTCAACCGCGAAGACGGGGCAGCAGTACGTGTGTGGACATGGTCGTGCGCCACCTGACTGGCCATTTCTTTAGTGCCCTCTTGAAAAAGCAAAGCTGCACACGATCATCAACGACGAAACAGTCGAGCATACATATGCTAACATGTGTGCAGATTTGGTGCCGAAACCCCGCGACTAAAACCGGCTCCGTTTTAGGCAAATGGACGAGCAGCTTTCGCGCGCCAGAAGTGTGTAGACAAAGCTGCGAGTGCCGAGCCGTCGCTAGCAGTGTCCCTCGGACTGGGATAGATCATGCACGCCCGATTAAGCAGCGAGTGTGTGTATAACCTGGACATCAAGATTTTTTTTTTTTTGTGTGTCGACCTGGACGTCAAGATACGTACTCACCCTACAGTAACCATATCAGTTCACGACGACCGGGACGAGACCATGGCCGGAGAGTACGGCGGCGGCGCACCGGAGCTGTCACCATATCTCCGGTGCGTGCGATTTGATGGCCTGAAACCGAGCGATCAATAGGAGATTTTGCAGGGCCGGACCGGACGGGCGGGCTTGGTCGCTTTCGCCGTGGTATAGAGACGGTTCGAGGCGATCCAAATGGCGGGTGCATCTTTTAGGGAGAACTTGTTTTCACTCCTTTTTTTTTTGTGAGGGAAACTTGTTTTCACTCCTTGCAGATGGACAGTGATCTGAGCCATTGCTGTCTGGTTTACCGTGAAAGGCTGGAATGATGTGAGGGGCTTTTATCTTTGTTTTTTTAAGATAAGAACGAGAGATCTAGTAGCTGAGCCGAGCAATTCATCGTCAAAAGAAACGAAAGATCAATGGCGGATCTACGGAATTATCTTGGGCAGGCCGGACTAAAGGAAAGCGCATAATTTCCGCTCACAAGGACTAGTTTGGTCCTCGTCGTCTTCGTCCTCGGTTGGGCTGGCTTCAAACTGTTTTGCTCAAAGAAAAAAAGTTTCGCCCCGGAACAAGAACCTTGTCGAGTGCGCTCATATTTGTATGGGTTTATTTCTGAAAGTTCAGCAATATTCGTTAACATATATGTTGGTTAAAAGGTGTTTATATGTGTATAAGGGCCCACGCTCGTATTGTCTTTTGTTAAAAAAGAAAAGGAGCCTTATGGCCTTGAATCATGCAAGAGATGATGCAAGCAAAGGAAGTAATGAATGAGAACGGGTCAAGATGGCAACGAGTATATACTCAACCCGGTATAACCACGGTATTATTCCCGTCACAAAGCTCCGACGTTGGGGACATCTTTCGCCGCCACCCGTCCCGATAGGAAAGGGGCACTAGTGCACGTTGGCTCCACCTCCGAGCATGGGGCGGCACACATGAAGTGTGAGAGTGGCGAGATGGGGCTAGAGGCGAGGGGAGTGCGGATGGCATGAGGTTGTGTGTAACATCCCAAAGTTTCTAAATTTTAGAAGGTTGATAAAAATAATAATTATGATTGAATTTGGATGCATATAAAGCTTCTTTTACGTGGACATTTAAAAGAGAGGGGGGAAAGACTTCCCTGAGTGTTTAATTCAAGATTTTCTTTGCTTCTTCATGTTTTCAAACCCAATCCCAATTCAAATAATAATTGGAAGGCTTGAATATTTTACTAGATCTTATTTGATGTTATTTTAAATCATATTCCAATTCAAAGAGAAATCAAAAGAAGAGAGACAACATGACTCCTCAAATATTAAAGGATTGGAAATGTTTTTAAATGTTTCTTTTTTTGTGGAAAATTAGGATTTTATTAACATATCACATGATTACAACCATTTTGAATGGCCCTCCTAACTTCCAAAGGAACATTTCCCAGCCAACATGTCACGCGTTGTTGACCTCTGCCTAATGTGGCCATACCAAGGCTAGCATGATTTAGAGTATAGCTAACCTTAACAAGGTCCACCGGTCGTTCTCCTTCCACAAGGGCCTTGATTTCCTTCAATACGTGTGCATATATCGACCTACCATGAAAAGCACCATTCAACAGCAAAATGACTTTGACAAAATTGCACCCCATCACGACCGGAAGCTGAGACTAGTCTAGCGCTGAGTAGGGGCGGCCCCAGGGTAAAATGAGATGTGGCGAGAATGTATGACTGTATTCATGAACTAATAAGGCAAGCACCTATATAAGCTAAACTATGGGCATAATCACTCCATTCTTGTACATCATCAAGGGAAGAGCCCCCCTTCCATTATCAATTGAAACCAAGGCAGGGGTAGAGCCCCCCCCCCCCCCATTCCATTATGAGTTCTTTTTAAAACATGTGCACCCCCATTCATAGTAGGTATTGGTATTGGCTTCCGGCTTCTACTTCTCGTCTTAGGTGCAATCCTTATCCAACATAGATGGAGAAGAGGCGTCCAAAGCAACTAAGAAGGAAGTGTTTTACAAAGAACCATGGCCTCCTTCTAGGAAAACTAATATCATTGCATGAATGTGACCCATTGAGAAAAATAACCAGACCATAGTAAGAATCTCAGTATTCAAACAACTCGAATTCATGTGATAGAAACAAGAGGGAAAGCCATCTGGTCTAGAAGCTTGTAGGGGTCAGTCCAGACAAAGCATGGGATATCTCATTTATCAGTAAAAGGTGCATTAAGCCTTTCGTTCATATCATTATACACCTTTGGTATTATTTTCCCCAAAACCTCACCACCTAAAAGGGTCTAATCCTTTTGTGAAAACTTCCTTAAACATGATGCGACCATCCTTTCCATCTCTGTTGGGGAATTACAGCAAGTGTCATACTCCTTTTATCCTCATATCTAATACCTTCCCTAGTTTCTTTATCAGATTCTCCACGATATATTTCTTGTAGTAGCCATTGGGTAACTTGTGGATTTGTAGCCATATAGGCATATGAACTATCTCCATATCCTCAACCTTGCTCAAACCATCGTATGGGCTTCGGAGGATAACCCAGTACCAAAATATCCATGGTCCCTACTCCATGATCCTCTCCTAAACAC
Organism: Triticum monococcum; assembly: GCA_034509565.1. NCBI lineage: Eukaryota > Viridiplantae > Streptophyta > Magnoliopsida > Poales > Poaceae > Triticum > Triticum monococcum. The sequence goes on along the minus strand of CM067847.1, from coordinate 604,451,539 downwards.
CTAGATATGATGCTTGCACTACAAAGTTATTAGTGTCGGCCGGCCAGAAGCGGAGTTCCTGCGCCGGATTCTAAGTAGCCTGCATATGTCTAAAAGCGCCACCGGATTCTAAGTAGCCCGCATATCTCTAAAAGCTTGCTCTTGTCGGTGTGAACCCTGGCAAGGGCAAGCCAGTGTACACTCTCATTAATGACCGAATCATCAACATCAATCTTCAAGTCGTCGGATTCCTCACCATCCAGATCAAGCTAATCGAAAGAGGTATCCTAGATCGCTAGGGTTTCCCGTCGCGCCATTGTTTATTGCTAATTGCCCGTCGGATGGTGCCGCCATATCTTCCAAAAAAGGGGTGGGACGCATTGCGATGACGCTCAAGGGGAGGTCGTATGGCCGCGGGGCGGTTGGTAACCAGGGAACTCGTCGGCGATCAAGATAGTCATGGAGGATCCTAAGAGCATTGACAACCAGACTTGGCAAATCCACCCCGTATACGTCCACGGACACGCCCGGGCACTCCCAAGGACATAGTTGGACCGGCCCTCATATGTCCTGCCGAGCAGCCACATACCACAAATCTGAACTCTCAAATACATGCAAATCCATGCACGTCCATCATATACGCTAATGTCGCATGTAAATAACAAATGTGGGTAGCGAAAATAGTTCTTTGTTTCCATCGTGGAGCATATGCGAGGTTGAAGTAGTCATCGTGTGCCTCCACTCCCTCCACAATGCGCAAAACCAATGGTTTGCACATACGAAAACAATGACGAAACCATGGATCATTAGGAAAAGTTGGATTCGGATCAAAGTAGTCCTTGTAGAGTAGCCGTGCTCCAGAGACCCTATCCCGATTAATAACTCTTCTTCCTTTGATTGAGTCATTGAAGTTGAGAATATGCTCCACCTGCTGGTCTATTTCCTATTGCATGCTCATGAGCATGATCATACCCACTTCTTCGTCCAATCCGACTAATCGAAGAACTCATTTTCAATCATTTTATCATGGTCCATGGGTCCATGCTCCTTGTCTGACGAAGCATCGGAATCCATAGTTTCCCCTACGAATAAATCATAAAAAACCTGTCCGGACAATGTGTCAACCACATATAGGGCAAGGTGCAGCCCGAAAGTTGCTGGTTGTACCGCGGTGGCAAGCATGAATAGGAGGACTGCAGTGCCGCTGCTGGCGGCACAGAGGCTCGAAACGGCAGCGGAGCTACGAGAAGGTCGGCGTGGAGAAGGAAGAAGAGAGGAGAGGAACAAATGGAATCCGTAGGTCGGGGGATGGATTTGGTGCAATTTATGGTGGGATCGGACTGGTCCGGTCGTGCCTGCGCCACCCCATGTCTGTTCCAGATTTGGACTGAATATGAGGGTTGCCGATCAACTTGGGTGTTTTAGGCCCATTTGAGGCATCCATCTAGATCTTTTTTTACCGATCAATGACCGGTCATCTCTCCGGACGTTTGAGGGGTAGGGGTTAAGGCGGCCGGTTGTGGATGCTCTAAACCCTAGCCGTTGTTGCGTAGGCGAAACGTACCCGTTGCCATCTTAAGAACGATCGAAAGATTGGTCTGAATTTTGTGGTGTGGTTCCCACTCTACATATATTAATTATTGATGCAAGGCCTTGAATCTGGCATACTGCACTCCATTTCATAATCCTTCCATCGACATCATTTGGCATTTCCCCTCCCAGCATAATACACACACTTTTGACCCGATCTCAGCGCATCCCACAACCGGCGCCAGCCTGATACGTGGCGAAAAAAGTGGAGCGGAGATCGAGGAGTCCACCCCCACTAGCCCCGCTTACCGCGCTACGGCCGGCCCGCGCGTGCTTCTCCAAATTTTGAAATCTTGCAGAATCCGGGTCCAGCAAATCGGTTGATCGTGTCAGAGATATCCAAATCCAGTCTGCTCGATGTTGTTTGTTTCACTAGGATACTCAAGAAGTCAGAATCGATCAAGGCGATAGACGAAGGATTAAACAGCTCACATGCTTTTAGACCTCCCAAAAAGTGTCTCTGAGACATTAAGTCGGGTCGAAATCAATTTCAATCCTTCTTCACTCGGTCCTCGACAAATTTGGGGGCTAATGACGATGACATGTACATAGGGTAGGGTCCTAGGCCTGACCTACATGCTCTACCCAAGGACACTACACAAGAGGCCAAGGCCTACATGTTGGGGAACGCAGTAATTTCAAAAAATTTCCTACGCACACGCAAGATCATGGTGATGCACAGCAACGAGAGGGGAGAGTGTTGTCTACGTACCAACGCAGACCGACTGCGGAAGCGATCACACAACGTAGAGGAAGTAGTCGTACGTCTTCTTCCCGATCCGACCGATCCAAGCACCGTTACTCCGGCACCTCCGAGTTCTTAGCACACGTTCAGCTCGATGACGTTCCTCGGGCTCCGATCCAGCAAAGCGTCGAGGAAGAGTTCCGTCAGCACGACGGCGTGATGACGATCTTGATGTACTACCGACGCAGGGCTTCGCCTAAGCACTGTAACGGTACGATCGAGGTGGAATTTGGTGGCAGGGGGCACCGCACACGGCTAAGGAACGATCTCAAGGATCAACTTGTGTGTCTTGGGGTGTCCCCTGCCCCCGTATATAAAGGTTGGAGGGAGGGGGGCTGGCCGGCCAAAGAGAGGGAGGCGCAGGAGGAGTCCTACTCCTACCGGGAGTAGGACTCCCCCCTCCAATCCTAGTCCAACTAGGAATCCTTTAAAGGAGAGAGAGAGAGAGGTGGCCGGCCCCTCTCCTAGTCCTAATAGGACTAGGGAGAGGGGGGAGGCGCAGCCCTATGTGGGCTGCCCTCTCACCTTTCCACTAAGGCCCATGTTGGCCCATTTGGCTCCCGGGGGGTTCCGGTAACCCTCCCGGTATTCCGGTAAAATCCCGATTTCACCCGGAACACTTCCTATGTCCAAACATAGGCTTCCAATATATCAATCTTTACGTCTCGACCATTTCGAGACTCCTCGTCATGTCCGTGATCTCATCCGGGACTCCGAACAACCTTCGGTACATCAAAATGCATAAACTCATAATAACTGTCATCGTAACGTTAAGCGTGCGGACCCTATGGTTCGAGAACAATGTAGACATGACCGAGACACGTCTCCGGTCAATAACCAATAGCGGGACCTGGATGCCCATATTGGCTCCTACATATTCTACGAAGATCTTTATCGGTCAGACCGCATAACAACATACGTTGTTCCCTTTGTCATCGGTATGTTACTTGCCCGAGATTCGATCGTCGGTATCCAATACCTAGTTCAATCTCGTTACCGGCAAGTCTCTTTACTCGTTCCGTAATACATCATCTCACAACTAACATATTAGTTGCAGTGCTTGCAAGGCTTATGTGATGTGTATTACCGAGAGGGCCCAGAGATACCTCTCCGACAATCGGAGTGACAAACCCTAATCTCGAAATACGCCAACCCAACATCTACCATTGGAGACACCCGTAATACTCCTTTATAATCAACCAGTTACGTTGTGACGTTTGGTAGTACCCAAAGTGTTCCTCCGGTAAACGGGAGTTGCATAATCTCATAGTTATAGGAACATGTATAAGTCATGAAGAAAGCAATAGCAACATACTAAACGATCGGGTGCTAAGCTAACGGAATGGGTCATGTCAATCAGATCATTCAACTAATGATGTGACCTCGTTAATCAAATAACAACTCTTTTGTCCATGGTTAGGAAACATAACCATCTTTGATTAACGAGCTAGTCAAGTAGAGGCATACTAGTGACACTCTGTTTGTCTATGTATTCACACATGTATTATGTTTCCGGTTAATACAATTCTAGCATGAATAATAAACATTTATCATGATATAAGGAAATAAATAATAACTTTATTATTGCCTCTAGGGCATATTTCCTTCAGTCTCCCACTTGCACTAGAGTCAATAATCTAGTTCACATCGCCATGTGATTTAGCAGCAATAGTTCACATCACCATGTGATTAACACCCATAGTTCACATCGTCATGTGACCAACACTCAAAGGGTTTACTAGAGTCAGTAATCTAGTTCACATCTCTATGTGATTAACACCCAAAGAGAACTAAGGTGTGGTCATGTTTTGCTTGTGAGATAATTTTAGTCAACGGGTCTGTTACATTCAGATCCGTAAGTATTTTGCAAGTTCTATGTCTACAATGCTCTACACGGAGCTACTCTAGCTAATTGCTCCCACTTTCAATATGTATCCAGATTGAGACTTTAGATTCATCTGGATCAGTGTCAAAAACTTGCATCGACATAACCCTTTACGACGAACCTTTTTGTCACGTCCATAATCGAGAAACATATCCTTATTTCACTAAGGATAATTCTGACCGCTGTCCAGTGATCTACTCCTAGATCACTATTGTACTCCCTTGCCAAATCAATGCAGGGTATACAATAGATCTGGTATACAGCATGACATACTTTATAGAACCTATGGCCAAGGCATAGGGAATGACTTTCATTCTCTTTCTATCTTCTGCCATGGTCGGGCTTTGAGTCTTACTCAATTTCACACCTTGTAATACAGGCAAGAACTCTTTCTTTGACTGCTCCATTTTGAACTACTTCAAAATCTTGTCAAGGTATGTACTCATTGAAAAACTTATCAAGCGTCTTGATCTATCTCTATAGATCTTGAAGCTCAATATGTAAGCAGCTTCACCGAAGTCTTTCTTTGAAAAACTCCTTTCAAACACTCCTTCATGCTTTACAGAATAATTCTACATTATTTCCGATCAACAATATGTCAGTCACATATACTTATCAGAAATGTTGTAGTGCTCCCACTCACTTTCTTGTAAATACAGGCTTCACCGCAAGTCTGTATAAAACTATATGCTTTGATCAACTCATCAAAGCGTATATTCCAACTCCGAGATGTTTGCACCAGTCCACAGATAGATTGCTGGATCTTGCATATTTAGTTAACACCTTTAGGATCGACAAAACCCTCTAGTTGCATTGTATACAACTTTTCTTTAGAAAATCCATTAAGGAATGCAGTTTTGTTTATCCATTTGCCAGATTTCATAAAATGCGGCAATTGCTAACATGATTCGGACAGACTTAAGCATAAATACGAGTGAGAAAATCTCATCGTAGTCAACACCTTGAACTTGTCGAAAACCTTTTGCGACAATTCTAGCTTTGTAGATAGTAACACTACTATCAGCGACCGTCTTCCTCTTGAAGATCCATTTATTTTCTATGGCTTGCCGATCATCGGGCAAGTCAACCAAAGTCCATACTTTGTTCTCATACATGGATCATATCTCAGATTTCATGGCTTCAAGCCACTTTGCGGAATCTGGGCTCACCATCGCTTCTTCATAGTTCGTAGGTTCATCATGATCTAGTAGCATGACTTCCAGAGAAGGATTACCGTACCACTCTGGCGCGGATCTTACTCTGGTTTACCTACAAGGTTCGGTAGTAACTTGATCTGAAGTTACATGATCATCATCATTAGCTTCCTCACTAATTGGTGTAGGTGTCACAGAAACAGTTTTCTATGATGTACTACTTTCCAATAAGGGAGCAGGTACAGTTACCTCGTCAAGTTCTACTTTCCTCCCACTCACTTCTTTCGAGAGAAATTCCTTCTCCAGAAAGTTTCCGAATTTTAGCAACAAAAGTCTTGCCTTCGGATCTGTGATAGAAGTTGTATCCAATAGTTTCCTTTGGATATCCTATGAAGACGCACTTCTCCGATTTGAGTTTGAGCTTATCAGGATGAAACTTTTTCATATAAGCATCGCAACCCCAAACTTTAAGAAACGACAGCTTAGGTTTCTTGCCAAACCATAGTTCACACGGTGTCGTCTCAACGGATTTAGATGGTGCCCTTTTTAACGTGAATGCAGCTGTCTCTAATGCATAACCCCAAAACGATAGTGGTAAATCGGTAAGAAACATCATAGATTGCACTATATCCAATAAAGTACGGTTATGACGTTCGGACACACCATTATGCTGTGGTGTTCCAGGTGGCGTGAGTAGTGAAACTATTTCACTTTGTTTTAACTGAAGACCAAACTCGTAACTCAAACATTTTACCTCCACGATCATATCGTAGAAACTTTTTATTTTCTTGTCACGATGGTTTTTCACTTCACTCTGAAATTCTTTGAACTTTTCAAATGTTTCAGACTTATGTTTCATCAAGTAGATATACTCATATCTGCTCAAATCATCTGTGAAGATCAGAAAATAATGATACCTGTCGCGAGCCTCAATATTCATCGGACCATATACATCAGTATGTATGATTTCCAACAAATCTGTTGCTCGCTCCATTGTTCTGAAGAACAGAGTCTTAGTCATCTTGCCCATGAGGCATGGTTCGCAAGCATCAACTGATTCATAATCAAGTGATTCCAAAAGCCCATTAGTATGGAGTTTCTTCATGCGCTTTACACCAATATGACCTAAACGGTAGTGCTACAAATAAGTTGCACTATCATTATTAACTTTGCATCTTTTGGTTTCAATATTATGATTATGTGTATCACTACGATCGAGATCCAACGAACTATTTTCATTGGGTGTGTAACCATATAAGGTTTTATTCATGTAAACAGAACAACAATTTATTCTCTTACTTAAATGAATAACCGTATTACAATAAACATGATCAAATCATATTCATGCTCAACGCAAACACCAAATAACACTTATTTAGGTTCAACACTAATCCCGAAATTATAGGGAGTGTGCGATGATGATCATATCAATCTTGGAACCACTTCCAACACACATCGTCACTTCACCCTTAACTAGTCTCTGTTTATTCTGCAACTCCCGTTTCGAGTTACTAATCTTAGCAACTGAACTAGTATCAAATACTGAGGGTTTGCTATAAACACTAGTAAAGTACACATCAATAACATGTATATCAAATATACTTATGTTCACTTTGCCATCCTTCTTATCCGCCAATCACTTGGGGTAGTTCCGCTCCCAGTGACCAGTCCCTTTGCAGTAGAAGCACTTAGTCTCAGGCTTAGGATCAGACTTGGGCTTCTTCACTTGAGCAGCAACTTGCTTGCCGTTCTTATTGAAGTTTCCCTTCTTCCCTTTGCCCTTTTCTTGAAACTAGTGGTCTTGTCAACCATCAACACTTGATGTTTTTCTTGATTTCTACCTTCGTTGATTTCAGCATCATGAAGAGCTTGGGAGTTGTTTATCCCTTGCATATTATAGTTCATCACGAAGTTCTACTAACTTGGTGATGGTGATTAGAGAATTCTGTCAATCACTATTTTATCTGGAAGATTAACTCCCACTTGATTCAAGCGATTGTAGTACTCAGACAATCTAGGCACATGCTCACTAGTTGAGCGATTCTCCTCCATCTTTCAGCTATAGAACTTGTTGGAGACTTCATATCTCTCAACTCGGGTATTTACTTGAAATATTAACTTCAACTTCTGGAACATCTCATATGCTCCATGACGTTCAAAACGTCTTTGAAGTCCCGATTCTAAGCCTTTAAGCATGGTGCACTAAACTATCAAGTAGTCATCATATTGAGCTAGCCAAACGTTCATAACGTCTGCATCTGCTCCTGCAATAGGTCTGTCACCTAGCGGTGCATCAAGGACATAATTCTTCTGTGCAGCAATGAGGATAAACCTCAGATCACGGATCCAATCCGCATCATTGCTACTAACATCTTTCAACACAATTTTCTCTAGGAACATATCAAAATAAACACAGGGAAGCAACAACGCGAGCTATTGATCTACAACATGATTTGCAAAATACTACCAGGACTAAGTTCATGATAAATTTAAGTTCAATTTAATCATATTACTTAAGAACTCCCACTTAGATAGACATCCCTCTAATCCTCTAAGTGATCACGTGATCCAAATCAACTAAACCATAACCGATCATCACGTGAGATGGAGTAGTTTTCAATGGTGAACATCGTTATTTTGATCATATCTACTATATGATTCACGCTCGACCTTTCGGTCTCCGTGCTCCGAGGCCATATCTGCATATGCTAGGCTCGTCAAGTTTAACCTGAGTATTCTGCGTGTGCAACTGTTTTGCACCCGTTGTATTTGGACGTAGAGCTTATCACACCCGATCATCACGTGGTGTCTGGGCACGACGAACTTTGGCAACGGTGCATACTCAGGGAGAACACTTCTTGATAATTTTAGTGAGAGATCATCTTATAATGCTACCGTCAATCAAAGCAAGATAAGATGCATAAAAGGATAAACATCACATGCAATCAATATAAGTGATATGATATGGCCATCATCATCTTGTGCTTGTGATCTCCATCTCCGAAGCACCGTCATGATCACCATCGTCACCGGCGCGACACCTTGATCTCCATCGTAGCATCATTGTCGTCTCGCCAATCTTATGCTTCCACGACTATCACTACCGCTTAGTAATAAAGTAAAGCATTACATCGCGATTGCATTGCATACAATAAAGCGACAACCATATGGCTCCTGCCAGTTGCCGATAACTCGGTTACAAAACATGATCATCTCATACAATAAAATCAGCATCATGCCTTGACCATATCACATCACAACATACCCTGCAAAAACAAGTTAGACGTCCTCTACTTTGTTTGTTGCAAGTTTTACGTGGCTGCTACGGGCTTAAGTAAGAACTCATCTCACATACGCATCAAAACCACAACGATAGTTCGTCAAATAGACTCCGTTTTAACCTTCTCAAGGACCGGGCGTAGTCACACTTGGTTCAACTAAAGTTGGAGAGACAGTCTTCCGCAAGCCATCTATGTGCAAAGCACGTCGAGGGAACCGGTCTCGCGTAAGAGTACGCGTAAGGTTGGTCCGGATCGTCTCACCCAACAATACCGCCGAACCAAAGTATGACATGCTGGTAGGCAGTATGACTTGTATCGCCCACAACTCACTTGTGTTCTACTCGTGCAAATAACATCAAACCATAAAACCTAGGCTCGGATGCCACTGTTGGGGAACGCAGTAATTTCAAAAAAATTCCTACGCACACGCAAGATCATGGTGATGCACAACAACGAGAGGGGAGAGTGTTGTCTACGTACCAACGCAGACCGACTGCGGAAGCGATCACACAACGTAGAGGAAGTAGTCGTACGTCTTCTTCCCGATCCGACCGATCCAAGCACCGTTACTCCGGCACCTCCGAGTTCTTAGCACACGTTCAGCTCGATGACGTTCCTCGGGCTCCGATCCAGCAAAGCGTCGAGGAAGAGTTCCGTCAGCACGACGGCGTGATGACGATCTTGATGTACTACCGACGCAGGGCTTCGCCTAAGCACTGTAACGGTACGATCGAGGTGGAATTTGGTGGCAGGGGGCACCGCACACGGCTAAGGAACGATCTCAAGGATCAACTTGTGTGTCTTGGGGTGTCCCCTGCCCCCGTATATAAAGGTTGGAGGGAGGGGGGCTGGCCGGCCAAAGAGAGGGAGGCGCAGGAGGAGTCCTACTCCTACCGGGAGTAGGACTCCCCCCTCCAATCCTAGTCCAACTAGGAATCCTTTAAAGGAGAGAGAGAGAGAGGTGGCCGGCCCCTCTCCTAGTCCTAATAGGACTAGGGAGAGGGGGGAGGCGCAGCCCTATGTGGGCTGCCCTCTCACCTTTCCACTAAGGCCCATGTTGGCCCATTTGGCTCCCGGGGGGTTCCGGTAACCCTCCCGGTATTCCGGTAAAATCCCGATTTCACCCGGAACACTTCCTATGTCCAAACATAGGCTTCCAATATATCAATCTTTACGTCTCGACCATTTCGAGACTCCTCGTCATGTCCGTGATCTCATCCGGGACTCCGAACAACCTTCGGTACATCAAAATGCATAAACTCATAATAACTGTCATCGTAACGTTAAGCGTGCGGACCCTACGGTTCGAGAACAATGTAGACATGACCGAGACACGTCTCCGGTCAATAACCAATAGCAGGACCTGGATGCCCATATTGGCTCCTACATATTCTACGAAGATCTTTATCGGTCAGACCGCATAACAACATACGTTGTTCCCTTTGTCATCGGTATGTTACTTGCCCGAGATTCGATCATCGGTATCCAATACCTAGTTCAATCTCGTTACCGGCAAGTCTCTTTACTCGTTCCGTAATACATCATCTCACAACTAACATATTAGTTGCAGTGCTTGCAAGGCTTATGTGATGTGTATTACCGAGAGGGCCCAGAGATACCTCTCCGACAATCGGAGTGACAAACCCTAATCTCGAAATACGCCAACCCAACATCTACCATTGGAGACACCTGTAATACTCCTTTATAATCACCCAGTTACGTTGTGACGTTTGGTAGTACCCAAAGTGTTCCTCCGGTAAACGGGAGTTGCATAATCTCATAGTTATAGGAACATGTATAAGTCATGAAGAAAGCAATAGCAACATACTAAACGATTGGGTGCTAAGCTAACGGAATGGGTCATGTCAATCAGATCATTCAACTAATGATGTGACCTCGTTAATCAAATAACAACTCTTTTGTCCATGGTTAGGAAACATAACCATCTTTGATTAACGAGCTAGTCAAGTAGAGGCATACTAGTGACACTCTGTTTGTCTATGTATTCACACATGTATTATGTTTCCGGTTAATACAATTCTAGCATGAATAATAAACATTTATCATGATATAAGGAAATAAATAATAACTTTATTATTGCCTCTAGGGCATATTTCCTTCACTACAAAGATAGAAAGAAGATACCGACTGGAATGATCACAAAGTGCAACTCACTCGACAGAAGATTCACTCGGATATCCCACTTCCACTTGACCATCATAATTCACTCGGAGTACAAGATTTCACTCGAAGGACAAGAAGACTTAGAGTCACCCCAGGATGGCAACGATCAGACATTCACTCGGTCATCATAAAGATCATTAAACATGGGCGTTATCAGTAACGTTCGTACATTTATTCTCTCATTGAACCCTTGCGTAACTGAGGACTGTGAGGGGTCGACGTACTCTATATAAGCTACCCCTCCCCTCTAGCATAAGGGTTCGCACTCCCTGTAACCCAACACTCCAATCAATAAAGCCTTCGTGACACCAAGACGTAGGTGTTGGGGAACGTAGTAATTTCAAAAAAATTCCTACGAACACGCAAGATCATGGTGATGCATAGCAACGAGAGGGGAGAGTGTTGTACACGTACCCTCGTAGACTGAAAGCGGAAGTGTTAGCACAACGCGGTTGATGTAGTCGTACTTCTTCACGATCCGATCGATCAAGTACCGAACACACGACATCTCCGAGTTCAGCACACGTTCAGCCCGATGATGTCCCTCGAACTCCGATCCAGCTGAGTGTTGAGGGAGAGTTTCGTCAGCACGACGGCGTGGTGACGATGATGATATTCTACCGACGCAGGGCTTCGCCTAAGCACCGCTATAGTATTATCGAGGTGGACTATAGTGGAGGGGGGCACCGCACACGACTAAAAGATCAACCGATCAATTGTTGTGTCTATGGGGTGCCCCTGGCCACGTATATAAAGGAGTGGAGGAGGGGAGGGGCTGGCCCTCTCTATGGCGCGCCCTAGGAGAGTCCCACTCCCACTGGGAGTAGGATTCCCCCTTTCCTAGTAGAACTAGGAGCCCTTCCAAGTAGTAGGAGTAGGAGAGAAGGAAAGGGAAAAGAGAAGAGAAGGAAGGAGGGGGCGCAGCCCTCCCCCCTAGTCCAATTCGGACTAGGCCTTGGGGGGGGGGGCGCAGCCTGCCTCTCTCTTTTTCCACTAAAGCCCAATAAGGCCCATACACTCCCCGGCGAATTCCCGTAACTCCTTGGTACTCCGATAAATACCCGAATCACTCGGAACCTTTCCGATGTCCGAATATAGTCGTCCAATATATCGATCTTTATGTCTCGACCATTTCGAGACTCCTCGTCATGTCCCCGATCTCACCCGGGACTCTGAACTACCTTCGGTGCATCAAAACACATAAACTCATAATATAACCGTCATCGAACTTTAAGCGTGCGGACCCTACGGGTTCGAGAACTATGTAGACATGACCGAGACACGTCTTCGGTCAATAACCAATAACAGATCCTGGATGCTCATATTGGCTCCTACATATTCTACGAAGATCTTTATCGGTCAAACCGCATAACAACATACGTTGTTCCCTTTGTCATCGGTATGTTACTTGCCCGAGATTCGATCGTCGGTATCTCAATACCTAGTTCAATCTCGTTACAGGCAAGTCTCTTTACTCGTTTCGTAATACATCATCCCGCAACTAACTCATTAGTTGCAATGCTTATGGTGATGTGCATTACCGAGTGGGCCCAGAGATACCTCTCCGACAATCAGAGTGACAAATCCTAATCTCGGAATATGCCAACCCAACAAGTATCTTCGGAGACACCTGTAGAGCACCTTTATAATCACCCAGTTATGTTGTGACGTTTGGTGGCACACAAAGTGTTCCTCCGGTAAACGGGAGTTGCATAATCTCATAGTCATAGGAATATGTACAAGTCACAAAGAAAGCAATAGCAACAAACTAAACGATCAAGTGCTAAGCTAACGGAATGGGTCAAGTCAATCACATCATTCTCCTAATGATGTGATCCTGTTAATCAAATGACAACTTATGTCTATGGTTAGGAAACATAACCATCTTTGATCAACGAGCTAGTCAAGTAGAGGCATACTAGTGACACTCTGTTTGTCTATGTATTCACACATGTATTATGTTTCCGGTTAATACAATTCTAGTATGAACAATAAAACATTTATCATGATATAAGGAAATAAATAATAACTTTATTATTGCCTCTAGGGAATATTTCCTTCAGTCTCCCACTTGCACTAGAGTCAATAATCTAGTTCACATAGCCATGTGATTTAATACCAATAGTTCACATCACCATGTGATTAACACCCATAGTTCACATCGACATGTGACCAACACCCAAAGGGTTTACTAGAGTCAATAATCTAGTTCACATCGCTATGTGATTAACACCCAAAGAGTACTAAGGTGTGATCATGTTTTGCTTGTGAGAGAAGTTTAGTCAACGGGTCTGCCACATTCAGATCCGTACGTATTTTGCAAATTTCTATGTCAACAATGCTCTGCACGGAGCTACTCTAGCTAATTGCTCCCACTTTCAATATGTATCCAGATTGAGATTTAGAGTCATCTGGATCAGTGTGAAAATTTGCATCGACGTAACCCTTTACGACGAACCTTTTTGTCACCTCCATAATCGAGAAACATATCCTTATTCCACTAAGGATAATTTTGACCTCTGTCCAGTGATCTACTCCTAGATCACTATTGTACTCCCTTGCCAAAATCAGTGTAGGGTATACAATAGATCTGGTACACAACATGGCATATTTTATAAAACCTATGGCCAAGGCATGGGGAATGACTTTCATTCTCTTTCTATCTTCTTCCGTGGTCGGGCTTTGAGTCTTACTCGGTTTCACACCTTGTAACACAGGCAAGAACTCTTTCTTTGACTGTCCCATTTTGAACTACTTCAAAATCTTGTCAAGGTATGTACTCATTGAAAAAACTTATCAAGCGTTTTGGTCTATCTCTATAGATCTTGATGTTCAATATGTAAGCAGCTTCACTGAGGTCTTTCTTTGAAAAACTCCTTTCAAACACTCCTTGATGCTTTGCAGAATAATTCTACATTATCTCCAATCAACAATATGTCATTCACATATACTTATCAGAAATGTTGTAGTGCTCCCACTCACTTTCTTGTAAATACAGGCTTCACCGCAAGTCTATATAAAACCATAGGCTTTGATCAACTTATCAAAGCGTATATTTCAACTCCGAGATGCTTGCACCAGTCCATAGATGGATCACTGGAGCTTGCATATTTTGTTAGTGCATTTAGGATTGACAAAACTTTCTTATTGCATCATATACAACTCTTCTTTAATAAATCCATTAAGGAATGTAGTTTTGTTTATCCATTTGCCAGATTTCATAAAAATGTGGCAATTGCTAACATGATTCGGACAGACTTAAGCATAGATACGAGTGAGAAACTCTCATCGTAGTCAACACCTTGAACTTGTCGAGAACCTTTTGCGACAATTCTAGCTTTGTAGATAGTAACACTACTATCAGCGTCCGTCTTCCTCTTGAAGATCCATTTAATCTCAAGGGCTCGCTGATCTTTGGGCAATTTAATCAAAGTCCATACTTTGTTCTTATACATGGATCTCATCTTAGATTTCATGGCCTCAAGCCATTTCGCGGAATCTGGGCTCATCATCGCTTCCTCATAGTTCGTAGGTTCGTCATGGTCAAGTAACATGACGTCCAGAACAGGATTACCGTACCACTCTGGTGCGGATCTCACTCTGGTTTACCTATGAGGTTCGGTAGTAACTTGATCTGAAGTTACATGATCATCGTCATTAGCTTCCTCACTAATTGGTGTAGTAGTCAGAGGAACAGATTTCTGTGATGAACTACTTTCCAATAAGGGAGCAGGTACAGTTACCTCATCAAGTTCTACTTTCCTCCCACTCACTTCTTTCGAGAGAAACTCCTTCTCTAGAAAGGATCCATTCTCAGCAATGAATATCTTGCCTTCGGATCTGTGATAGAAGGTGTACCTAACATTTTCTTTTGGGTATCCTATGAAGACGCACTTCTCCTATTTGAGTTTGAGCTTATCAGGTTGAAACTTTTTCACGTAAGCATTGCAACATCAAACTTTAATAAACGACAGCTTAGGTTTCTTGCCAAACCATAGTTCATATGGTGTCGTCTCAACGGATTTAGATGGTGCCCTATTTAACATGAATGTAGTTGTCTCTAATGCATAACCCCAAAACGATAGTGATAAATTGATAAGAGACATCATAGATCACACCATATCTAATAAAGTACGGTTACGACATTCGGACACACCATTACACTATGGTGTTCCAGGTGGCGTGAGTAGTGAAACTATTTCACATTGTTTTAACTGAAGGCCAAACTCGTAACTCAAATATTTTACTTCTGCGATCATATCATAGAAACTTTTATTTTTGTTACGATGATTCTCCACTTCAATCTGAAATTCTTTGAACTTTTCAAATGTTTCAGACTTGTGTTTCATCAAGTAGATATACTCATATATGCTCAAATCATCTGTGAAGATCAGAAAATAATGATATCTGCCGCGAGCCTCAATATTCATCGGACCACATACATCAGTATGTATGATTTCCAACAAATATGTTGCTCGCTCCATTGTTCCAGAGAACAGAGTCTTAGTCATATTGCCCATGAGGCATGGTCCGCAAGCATCAGCATGGATTTTCTTCATGCGCTTTACACCAATATGACCTAAACGGCAGTGCCACAAATAAGTTGCACTATCATTATTAACTTTGCATCTTTTGACTTCAATATTATGAAAATGTGTATCACCACGATCGAGATCCAACAAACCACTTTCATTGGGTGTATGGCATAGAAGGTTTTATTCATGTAAACAGAACAACAATTATTCTCTAACTTACATGAATAACCATATTGCAATAAACATGATCCAATCATATTCATGCTCAACGCAAACACTAAATAACATTTATTTTAGGTTTAACACTAATCCCGAAAGTATAGGGAGTGTGCGATGATAATCATATCAATCTTGGAACCATTTCCAATACACATCGTCACTTCACCCCTGACTAGTCTCTGTTCATTCTGCAACTCCCGTTTCGAGTTACTATTCTTAGCAACTGAACTAGTATCAAATACTGAGGGGTTGCTATAAACACTAGTAAAGTACACATCAATAACATGTATATCAAATATACCTATGTTCACTTTGCCATCCTTCTTATCCGCCAATTACTTGGGGTAGTTCTGCTTCCAGTGATCAGTCCCTTTGTAGTAGAAGCACTCAGTTTCAGGCTTAGGTCCAGACTTGGGTTTTTTTTCACTTGAGCAGCAACTTGCTTGCCGTTCTTCTTGAAGTTCCCCTTTCTTCCCTTTGTCCCTTTACTTGAAACTAGTGGTTTTGTTTACCATCAACACTTGATGCTTTTATTGATTTCTACCTTCACCGATTTCAGCATCACGAAGAGCTTGGGAATCGTTTCCGTTATCCCTTGCATATTATAGTTCATCACGAAGTTCTACTAACTTGGTGATGGTGACTAGAGAATTTTGTCAATCACTATTTTATCTGGAAGATTAACTCCCACTTGATTCAAGCGATCGTAGTACCCACACAATCTGAGCACATGCTCACTGCTTGAGCTATTCTCCTCCATCTTTTAGCTATAGAACTTGTTGGAGACTTCATATCTCTCAACTCGAGTATTTGCTTGAAATATTTAACTTCAACTCCTGGAACATCTCATATGGTCCATGACGTTCAAAACATCTTTGAAGTCCCGATTCTAAGCCGTTAAAGCATGGTGCACTAAACTATCAAGTAGTCATCATATTGAGCTAGCCAAATGTTCATAACATTTGCATCTGCTCCTGCAATAGGTTTGTCACCTAGCGGTGCATCAAAGACATAATTCTTCTGTGCAGCAATGAGGATAAACCTCAGATCATGGATCCAATCTGCATCATTGCTACTAACATCTTTCAACTTAGTTTTCTCTAGGAACATATCAAAAATAAAATAGGGGAGCTAAACGCGAGCTATTGATCTACAACATAGATATGCTAATACTATCAGGACTAAGTTCATGATAAATTAAAGTTCAATTAATCATATTACTTAAGAACTCCCACTTAGATAGACATCCCTCTAATCATCTAAGTGATCACGTGATCCATATCAACTAAACCATAACCGATCATCACGTGAAATGGAGTAGTTTTCAATGGTGAACATCATTATGTTGATCATATCTACTATATGATTCACGCTCGACCTTTCGGTCTCCGGTGTTCTGAGGCCATATCTCCATATGCTACGCTCGTCAAGTTTAACCCGAGTATTTTTGCGTGTGCAAAACTGGCTTGCACCCGTTGTAGATGGACGTAGAGCTTATCACACCCGATCATCACGTGGTGTCTGGGCACGACGAACTTTGGCAACGGTGCATACTCAGGGAGAACACTTATCTTGAAATTTAGTGAGAGATCATCTTATAATGCTACCGTCATAACTAAGCAAAGTAAGATGTATAAAAGATAAACATCACATGCAATCAAAATATGTGACATGATATGGCCATCATCATCTTGTGCCTTTGATCTCTATCTCCAAAGTATCGTCATGATCTCCATCGTCACCGGCATGACACCATGATCTCCATCATCTTGATCTATATCAATGTGTCATCACATGGTCGTCTCGCCAACTATTGCTCTTGCAACTATTGCTATCGCATAGCGATAAAGTAAAGAAATTATTTGGCACTTGCATCTTATGCAATAAAAAGACAACCATAAGGCTTCTGCCAGTTGCCGATAACTTCAACAAAAACATGATCATTTTATACAACAACTTATATCTCATCACGTCTTGACCATATCACATCACAACATGCCCTGCAAAAACAAGTTAGACGTCCTATACTTTGTTGTTGCAAGTTTTATGTGGCTGCTACAGGCTGAGCAAGAACCGTTCTTACCTACGCATGAAAACCACAACAATAGTTTGTCAAGTTAGTGATGTTTTAACCTTCTCAAGGACCGGGCGTAGCCACACTCGGTTCAACTAAAGTTGGAGAAACTGACACCCGCTAGTCACCTGTGTGCATAGCACGACGGTAAAACCAGTCTCGCGTAAGCATACGCGTAATGTCGGTCCGGGCCGCTTCATCCAACAATACTGCCGAACCAAAGTATGACATGCTAGTAAGCAGGATGACTTATATCGCCCACAACTCACTTGTGTTCTACTCGTGCATATGACATCTACGCATAAAACCTGGCTCGGATGCCACTGTTGGGGAACGTAGTAATTTCAAAAAAAATCCTACACACACACAAGATCATGGTGATGCATAGCAACGAGAGGGGAGAGTGTTGTCCATGTACCCTCGTAGACCGAAAGCGGAAGCATTAGCACAACGCGGTTGATGTAGTCGTACGTCTTCACGATCCGACCGATCAAGTACCAAACGCATGGCACCTCCGAGTTCAGCACACGTCCAGCCCAATGACGTCCCTCGAACTCCGATCCAGTCGAGTGTTGAGGGAGAGTTTCATCAGCACGACGGCGTGGTGACGATGATGATGTTCTACCGACGCAGGGCTTCGCCTAAGCACCGCTACAGTATTATCGAGGTGGACTATGGTGGAGGGGGGCACCGCACACGGCTAAAAGATCAACCGATCAATTGTTGTGTCAATGGGGTGCCCCCTGGCCACGTATATAAAGGAGTGGAGGAGGGGAGGGGCCGGCCCTCCCTATGGCGCGCCCTAGGGGAGTCCCACTCCCACCGGGAGTAGGATTCCCCCTTTCCTAGTAGAACTAGGAGCCCTTCCAAGTAGTAGGAGTAGGAGAGAAGGAAAGGAGAAGGAGAGGAGAAGGAAGGAGGGGGCGCATCCCCCCTAGTACAATTCGGACTAGGCCTTGGGGGGCGCGCGGCCTGCCTCTCTATCTTTCCACTAAAGCCCAATAAGGCCCATACACTCCCTGGCGAATTCCCGTAGTTCCCCGGTACTCCGATAAATACCCGAATCACTCGGAACCTTTCCGATGTCCGAATATAGTCGTTCAATATATCGATCTTTATGTCTCGGCCATTTCGAGACTCCTCATCATGTCCCCGATCTCATCCGGGACTCTGAACTACCTTCGATGCATCAAAACACATAAACTCATAATATAACCGTCATCGAACTTTAAGCGTGCGGACCCTACGGGTTTGAGAACTATGTAGACATGACCGAGACACGTCTCCGGTCAATAACCAATAGCAGATCCTGGATGCTCATATTGGCTCCTACATATTCTACGAAGATCTTTATCGGTCAAACCGCATAACAACATACGTTGTTCCCTTTGTCATCGGTATGTTACTTGCCCGAGATTCGATCGTCGGTATCTCAATACCTAGTTCAATCTCGTTACTGGCAAGTCTCTTTACTCGTTCCGTAATACATCATCCCGCATGTGACGCCTCGAGACCGCTGTGCCAGGTGTCTTCCAGTTATTCGCTGTCGTTGCCATGTCATTTCCTTGCGTGTTGCATTTCATCGTGTCATCATGTGTATTGCATCATCATATTTTCAAAACTTGCATCCGTCCGGGTTCTCCCCGTTCCTTCCGTTGTCCGTTCTGAGTCCAGACACACTCGCACGCGCCCGCGGCATGTCCGAAATAGTATTTTATAAGTGGCCGGAAAATGTTCTCGGAATGGGTTGAAAGTTGGTGTGTGGTCTTATTATAGTGTAGATAGACCGCCTGTCAAGTTTCATCGCATTCGGGGTTCGTTTGATAGCCCAACGGATAACTATAGCGACATATTAGTTGGTCAAAACGTCAGATGTTTTCGGTCTCCGAAAACAGTTGCCGGGCTGCACTCCTCTCCTCTCATCTCAGCCCAACCTCTTTTTCACAACCCACCTACAGCCCAACCTCTTTTTCACAACCCACCTATAGCCCACCTAAACCCCCTACATTCCGGACCGTCAGATCACGATCGGAGGCTCCGAAACACTCCGAAAACCCCTCCTAACCCCCCTCAAACCCTAACCTTCTCTATATATACCTCACCATTGCCATTTTTGGGCAGCCTAGACCAATCCTCCTACCTCTAGCCTTCTCCCTCCTCAGATTCCGTGCCCAGCCGCTCCCCCACCGCCACTTGTCGCCGCCATGCAGGCCAGCCGCCACCCTGCGCCGCCCTCCACCAATCCTACGAAGCCACGTCGCGCCCCGCCTTCCCAGCACCGCCGCGGCCCGTGGAAGCCCGCAGCCGGCCCACCCCAGACCGAATCTGGGCCGGACCGCGCCCCGAGCTGCGAGAGCCCCGTGCCCGAGCTTCCCTGCATCGCCGCCTCTCTGCCCCTTCACCGTCCGTCCTCGCTGCCCTGCACTCGTCAGCCACCGGAGCCTCGCCGCCGGCGAGCACTTCGACAGCAGGCCAATGCCGCCCTCGCCTCCCTCACTCTCCCTTCCCGTTCTCCTTCCTCTCCTCACCAGCTCTCTCCTTCCCTCTGTTGCCACAGGAAACCGCCGCCGCCGCCATGGACGAGCTCCACCTCGCCGGATCCCGCATCCCCGAGCGCCGTCGACCACCTTTGTCACCGGATCTAGAACACCCGTCCTCGGATCCAACCATCCTCATTGTCCTCCGGCTCCCTACGCGTCGCGCCGCCGTCCCCATCGCCGGCAGCCGCCACGCCATGCTCCTGCCTTTGCTCGAGCAAAGGAGGATGAGCGCTTCCCTACTGGGCCACCTTCCTCGCGCGCATGTGGGCCGGCCACGTCCAAGGCCAGCGTGCCCTGCCAGGCCGCCTCCTCCATAGATCTGGGCCAAGCCCATGGTGAGAACCCCCCTTCAGATCTCTGTGCGGTCGGGCCAACCAGATTCGGCCCATGTCACGTTTTTTTTGTTCTGTGATTTGTCCGTTTATCCAGGGAAGACCAGTTTTGCAGTTTAGTCCCTAGAATCATGCATCTAATAATTTCTCACCCATGCATCGGAATTAAACAACTTATATATGAAACTTGTTTAGAATTTTGTCTAGAGTCATAATATGCAACTTTCATCTATGTTTAAAATGTTTAAAATGCTGTTTGTTTTAATTTGCTTAAATAACTTGCTAAAACAGTTTAAATCATAACTAAATAACCGTAGCTCGGTTTCTAATAAACTTTATATGTAAATGGGGTAGGATTTTGCCTACTTTAACATGGTGGCATCACTTTGCATGTTTAACAACTATAAAATTTGGTTTAGGGAAGAACAGCACCAAACCTAATATATGCATATGGGGATTTACCGGAATTGTTGTTCGTTGCTTTCGGCCTCATTTAAACTTGACTAGATAGGTAGTTTTACTTTGCTTCACCCTCTTGTCATGCTAACAACATTTAATCTTGTTGGGTACATAAACGAGATCGAACTAAGTAACTCGAATGTGGTGTTTCGTCAATATGCAACTCGTTTCATATTGAGTTCCACTTAACTTGTAGCTTTGCTTGTGCACTTTGCCATGTCATGCCCTCTTTAAACCGGACATGCATCATACTTGGTTGTGCATCGTGCCATGCTTATGTGATGTTTGCTTACTATGTTGTTTGCTTCTTTCCGGTGTTGCTTCTTCGGGTTGGTTCCGATAACGTCGTGTTTGTGAGGAACCGTTCGACTACGTCTGTTTGTCTTCTTCATGGATTCGTTCTTCTTCCTTGCAGGATTTCAGGCAAGATGACCATACCCTCGAAATCACTTCTATCTTTGCTTGCTAGATGCTCCCTCTTTTGCTATGCCTATGCTGCGATACCTACCACTTGCTTATCATGCCTCCATATTTGTTGAGCCAAGCCTCTAACCCACCTTATCCTAGCAAACCGTTGTTTAGCTATGTTACCGCTTTGCTCAGCCCCTCTTATAGCGTTGTTAGTTGCAGGTGAAGATTGGAGCTTGTTCCATGTTTGGAACATGGATATTTTGTTGGGATATCACAATATCTCTTATTTAATTAATGCATCTACATACTTGGTAAAGGGTGGAAGGCTCGGCCTTATGCTTGGTGTTTTGTTCCACTCTTGCCGCCCTAGTTTCCGTCATATCGGTGTTATGTTCCTGAATTTTGCGTTCCTTACGCGGTTGGGTTATAATGGGAACCCCTTGACAGTTCGCCTTGAATAAAACTCCTCCAGCATGGCCCAACATTGGTTTTACCATTCGCCACCTAGCCTTTTCTTTCCCTTGGGTTCTGCAGACTCAAGGGTCATCTTTATTTTAAACCCCCGGGCCAGTGCTCCTCTAAGTGTTGGTCCAAACTGAGCGATGTCCGGAGCTACCAGGGGTAACTCTGGGCTGGCCCACCCGACGTCTGGCTCATCCGGTGTGCCCTGAGAACGAGATATGTGCAGCTCCTATCGGGATTTGTCGGCACATCTGGGTGGCTTTGCTGGTCTTGTTTTACCATTGTCGAAATGTCTTGTAACCGGGATTCCGAGTCTGATCGGGTCTTCCCGCTAGAAGGAATATCCTTCGTTGATCGTGAGAGCTTGTGATGGGCTAAGTTGGGACACCCCTGCAGGGTTTTGAACTTTCGAAAGCTGTGTCCGCGGTTATGGGCAGATGGGAATTTGTTAATGTCCAGTTGTAGAAAACCTAAAGTTGATCTTAATTAAAATGCATCAAGCGCGTGTGTAACCGTGATGGTCTCTTCTCGGCGGAGTCCTGGAAGTGAACACGGTGTTGGAGTTATGCTTGACGTAGGTTGTTCTAGGATCACTTCTTGATCATAGTTGTTCGACCATGCTTTGCCTTCTCTTCTCGCTCTCATTTGCGTATGTTAGCCACCATACATGCTAGTCGCTTGTTGCAGCTCCACCTCATACCTTTTACCCTTCCTATAAGCTTAAATAGTCTTGATCGCGAGGGTGTGAGATTGCTGAGTCCCCGTGACTCACAGATACTTCCAAAACCAGCTTGCAGGTGCCGATGAGACCGTGCAGGTGACACAACCAAGCTCAAGGAGGAGCTCGATGAAGATCTTGTCCTTTGTGTTGTTCCGATCTAGTCGATCAGTAGTGGAGCCCAGTTGGGGTCGATCGGGGATCTGTGTAGCATTTGGGGTAGTCTTCTTTTATTTTGGATCCGTAGTCGGACCTTGATTGTATCTGGTTGATGTAATGCTTTATTCATGTAATTGTGTGAAGTGGCGATTGTAAGCCAACTATGTATTTTTTCCTTATGTATTACATGGGTTGTGTGAAGATTACCTCACTTGCGACATTGCTTTCAATGCGGTTATGCCTCTAAGTCGTGCTTCGACACATGGGAGATATAGCCGCATCGAGGGCGTTACAAGTTGGTATCAGAGCCTTCCCTGACTTTAGGAGCCCCTTGCTTGATCGAATCGCTGGCGTTGTTGAGTCTAGAAAAATATTTTGAGTCATTTAGGATTATATATATATCGGAGAGTAGGAATTCTTTTTACTCCTTAGTCCCTTCGTCGCTCTGGTGAGGCATCCTGACATAGAGTTTTGACTCTCCTCTTCTCAAATTTCACTAAAAAAATTTAGGATCACGCGGGTATCTTGGAATCGTTCCGATGGTTTTGTGAAGAGAACATTGTTCTTGGTGCCTCCTGTCATTTAGGGGTTGTGGCAGTGTCCCGGGGAGTTGATCTCCGAGGTGTTGCCGTCACAATTTTATCGTTGCAGTTCTGCAATACCTGAGTTTAGTTTCACCGACATCGAAAATCTCTTTTATGCAGTTGTTGGTGAGATAACCTCGACGCCACCCAGTACCGGGGCAGGAGTTCGGGAGTATTGCCATAACTCGTATAACGGATGCTTTTCGAAGGTTGAGGTAAACAATTTCCGAAGGTTTCTTGGTTATGTGTTGAAGGATGGATACAGCTGGATGTAGGATTTGCTAGATTTGGGTGAGATATTATGCTTCCCCTGTATCCCCAACACCTGATTGCATAACCGGAGAGTTTCGGGAGTTTATAAGTGGGATTTCAAGTAGCTCTTAGGATATATTTCCGACAGATGTATGATATGAAATTGGGGTTCGACGTCTAGTGGTCCGCCTATCCACGGTTGGTTTTACAGTGGTCTCGTTGTGTCTTAAAGAGTCCTTGGCTATGCCGACTCCGGGACGCTTCATATGTCATGTGCACTGCCTTGTACATGATGGTGTTGTATGATCGAGCCCGTGTAGGCCCCACCACGAAAACTTCGGATGAAATCTCTATCATATGTTTGTTCCGGCTTATTCTGCAAGCCAATCCTTTGTTTTGTTTTTGAGTTGTGGTATTCGAGTTGCTTCGAAGTCAAATGTTGATTCCATACCTTTCCTAAACGGTGTTCTCGTATTCCTATGTGAATACAAATCCTTTTGATCATCGAGTTTGCCATCTCAATTTCTTCCGAACCGGTGTGTCTCTCTTCAAGTGGATCCGATCTTTTCAACATCCGCAAGATCAATTATCAGTTCTTCTCAAAGGTGCTCATTTCTTCCGTCCCAAGTTGCCTTTGTATTCCCACCCTTCCACCCTTTTTCTTCGAGGACTCAGTTTTCTAAACCAACTATCCATTTTATTCATGTGAAGCCTCTTCATCCTTCTCTTTCAAGTTTCGATCCGGTGATTTATTGTGCAGTTGCTAAGGAAGCTTCAAGTTCATCATTCTTCCTTCTTTTCATCTCCGGTGGCTTCAAATCAAGCTTTTGTTGTTGATCATATCTCTTTTCCCTCGTTTCCAATGCTTTCCCATGCCGTTGCACATCTTCATTTGTTCGGGTGTGCTGAAGATATCTCGAAGGTTCATGTTTCCACTCTGCATTCATTCAAGCTCTTTCGAGATTGTTATCTCATTCAAGCCATTTAATTCAACCGGTTCATTCTCTCTTTTAAATCGTTCAACGGTGTTTTCTCTTGAGTGGGCCCTAACCCACAGGTATTTTTCCAGGATCTTACCTGACTCTTCTTATTTTCCCGGAGTTACTCTCAAATTCTTTTTTCAAGTTTGACGTAAGAATGAGTTATCATTAGTCAAATGCCTTTCTCTAAGATCTCTAAAATTCTTTTCATTGTTGGCTCAACCTTTTCCAATTTTCTTTCCGGAGTGCCACAAAAAATTTCAGTGGTGGTTCTCGTCATCATTCTCAACAGTTGAAGACCGAGGAATAATTTCTCTTCAATCATATCCGTTCTCATGAAGATTCTAAGTTCTAGCTTGATGCCTGTTGACACACGAACATGTCACGTGTACCCTCGAAGCCGGGGGTGATGCACCGCAGCTCACGTCGAAGGAGACCCGACCGACAGCGCGATACGCAAGACAGTCAACGGGCGCTTTTGCAGACCCGAAAACCCCACACCCCCGGGAGGGACCCCGTCAGGGAGTGCGGCGGCTATGGGCTGCCCTAGGTCGATTCGCTCGCCCCTAGAGCCTCGGAATTCGCAGCTCTCAAACACGAAGAACAGCGAAGAACGAGATAGAAAAACGGTGGAGAGATAAAACGTAGATGAAAAAGTAGTATATTGATTTGTTCGATTGTGTGTTGTTCAATCGGCTGTCACCCCCAACATATATAAGAGGCGGCTGGACTTCCCGTACAAGTAAAGGATTCATCTAGGCTTTCCTTACAAGAAAAATTACATCAATTCACGTCCTAGAGTCCTAATTCTATTCCAACTCGGATTCAGTCTGAATCTGACCCAAACTCTGTCTTCCTTCTTGCGCGGGCCGCCGAGCTTGCATATGATCTCCGATAGAGACGGCCCAAATATCAAACTTGTGCGCCTTGATGATACGAACAACTCTCATGTTGATCACTTTTTCAAATAAGGCCACCTTGAATACTTTTCGAGGCCATCTTTATCTTTCAGTCGGACTCGGTCTTGTAGTAGACTGGATTATCCGAGTCTCGTAGTGAATTTGTAGGCTATATATTATCCCTGATGATGATGACTCCAAAATCAAAGTTTACCGTCTTGATGATACGCACAACTTCTGTATTGAACACTTCTTCATCCAAGGTCATTTTGATAAACTTTCGAGCACATGTTCAATTTCACTCGGACTTGAGCTCATCCACTCGGATATTAGATACTTTCACTCGGATCGTCCGATTGGACTTTTTCACTTGGAAGACAATCTTTCACTCGGATGACTATATTTCCACTCGGATGACTATATTTCCACTTGGAAGGCACTATCTTATTCAATCGGCAAGTTTTCGTCCCGATGGTAATCTTTTCACTCGAAATATTTTCACCTGGACGACAATTTCACTCGGATGATCATATTTCCACTCGGATGACTATATTTCCACTTGGATAATAATAAGTTCATCTGGTCAGCAAACTTTCACTCGACCGGCAAAATTTTCACTCGACCGTAAACTTTCACTCGGATGGTAAACTTTTCACTCGGATTTCCGACTGAAAACATAGCCCGATCTTGATTTGTCTCTCCAGGCCTCATATGACATCGGAATGAGACGAATTATATATGAAAATCGAACGGCTCGACGAGACGAAACTTTTCCGTGTTGAAGGTTTTTCGATTAAAGGCCTTCTTGATGGCCGAATTACTCGCGCAACCTATCAGACAAGTGTCTGTCACCTCGCGCCATATTTCCGTTGAGGTTCGGTCTGCAGTGTATTTCCTCTAACTTTTGCATATGAACTTGGGTTGAGATGATTTATATATCAAAATAGATTGCCTCGATGAGACGAAGATAATTCCTTAAGAGTGCTCCTTCATCCGAGGTCATCTTGAAGACGTGATTGGCCAAAACCACTCGGAACATTGAATTATGCTACTCGGAGTATAGTTTCGGTCCGTAAGATAAAGTCGAATGAATATAACCGAAACATCAAAGTGGTTCCACTCGGCAACGTGAATCTTTTCATGCTGAAAACCCGTTCACTCGATACCATCTTCATTGCAATTTGTATCTTGCCAAAATCAGGTGTCAACACATGCCCCCTGTTTTTCGAGAAAGCTTGCATGCCGAAAAATAATATGCATAGTGTTTGTTCTAAGGACGATATCAACACTCCATCGGCCATTTATTTTTCTCGGGGCGATAATTATGTATCGGCCATGTTTGTGCTAAGGGCGATAATCGTATATCGGCCATTGCCTACTTAGGCTTCCTGCCACACACTCGGGTGGTACTTCTTCAAATATTTGCCATTAAGAGCTCGAGGTAACAATGCCCCTTGTATCGATTCCACCAAATATGAATTTCCGGGAACAACTCTTGTAATTCTAAAAGGACCTTCCCAACTTGGAGACCACTTCCCGAATTTTCTATCTCTTGAACCAATCGGCAGAATCACTTTCCAGACGAGATCACCAACTTGAAAATTCTTCAACTTAACTTTCTTATTGTAAGCTCTTGCAACCCTCAACTTGTCTCTCTCTCTCTCTATGGACTTCAAAGCAACCAAACGTTTATCGGCAACCTCATCAATATTGTCCATCATCAAGTTATAAAAGTCTACTGCCGATAAATCATTTTGTTTGGCTATTCTCAAAGCATTCAAATTTACTTCCATTGGTAAAACGGCCTCTTGACCATATACTAGCTCATATGGGGTCACCTTCGTAGCACCATGCCTTGAAATTCTATGTGCCCACAAAGCTTCAGACAACAACTCATGCCATCTCCTTGGATTATCTTCAATCTTTTTCTTGATGAGTTTGATTAAAATTTTATTGCTAGACTTAGCTTGTCCATTAGCTTGGGCATAATATGGAGAGGAATTGAGCAACTTTATGTTATAAGATCCGGCAAACTCTCTGACTTGGTGTGACATGAAAGATGAACCTTGATCTGTTGTTAATGTTTGAGGAATACCGAATCTATGAATAATGTGCTCGGTTATGAATTAAATTACCTCTGTATGCGTCATGTTCTTGAGAGGTACTGCTTCAGACCATTTAGTGAAATAATCAGTTGCCACCAATACGAACCGATGCCCCTTTGAGGAAGATGGATGAATTTGCCCAATAAAGTCTAAATCCCATCCTCTGAAAGGCCACGGCTTTATAATAGGATGCAACATAGCAGCAGGAGCCAATTGAATATCACCAAATTTTTGACAAGCTTCGCACCCTTTATAATATCTGAAGCAATCATTAATCATGGTCGGCCAATAAAACCCAGCACGTCGCAATAACCATTTCATCTTGGGAGCCGACTGGTGAGTGCCACAAATGCCTTCATGTACCTCTCCCATAGCAACTCTTGCCTGGTCCTCATCCAAACACTTTAGAAGAACATCATCGACTGTTCGGCGATAAAGACCATCATCTCTCATTGTATACTTGAAAGCCATACGCCGAACAACCTTGTCCACCCTTTCACTCGGATTGCACAAGTAATCAACAATGGGCTTCCTCCAGTCGGGATTGTCACCTGCACTAGACTTTTTGTTAATGGCCGAATCAGTGGGTTCAGGTTCGGCCTCTCCCATATTGGCAAGACAAGACATCGGTCTTTGAGAGATATGAAACATGCCATGATCAACATGATATCCGGATGCTTGTTGTGCCAATTTATTTGCTTTTCCAATTGTCATGTCTAGATATATGAGCAATGCTAAAGCAATCTAAAGTAGAAATTATATCTAGACATTTATCAAGATAAACATTAAGTGATTCGTCCAAACACTGAAAGACTTTGGATATTTGCTACACCACTAGTAACGAATCACCATAAGCCTCAATATGTGTAACACCTATAGCAAGTAACATCTCTAGGCCAAATAATAATGCTTCATATTCGGCTTGATTGTTTGTACAAAAATATTCTAAGCGGCATGAGGCTTCAAAAACAGCACCATGAGGAGATATGTAAACAATACCAACACCTTGGCCATTGGTACAAACTAAACCATCAAAATATAATCTCCATGGTACTATTGAGACAAGGTTTATATCAACATCATGCTTGTCATCAATCCGATGTTCAACAATAAAAGTAGCAATGATTTGGCCTTTCATGGATTTTAGAGATTCATAGGCCAAATCATATGCAATCAAAGCATAAGCCCACTTGCCAATTCTACCACTAAGAATTGGTCTATGCAACATGTATTTAATGGCGTCGCTACTATGCAAGCACACGGTACTAAATAATGTCTCAATTTTGTGCAAGCATAATATAAACATAGACATAATTTTTCAATAAATGTATACCTTGTCTCTGCGTTCAATAGGCGGCGGTTCAAATAAGTGATGGCATGCTCTTTTCCTTCAGTCTCTTGAGTTAGAACAGCACCAATAACTCCTTCCTTTGCTGCAATGTAAAGTCTGAAGGGTTCCCTATGCTTGGGTGCTTTCATCACCGGAGGAGTGCACAAATAATTCTTGATCATATCAAATGCTTCTTGCGGTTTTGCCCCCCAAGTGAAATCAGCATCATTCTTTAACCGAAGGATAGTAGTAAATGCATCAACTTTCCCTGATAGATTAGCTATGAACCTTCTCAAATAATTGACCTTGCCAAGAAACTTTTGCATATCTCTCTTGCATGTTGGAGCCTCCACTTTATGTATGGCCTCTATCTTTTTGGGATCAATCTCTATGCCATCTTCATGAATAATAAAACCCAAAACTTGCCAGCTGATACACCGAATGCACACTTTAAAGGATTCAACTTCAGTCCATACTTTTTCATTCTTTCGAAAGCTAAACGCAAATCGGCCAAGTGAGATTCAAAAGCATCCGATTTGAAAACAATATCATCAATATAAACTTCAAGTATGACACCAAGTAAATCATGAAAAATTAAATTCATAGCCCTTTGATACGTGGCTCCAGCATTTTTTAATCTGAATGTCATCACTGTCCACTCGAATAAACCAAGGAAACCAGGACATCGGAAAGCCGTTTTGTACATGTCCTCTTCGGCCATAAAAATTTGATTGTATCCGGCATTACCATCTAGAAAGCTAATAACCTTATGTCCAGAAGCATCATTAATAAGCATATCGGCTATTGGCATAGGATACTCATCTCTGGGTGTAGCCCTATTCAAATCTCTGAAATCAATGCACACCCTCAACTTGCCAGATCCTTTCTTCTCTACCGGGACAATGTTAGAAATCCACTCGGCATACCTGCAAGGCCGAACGAAATTAGCTTCAAGCAGTCGACCGATCTCTTCCTTGATCCGGTCATATGTTTTCAGATTAAATTTTCTGGCCGACTGTTTATAAGGTCTAAAACCGGCCTTTATAGGCAACCGATGCTCCACTAGCTCTCGGCTTAACCCTAGCATCTCATGATATTCCCATGCAAAGCAACAAACATATTCTTTCAATAGCTCGATTAACTTAGCCTTACAATCGGCTTTCAAATTTTTGTTTATAAATGTCGGTCGAGTGACTGAACCATCTCCAATATCTACCTCTTCTAACGGATCGGCTGATGTAAAACCTTGTCCAAGTTTATCCATGTCATCCAACTCCTCTATAGACTCATACATATCGTTCTCACTGGACCGATACTTTACAAGACGTTTTTGTAACCACTCGGAATTAGGATCCATTTAAACATATCATACCTTGGAGCCGATTGCATTCAGTCAGCTTTAAAGAGACAGGCACAAAACCATTCTTGGTCGCGCTGAGAAAATCAAATTCTGATAAGTCACGTCCCGTCAAGCAAGTAGCATTGGGATGTTGCCAATCCACCGATGCATCGGCCAAAGCAACACAAGCCGAGTTATCCGCATGAATGACTTCCACTTCATCATCAACCCACTGAATCAAAAACTGGTGCATAGTGGATGGCACGCACTGGTTTGCATGAACCCAATCACGGCCTAGTATAACGTTGTAGTTACCTTG
The DNA here is from genome assembly GCA_034509565.1 of Triticum monococcum. NCBI lineage: Eukaryota > Viridiplantae > Streptophyta > Magnoliopsida > Poales > Poaceae > Triticum > Triticum monococcum. The sequence goes on along the minus strand of CM067847.1, from coordinate 604,421,004 downwards.
CACCTCAGCGACAAAGAATGCAGTAGCCAAAGTTTTGCTTCCGACTGTAAGCTCCACATACATTACACCTTTGGCTTCAGTTTTCTCTTTGCCTTCAAACCCGTTGAGCACCATATTGGTCTTGATCAATTCTTCATCAGGCAAACCCAATTTCTTGAAGATCGAATAGGGCATAAGATTTACCACAGCACCACCATCAACAATCATCCGAGTGAGTGGAGACCCATTGATATGACCTCTGAGATATAATGGTTTCAGATGCGTTACTGGTTCTTTTGGCTCCTTGAATATTGCGTTTTTAGGGCCAAAATCCAGCTGAGCCACCTCCCCTTCTTCATCTACAGCACGAAACTCAGCAGGTAAGTAATACACCATATTGATATCCATACCTTCATGAACCGGCGTAGACTCATAGTCCAACATATCAGCCTCCTCCTCGAGTGCATCCACAGATTCTGAAATTTGTCCGAGTGAAGGAGAAGTAAGAAGTGTCGCAGGCGATGTCATATCTGTTGCATCGTCCTCCTTTGGTGATGTAGGTATTGCTGTGATAGATGTAGATGTTGCTGTATCTTGTATTTGTTTAGGCCTCCACACTTGTTTTGGTGGAACCATGGGTCGAGTGTCATTGAACAACTTATCCCTTTGTTTCTCGGCCTCCTGTTCTGCCATCTCTTGATTCCTTAACCTCTGTAGTTTCCTCTTTTCTGTCTTTGTTAGCCCTGGAGGACACCACTTTGGCTGAGTGTATTTAGGATCTCTCGTCTTTACCTGGCTGGTGCTTGCCTCATGGTCATTAGCCGAGTGCTTTGGCGCGATAGCAAGTATCGGCTCAGTCGGATTGCTATGCACAATCAGCTGCTGTATGGCGAATGTTTCGGTGCCCAAGATAAGTGAGTCGACATCCATTTTCTCCTTGCCTTTTCCCGACTCAACTGCTACAACACTTGGTGATTTAACACGCCATTCTTTTCGACTTTCCAGATGCATGAAATTTCCACTCGGGCGCACCTTTTTACTCTGATGGAATCCACTCGGATGGATATCACTCGGATGGAATTCAGTCGGATGGAATCTACCCGGCCACATTTTTTCACTCGGATAGCTTCCACCTGGGTGCATTCTTACACTCGGATAGTTTCCATCCGGTCGCATGTTTTGACCAGCCGACCGATAGTTACCGATGTTCAGTCGGCCTCTATATGAATAGCCAAGTCGATCCCAAACTGATTGCGTATGCTCTTCTGGAAACGACACCCTTGGTCCACTCGGTTTCATATACTGACTGAACATATCAGCTGATGGTGACCTTGGTCGCTTCAGATGAGTCGGCCGATTAATGCTAGAACCGGCCGACTGGTTGGTGTACTTGGACAACAACATATCAAAAGTTGGCTTGATCCGCTTGCGTTGTACTTTAACTTCATTCCTTTTCCATTTGCCAATTTCTGGACTCTTGGGCTTGACAGATCTCACACAAGCATTTTCTTGCACTTGCAGTTGCCCCCCAAGTGTAGGATTCTTGATGGTGATTTTGATCACTTCCTTGCCATCGGGTTGCTTACCAAGCACAACCTGTCTCCCCAAGACCTTGTTGTCCTCCTTGTCTTTCCTGGGCTCACCAACAATGACATTAGCTTTATTAGCAGATTCGGCTACCTCCGGCCGAATGAGTAGCTTCTTCCCCTCCAAATCCACGGTATTCATTGGAAAAGGCTGTTTATCAACTTGCATCTCAGAAAAGTTCAATCGTCCATCATTAATGGCCGATTGTATCTATCGTCGAAAAACATTGCAATCGTTAGTAGCATGAGAAAAAGAATTATGATATTTGCAATAAGCATGCTGTTTTAGCTCTTCAAATGGCGGTAAAGTATGAGATATTCTAATAATCTTAGCCTGCAGCAAAGCGTCAAATATTCTATCACACTTAGCAATGTTAAAAGTAAACTTCATCTCTTCATCACGATTCTTATGAATCGGTTTCAGATCATTACAAGTAAAGGGTTTGGCCTTAGATGGCCAAACAAATTCAGTAGCAAAAACATCACCCTCATCGTCCGAGTGATCACTATCATATTCCACCATATTCATCTTTGGACGATTGGCTTTGTATCTATGCACTTCTTTGAGATCTTTGCTTCGGCTTTCCTGAGCCAAAGCCCTTTGTAAGACTTGGTTGATATTTAAGAACTCATAACCTTCTAGCTTTTCTCTAATGGGAGTTCTCAAACCACTCAGCACTAGGTCTGCCAAGTCTCTCTCGGTTATCACCAAACTAAAACACCGGTTTTTTGTTTCTCTGAATCTCTTGACGTAATCGGAGACCGATTCATCATGCTTCTGTTTAACCGATGTTAGATGTGATAACTTGAGTTCATTGTCGCCGCTATAAAAGTGATCATGAAATTTCTGCTCTAGCTGCGACCAAACCCGAATGGAACCATGTGGTAAAGAAGAAAACCATGAAAATGCAGTACCCGTTAAAGATAAAGGAAACAAACGCACTTTCAACTCATTTAGTGAGCCTGCTTCACCTAGTTGTGCTAAGTATTGACTAACATGCTCCCATGTGGTTTTTGTGCCCTCTCCATTGAACTTAACAAAATCTGGAATCTTATATCCCGAAGGGCATTGGATGGCATCAAAGTACTCGGGGTACGGCTTTTGGTAAATCCGATTCCGAGGTAACTCAACTCCAAAATTCTCTCTAAGCATCTTAGCCATCTCCTCTCTAAGATTAGCTAGACCATCATCCTTAGTGGACGATGAAGCTTGTGGCAGTGACATAGGAAGAGTATGGTTACTAGTTGTAGGTAGGAATTATGGCATGTATGTCGACCCATACTTTGGTAGTGGTCGAGTGGTTGTAGCTGTAGGTAGAGTTTGGTTCGGCGTTGCCACCGAACCTGTCATGCTCATAATAGGATTAATGGGTGTAGCCACAATCTGATTTGTTTGGGTAGGATAATAAGTCATCGGCACGGGATGCGCCGATGCAATAGGTAAAGCCAGACTAGGGTTTTGCACACTAGCAGCTACACCATTATTACCACTAGACGATTGAGATATATTCTTCTGAGCATTAGTATTTTCTATAAAAGTTTGATAGACTAGATTGTTACCATCAACAATACGACTTTCAATCTCAGCCCACTGCTTAGGAGAAAAGGCAATACTTATAGAGGGTTTAACCTGTTCAGTTTGAAGAGGAGGGAACTTGATTTCTTCAATCGGAGTGATGTTGCCTTGGCGATCTTTCTTGAATTTTGCAAGGAACTCCTGCAGGTCCTTCTCCTCGCGCGCCTTCTTGTACTCCTCATAGACTTGGCGATGATCGGCCGATATCTCATCAAGACTAGGCTTAATGATGTTATCGGCGTCTACCCCAGATGGCTTGGGAAGATCGGACATGGTGGATGATGACGATTGATCTTCAATCCCCAGCGGAGTCGCCAAAAAGTGTGTTGACACACGAACACGTCACATGTACCCTCGACGCCGAGGGTGATGCACCACAGCTCACGTCGAAGGAGACCCGACCGACAGCGCGTTACGCAAGACAGTCGACGGGCGCTTTTGCAGACCTGAAAACCCCACACCCCCGGGAGGGACCCCGTCAGGGAGTGCGGCGGCTATGGGCTGCCCTAGGTCGATTCACTCGCCCCTAGAGCCTCGGGATTCGCAGCTCTCAAACACGAAGAACAACAAAGAACGAGATAGAAAAAGGGTGGAGAGATAAAACATAGATGAAAAAGTAGTATATTGATTTGTTCAATTGTGTGTTGTTCAATCGGCCGTCACCCCCAACATATATAAGAGGCGGCTGGACTTCCCGTACAAGTAAAGGATTCATCTAGGCTTTCCTTACAAGAAAAATTACACCAATTCACGTCCTAGAGTCCTAATTCTATTCCAACTCGGATTCAGTTTGAATCTGGCCCAAACTCTGTCTTCCTTCTTGCACGGGCCGCCGGGCTTGCATATCATCTCCGATTGAGACGGCCCAAATATCAAACTTGTACGCCTCGATGATACGAACAACTCTCATGTTGATCACTTTTTCAAATAAGGCCATCTTGAATACTTTTCGAGGTCATCTTTATCTTTCAGTCGGACTCGGTCTTGCAGTAGACTGGATTATCCGAGTCTCGTAGTGAATTTGTAGGCTATATATTATCTCTGATGATGATGACTCCAAAATCAAAGTTTACCGTCTTGATGATACGCACAACTTCTGTATTGAACACTTCTTCATCCAAGGTCATTTTGATAAACTTTTGAGCACATGTTCAATTTCACTCGGACTTGAGCTCATCCACTCGGATATTAGATACTTTCACTCGGATCGTCCGATTGGACTTTTTCACTTGGAAGACAATATTTCACTCGGATGACTATATTTCCACTCGAATGACTATATTTCCACTCGGATGACTATATTTCCACTCGGAAGGCACTATCTTATTCAATCGGCAAGTTTTCATCCCGATGGTAATCTTTTCACTCGGAATATTTTCACCTGGACGACAATTTCACTCGGATGATCATATTTCCACTCGGATGACTATATTTCCACTTGGATAATAATAAGTTCATCCGGTCAGCAAACTTTCACTCGACCGGCAAAATTTTCACTCGACCGTAAACTTTCACTCGGATGGTAAACTTTTCACTCGGATTTCCGACTGAAAACATAGCCCGATCTTGATTTGTCTCTCCAGGCCTCATATGACATCGGATTGAGACGAATTATATATGAAAATCGATCGGCTCGACGAGATGAAACTTCTCCGTGTTGAACGTTTTTTGATTCAAGGCCTTCTTGATGGCCGAATTACTCGCGCAACCTATCAGACAAGTGTCTGGCACCTCGCGCCATATTTCCGTTGAGGTTCGGTCTGCAGTGTATTGCCTCTAACTTTTGCATATGAACTCAGGTTGAGATGATTTATATATAAAAATCGATTGCCTCGACGAGACGAAGACAATTCCTTAAGAGCGCTCCTTCATCCGAGGTCATCTTGAAGACGTGATTGGCCAAAAACCACTTGGAACATTGAATTATGCCACTCGGAGTATAGTTTCGGTCCGTAAGATAAAGTCGAATGAATATAACTGAAACATCAAAGTGGTTCCAATCGGCGACGTGAATCTTTTCATGCTAAAAACCCGTTCACTCGAGACCATCTTCATTGCAATCTGTATCTTGCCAAAATCAGGTGTCAACAATGCCATCCTCTCATAATTGTTTTGGTTGCGAGAATTCTTTTCATCTCTCCGGAGCAATTCAAGAGTCTTCTCAGTTTGTTTCTCCGGAGCCCATCATCTCAAAATTATTCATGTCATCTTTCAGCTATCATTCAAAAAAAATCTTACCAGTGCATCACCCAAATATCCTCTAATCAGCTTGTGATCTATTCGTTCTCATGGATCTAAATTCACTCAAGCATCTTCGTTCATTTGCTAATTCTTCCTGATGTTTCTTTATCTTTACTTCGTTCATTTTCAATTCTTACGGTGGTTCGTTCAAGATTTCTCTTCCTTCGTTTATGATATCAATTTATTCGTTGCTTCAATCATACCGGTGGTTCATTGAAGACCTTCTCAAGGTTGTGCTATACCTATCTTAATCCTTTCTACGAGAATAAGTAGTGTGCCAAATCCATTGTTTGTCATCAATTTAATTGGTGAAGGAGAAGCATAATGTAATTCTTATTCTTGTTTCATCGAGGGAACTCAATTCCTTATTCCGGAGCCTCATCAAAATTCTCGGTTTCAATTGTTTCATCTTTCTTTTCCCGGAGTTCCAAGTTTTTCTCAATTATTTCATCGCGAAGATCCATCTAATCATTACAAGGATTCACCTTGTGTTTTCAACGTCTTTTTCCTTTCGTTTGATCATTCTTTTATTACCGGAGTTCATCATGGAGGCTCTACATGATGGTTCACCAATGATTTAATTCCTTCTCGAAGTGTTCATCAACATTCCTTTCAGAGGAGCTCAAGCATTTTTTTCATCTTGCAATCCGGAGTGCAATTCCTTCTACCGTATCATTTAAGGTGGTGCTATGTCATTCTTGATAATTTGAGTTCATGTTTCATGACCCACATGTTGTTAAGAATGAGGTATTTCAAATCCATCAACCTCTTCGTTGGAATTATCTTGGGTTATATTTCACCTAAAACCTTCCCTAAGGATTGTTGCTAATTCTGGTGCTTATAAATGATCCAAGTTCTTCATTTATCCTCCCGGTGAAATAGTTTCTCGTCTCCTTGTGGATATTAATCCAATCTATCGTTTCCGTCGGTTGCAGAATTTCAACTCAGTTTTGAGAGGTTTTCCATAAGTCCATATCAAACTAATCCTTTTTGTTGTCGATAATCCAACAACTCCGTTCTAGCCTTTGTTGTAAGCGTGCGCTGCCAAGATCTTGTTTTCTCCTCCGTTCATTCCATTCCATTCTTCCATTTCTTCCGGAGGTTTTGTGATGTTGCTCTTTTCAATCATCATCTCGAATTGTGAGGATCATGTTCTTTTCGTGCTTATCCATTTTATCGGAGTGTCATGTCCTTCATTCAAGTTCTCTCATCTTATCAACTTTTGCCTCCCTTCTCAACCGGAGTGCCATCTGAAATTGTTCTTACCCATTCTGCCTTTCTTTCAACAGTTCCGAAGGCAGTGTGTTGTTGATTTCATCAAGTATCCTCATCTTGTCAAGATCATGTCCGATTCCTTCCATTTACAGTCGGGGTGCTGTCCAAATTATATCATTCTTTTCCCTTCGCTATCTGGTTTAACCAGAGTGTTATGTCTATCATTCCTCTTCTAACCGGAGTCTCATCCAAGTGCTTTATTTTGCCAAGTTCATATTATTGCCTTCCATTTCCAACCGGAGTGTTGTAGTATTTCATCTCTATCGTTCCTTGTACTTCTCGTTTCGACCGGAGTGCTTGGATGCACTTCTTGCCCATTGCAACCCTTCTCTCATGTCTTTCAACCTGCAGGGTTCTCGTGATGTTCCTTGTTCCTCGTTTGTAACGGAGGTTTTCAACTTTATTAATCTTCGTTTTATTATTTCCTTCAAATTTTCTCAACCTCGCAAGGTTCGTGGTTCACTCGTTTGTCAAAGAAGCAACTTAGTTCTACCTCTTCTTTTTTTTCCATTTTTCCCTCCGGTGCCATCCTAGATCTCGCGACGAGATCCTCTCGTAGTGGTGGAGTGTTGTGACGCCCCGAGACCGCTGCGCCAGGTGTCTTCCAGTTATTCGTTGTCATTGCCATGTCATTTGCTTGTGTGTTACATTTCATCGTGTCATCATGTGTATTGCATCATCATGTTTTCAAAACTTGCATCCGTCCGGGTTCTCCCCGTTCCTTCCGTTGTCCGTTCTGAGTCCAAACACACTCGCATGCGCCCGCGGCATGTCCGAAATAGTATTTTATAAGTGGCCGGAAAATGTTCTCGGAATGGGTTGAAAGTTGGCGTGTGGTCTTATTATAGTGTAGATAGACCTCCTGTCAAGTTTCATCGCATTCGGGGTTCGTTTGATAGCCCAGCGGATAACTATAGCGACATATTAGTCGGTCAAAACGTCGGATGTTTTCGGTCTCCGGAAACAGTTGACGGGCTGCACTCCTCTCCTCTCATCTCAGCCCAACCTCTTTTTCACAACCCACCTACAGCCTACCTAAACCCCCCTATGTTCCGGACCGTCAGATCGCGATCGGAGGCTCCGAAACACTCCGAAAACCACTCCTAACCCCCCTCAAACCCTAACCTTCTCTATATATACCCCCCCTTGCCATTTTTGGGCAGCCTAGACCAATCCTCCTACCTCTAGCCTTCTCCCTCCTTAGATTCCGCGCCCAGCCGCTCCCCCGCCGCCACTTATCGTCGTCATGCAGGCCAGCCGCCACCCTGCGCCGCCCTCCACCAATCCTACACAGCCACGTCGCGCCCCGCCTTCCCCAGCACCGCCGCGGCCCGCGGAAGCCCGCAGTTGGCCCGCCCCAGACCAAATCTGGGCCCGACCGCGCCCCGGGCTACGAGAGCCCCGTGCCCGAGCTTCCCTGCGTCGCCGCCTCTCTGCCCCTTCACCGCCCGTCCTCGCCGCCCTGCACTCGTCGGCCATCGGAGCCTCGCCGCCGGCGAGCAATTCGACAGCAGGCCAGTACCGCCCTCGCCTCCCTCTCTCTCCCTTCCCGTTCTCCTTCCTCTCCTCACCAGCTCCCTCCCTCCCTCTGTTGCCATAAGAAACCGCCGCCACCGCCATGGACGAGCTCCACCTCACCGGATCCCGCATCCCCGAGCGCCGTCGACCACCTCTGTCACCGGATCTGGAACACCCGTCCTCAGATCCATCCATCCCCGTCATCCTTCGGCTCCCTACGCGTCGCGCCACTGTCCCCATCGCCGGCAGCCGCCGCACCATGCTCATGCCTCTGCTCGAGCAGAGGAGGACGAGCGCTTCCCTACTGGGCCACCTTCCTCGCGCGCATGTGGGCTGACCACGTCCAAGGCCAGCGTGCCCTGCCAGGCTGCCTCCTCCATAGATTTTTGGAGATCATAGCAGAAATTTTAAAATTTTCTAGGCATCACCAAGATCAATCTATGGAGTAATCTAGCAACGAGGGGAAGGAGAGTGCATCTACATACCCTTGTAGATCGCTAAGCGGAAGCGTTGCAAGAACGCGGATGAAGGAGTCGTACTCGTAGCGATTCAGATCGCGGTTGATTCCGATCTAAGCGCCGAACAACGGCGCCTCCGCGTTCAACATACGTGCAGCCCGGTGACGTCTCCTATGCCTTGATCCAGCAACAAGAGAAGGAGAAGTTGGGAAGACTCCGTCCAGCAGCAGCATGACGGCGTGGTGGTGGTGGATGAGCGCGGGACTCCAGCAGGGATTCGCCAAGCACTACGAGAGACGAGGAGGGAGAGGGGTAGGGCTGCGCCAACAGGGAGGTCGAATCGTGTCTTGGGCCGCCCCTTTGCCTCCACTACATATAGGGGGAGAGGGAGGGCTGCTCCCCCACCTAGGGTTCCCACCCCAAGGGGTGCGGCAGCCCTAGATACCATCTAGGGTGGCGGCCACAAGGGGGAGAGGGGGAGGCGCACCTGGGATGGGCCTTAGGGCCCATCTGCCCTAGGGTTTGCCCCCTCCCCTCTTGGAGGCGCCTTGGGCCTTGGTGGGAGGCACCCTGGCCCACCTAGGGGCTGGTCCCTTCCCACTATTGGCCCATGTATGCCTCCGGGGCCCGTGGCCCCTCCCGGTGGACCCCCGGACCCCTCCGATGGTCCCGATACACTACCGGTGATGCCCGGAACACTTCCGGTAGCCAAAACCATACTTCCTATATATCAATCTTTACCTCCGGACCATTCTGGAACTCCTCGTGACGTCCGGGATCTCATCCGGGACTCCGAACAACATTCGGTAACCGCGTACATACTTTCCCTATAACCCTAGCGTCATCGAACCTTAAGTGTGTAGACCCTACGGGCTCGGGAGTCATGCAGACATGGCCGAGACAACTCTCCGGTCAATAACCAACAGCGGGATTTGGATACCCATGTTGGCTCCTACATGTTTCACGATGATCTCATCGGATGAACCACGATGTCAAGTATTCAATCAATCCCGTATACAATTCCCTTTGTCTATCGGTACGATACTTGCCCGAGATTCGATCGTCGGTATCCCAATACCTTGTTCAATCTCGTTACCGGCAAGTCTCTTTACTCGTTCCGTAACACATCATCCCGTGATCAACTCCTTGGTCACATTGTGCACATTATGATGATGTCCTACCGAGTGGGCCCAGAGATACCTCTCCATTACACGGAGTGACAAATCCCAGTCTCGATTCGTGCCAACCCAACAGACACTTTCGGAGATACCCATAGTGAGCCTTTATAGCCACCCAGTTACGTTGTGACGTTTGGCACACCCAAAGCACTCCTACGGTATCCGGGAGTTGCACAATCTCATGGTCTAAGGAAATGATACTTGACATTAGAAAAGCTTTAGCATACGAACTACACGATCTTGTGCTAGGCTTAGGATTGGGTCTTGTCCATCACATCATTCTCCTAATAATGTGATCCCATTATCAACGACATCCAATGTCCATGGTCAGGAAACCGTAACCATCTATTGATCAACGAGCTAGTCAACTAGAGGCTTACTAGGGACATGGTGGTGTCTATGTATCCACACATGTATCTGAGTTTCCTACCAATACAATTCTAGCATGGATAATAAACGATTATCATGAACAATGAAATATAATAATAATAATAATAATAATAACTAATTTATTATTGCCTCTAGGGCATATTTCCAACAGTCTCCCACTTGCACTAGAGTCAATAATCTAGTTCACATCGCCATGTGATTAACACTCACAGGTCACATCACCATGTGACCAACATCCAAAGAGTTTACTAGACTTAATAATCTAGTTCACATCACTATGTGATTAACATTCAATGAGTTCTGGGTTTGATCATGTTATGCTTGTGAGCGAGGTTGTAGTCAATGGGTCTGCCATATTCAGATCCCTACGTATTTCACAAAACTTTATGTCATATTGTAGATGCTGCTACCACGTTCCACTTGGAGCTATTCCAAATTGTTGCTCCAGTATACGTATCCAGTATCTCTACTCAGAGCTATCCAGATAGGTGTTAAGCTTGCATCGACGTAACTCTTTACGTCTTCATCACCTCCATATCCGAGAAACATTTCCTTATTCTTCTAAGAATAATTTAGACTGCTATCTGGTGATCTACTCCTAGATCACCTTTGTACCCTCTTGCCAGACATGTGGCAAGGCACACATCTGGTGCGGTACTCAGCATGGCATACCGTATAGAGCCTATGACAAAAGCATAGGGGACGACCTTCGTCCTTCCTCTTTCTTCTGCCATGGTCAATCTTTGAGTCTTACTCAACTTCACACCTTACAACTCAGGCAAGAACCCCTTCTTTGACTGATCTATTTTGAACTCCTTCAAAAACATGTGAAGGTGTGCGTTCTTTGAAAGTATCATCAGGCGTTTTGATCTATATATATAGATCTTGATGCCCAGTATGTAAGCAACTTTATCCAGGTCTTCCTTTGAAAAACACTATTCAAACAACCGTTTATGCTTTCTAGAAATTCTACATTATTTCGGATCAACAATGTGTCATCCACATATACTTATCAGAAATGTTGTAGTGCTCCCACTCACTTTCTTGTAAATACAAGTTTCTAGCAAACATTGTATAAACCTAAAAGCTTTGATAACTCCATCAAAGCATATATTCCGACTCCGAGATGCTTGCTCTAGTCCATAGAAGGATTGCTAGAGCCGGCATACCTTTTTAGCATCCTTAGGATCAACAAAACCTTTTATTGTATCACATACAACTTTTCTTACGAAAACTGGTAACAAAACTTGTTTTGACATCCATCTGTCAGATTTCATAATTGAAAAATACAGCTAATGCTAACATGATTCCGACGGACTTAAGCATCGCTACGGGTGAGAAATTCTCATCGTAGTCAACTCCTTGAACTTGTGAAATGACTCTTTCCCACAAGTCGAGCTTCATAGACAGTAACATTACCGCCCACGTCCGTCTTCTTCTTAAAGATCCATTTATCTCAATGGCTTGCCGATCATCGGGCAAGTCCACCAAAGTCCATACTTTGTTCTGATACATGGATCCTATCTCGGATTTCATGGCTTCTAACCATTTGTCGAAATACGGGCCCACCATCGCTTCTCCATAGCTCGTAGGTTCATTGTTGTCTAACAACATGATATCCAAGATAGGATTACCGTACCACTCAGGAGTAGTACATATCCTTGTCGACCTATGAGGTTCGATAGCAACTTGATCCGAAGCTTCATGATCACTATCATTAACTTCCTCTTCAACAGATGTAGGCGCCACAGAAAACATCTTACTGTGTTGCATCACTCTCTGGTTGAAATAAAGGTTCGACAACCTCATCAAGTTCTATCTTCCTCCCACTCAATTCTTTTGAGAGAAACTCCTTCTCAACAAAGGACTCGTTCTTAGCGACAAACAATTTGCCCTCAGATCTGAGATAGAAGGTATACCCAACTGTAACCTTTGGGTATCCTATGAAGATGTGTTTGTCCGCTTTGGGTTTGAGCTTCTCCGGCTGAAGCCTTAAGCATCGCAGCCCCAAACATTAAGAAACGACAACTTTGGTTTCTTGCCAAACCAATGTTCATACGATGTCGTCTCAACGGACTTATATGGTGTCCTATCTAAAGTGAATGCAGCTGTCTCTAATGCATAACCTCAAAATAATAGCGGCAGATCGGTAAGAGACATCATAGATCGCACCATATCTCATAAGGTTCGATTACGACGTCCGGACACACTATTACGCTGTGGTGTTCCAGGTGGCTTCAACTGCGAAACAATTCCACAATGTCTTAAGTGATTACCAAACTCATAACTCAGAAAATCCCCTTTGATCAGATCGTAGGAACATGATCTTCTTGTTATGATGATTCTTAACTTCACTCTGAAATCGCTTGAACTTTTCAAACGTTTCAGACTTGTGCTTCATTAAGTAAATATACCTATATCTACCCAAATCGTTAGTGAAGATGAGAAAATAGCGATATCCACCGCATGCTTCAATTCTCATTGGATCACGCGCATCAGCATGTATGATTTCCAATAAGTCACTTGCCCGTTTTCATTGTATCTGAAAACGGGGTCTTAGTCATCCTGCCCATGAGGCATGGCTCGCATGTGTCAAGCGATTCAAAATCAAGTGACTCCAAACATCCATCGACATGGAGTTTCTTCATGCATCTTACGCCAATATGACCTAAGCGGCAGTGCCACAAGAAAGTGGTACTATCATTATTAACTCTACATCTTTTGGCGTGAACATGTGTATTACCACGACCGAGATTCAATGAACCATTCACATCAGGTGTATGACCATGAAAGGTATTATTCATGTAAACAGAATAACCAGTATTCTCTAACTTAAATGAATAACCGTATTGCAATGAACATGATCTAATCATATTCATACTCAACGTAGACACCTGATAACATTTATCTAGGTTCAATACTAATCCCGAAGGCAGATGGAGCGTGCGATGGTGATCTCATCAACTTTGGAAATACTTCCAACACACATCGTCACCTCGCCCTTAGCCAGTCTCCGTTTAGTCCGTAGCTTTTGCTTCAAGTCACCAATAATAGCAACTGAACCGGTATCCAATACCCAGGTGCTACCAGGAGTACTAGTGAGGTACACATTAATAACACGTATATACTTTGTTGAAGTTGCCAGCCTTCTTATCTACCATGCATTTGGGGTAATTCCGCTACCAGTGACCGTTCCCCTTACAATAGAAGCACTCAGTCTTGGGTTTGGGTTCAACCTTGGGTTCCTTCACTAGAGCGGCAACTGGTTTGCCATCCATGAAGTTTCCCTTCTAGCCCTTGCCCTTCTTGAAACCAGTGTTCTTGTTAAACCATCAACACTTGATGCTCCTTCTTGATTTCTACCTTTTGCGGTCTTAAGCACCGCGAACAGCTCCGGGATCAACTCCATCCCTTGCATGTCATAGTTCATCACGAAGATCTAGTAGCTTAGTGATAGTGGCTAGAGAACTCTATCAATCATTATCTTATCTGGAAGTTTAACTCCCACTTGATTTAAGTGATTGTAGCACCCAGACATTCTGAGCACATGCTCACTAGCTGAGCTATTCTCCTCCATCTTGTTGGCAAAAGAACTTGTCAGAGGTCTCATACCTCTCAACACGGGCATGAGCCTGAAAGCCCAATTTCAGCTCTTGGAACATCTCATATGTTTTATGGCGTTCAAAACGTCATTGGAATCCCGATTCTAAGCCGTAAAGTATGGTGCACTAAACTATCAAGTAGTCATCAGGATGTGTCGGTCAGGTGTTCACAACATCCACAGACGATGTTGTAGGGGTTTGCACATCGAGCGGTGCATCAAAGACATAAGCCTTCTGTGTAGCAGTGAGGACACTCCTCGGACTACGGACCCAGTCCTCATCATTGCTTACAATATCTTTCAACTTAGTCTTTCTCTAGGAACGTATTGAAACGGGGAGCTACAACGTGAGCTATTTATCTACAACATATTTGCAAAGACAATTTAGACTATGTTTATGATAATTGAGTTCATCTAATCAAATTATGTAATGAACTCCCACTCAGATAGACATCCCTCTAGTCATCTAAGTGAAACATGATCCGAATCGACTAGGCCATGTCCGATCATCACGTGAGACGGACTAGTCATCAATGGTGAACATCTCATGTTGATCGTATCTTCTACACGACTCATGTTCGACCTTTCGGTCTTCCGTGTTCCGAGGCCATGTCTGTACATGCTAGGCTCGTCAAGTCAACCTAAGTGTTTCGCATGTGTCCCGAGGCCATGTCTGTACATGCTAGGCTCGTCAACACCCGTTGTATTCGAACATTAGAATCTATCACACCCAATCATCACGTTGTGCTTCGAAACAACGAACCTTCGCAACGGTGCACAGTTAGGGGGAACACTTTTCTTGAAATTTTAGTGAGGGATCATCTTATTTAAGCTATCGTCGTTCTAAGCAAATATGATGTAAAACATGATAAACATCACATACAATCAAATAGTGACATGATATGGCCAATATCGTTTTGCTCCTTTTGATCTCCATCTTCGGGGCTCCATGATCATCGTTGTCACCGGCATGACACCATGATCTCTATCATCGTGTCTTCTTGAAGTTGTCTCGTCATCTATTACTTCTACTACTATGGCTAACGCTTTAGCAATAAAGTAAAGTAATTACATGACGTTTATGTTGACACGCAAGTCATAAATAAATTAAGACAACTCCTATGGCTCCCGCCGGTTGTCATACTCATCGACATGTAAGTCGTGATTACTATTACAAGAACATGGTCAATATCATACATCACATATATCATTCATCACATCCTTTTGGCCATATCACATCACAAGGTGAAAGCACAAGTGCTCCCTAGGTGGTTTTGGTAATTAATGACAACATATCTCTTGTTGGACTAACGTTTCTATCTAGTATATTTCAGATAAGTTCAACAATGGAGTGGCATGAACTAAAGGCTGTGGGAAGTTCTCCAAGATGCTAAGGACAAAGGATTGGCTAAATCTCAAAGCTCAAGACTCTTCATTTTATATTTTAGTGATCCAAGATCACATTGAGTCCATAGGAAAAGCCAATACTATCAAGGAGGGATGAGGTGTTGCTTAATGAGCCTCTTGCTCAAGTGCTTAATGATATGCTCCAAAATCCTTAGCTACTTTCCCATATCCACATATGACCTAAATCTAAAGCCAAACTCGGACCTACCGATTATTTCTATCCGGCGCTACCGAGTTTCATATGTCATAAGCCACTGCCAAACCCTAATCAGTTCGGTCTCACCGATGGGATCTCGGTCTCACCGAGATGGGCTTGCAAACTCTCTGTTACCTATTGCAATACTCTCAGTTTCACCGAGATATGTAATCGGTCCCACCGAGTTTGCTTGGCCAACTCTCTGTTTCGCCTATTACCAAAATCGGTCCCACCGAGTTTAAGTAATCGGTCAAACCGAGTTTTGGATTTACCCTAACCCTAGCACATCGGTCCCACCGAGTTGATCCAGTCGGTCCCACCGAAAATCTCTAACGGTCACTAGGTTTACCTTTTTGGTCCGACCGAGTTTGTTGATTCGGTCCCACCGAGATTGGTAAATTGTGTGTAACGGTTGGATTTTGTGTGGAGGCTATATATACCCCTCCACCTGCTCTTCATTCGTAGAGAGAGCCATCAGACTAAGCCTACACTTCCAGCATTCTATTTCTGAGAGAGAACTACCTACTCATGTGTTGAGGCCAAGATACTTCATTCCTACCATATGAATCTTGATCTCTAGCCTTCCCCAAGTTGCTTTCCACTCAAACCTTCTTTCCACCAGATCCAAATCCTATGAGAGAGAGTTGAGTGTTGGGGAGACTATCATTTGAAGCACAAGAGCAAGGAGTTCATCATCAACACACCATTTGTTACTTCTTGGAGAGTGGTGTCTCCTAGATTGGCTAGGTGTCACTTGGGAGCCTCCGACAAGATTGTGGAGTTGAACCAAGGAGTTTGTAAGGGCAAGGAGATCACCTACTTCGTGAAGATCTACCGCTAGTGTGGCAAGTCCTTTGTGGGCGATGGCCATGGTGGGATAGACAAGGTTTCTTCTTCGTGGACCCTTCGTGGGTGGAGCCCTCCGTGGACTCGCACAACCGTTACCCTTCGTGGGTTGAAGTCTCCATCAACGTGGATGTAGGATAGCACCACCTATCCGAACCACGGGAAAACATCCGTGTCTCCAATTGCGTTTGAATTCTCCAAACCCTTCCCTTTACATTCTTGCAAGTTGCATGCTTTACTTTCCGCTGCCTATACACTCTTTGCATACCTGCTTGATATGTATTGTGAATGTTGAAATTATGCCTAAACTCCACTTAAACCGAAAAAGCTTAAAAATTGCAACTTTAGCATTAAGTGTCTAATCACCCCCCTCTAGACACATCTACTTCAAGGTCCTACACAAGGCATATGCTGCAAAAACAAGTTAGACGTCCTCTAATTGTTGTTGCAAGTTTTTACGTGGCTGCTATAGGTTTCTAGCAAGAACGTTTCTTACCTACACGAAAACCACAACATGATATGCCAATTTCTATTTAACCTTCATAAGGACCCTTTTCATCGAATCCGATCTGACTAAGGTGGGAGAGACAGACACCCGCTAGCCACCTTATGCAACTAGTGCATGTCAGTCGGTGGAACCAGTCTCACGTAAGCGTACGTGTAAGGTCGGTCCGGGCCGCTTCATCCCACGATCCGCCGAATCAAGATAAGACTAGTAACGGCAAGTAAATTGACAATATCGACACCCACAACTGCTTTGTGTTCTACTCGTGCATAGAAACTACGCATAGACCTAGCTCATGATGCCACTCTTGGAGATCGTAGCAGAAATTTTAAAATTTTCTACGCATCACCAAGATCAATCTATGGAGTAATCTAGCAACAAGGGGAAGGAGAGTGCATCTACATACCCTTGTAGATCGCTAAGCAGAAGCGTTGCAAGAACGCGGATGAAGGAGTAGTACTCGTAGCGATTCAGATCGCGGTTGATTCCGATCTAAGCGCCGAACAACGGCGCCTCCGCGTTCAACACACGTGGAGCCCGGTGACGTCTCCTACGCCTTGATCCAGCAAGGGGAGAAGGAGAGGTTGGGAAGACTCCGTCCAGCAGCAGCACGACGGCGTGGTGGTGGTGGAGGAGCGCGGGACTCCAGCAGGGCTTCACCAAGCACTACGAGAGACGAGGAGGGAGAGGGGTAGGGCTGCGCCAACAGGGAGATTGAATCGTGTCTTGGGCTGCCCCTTTGCCTCCACTATATATAGGGCGAGAGGGAGGGCTGCGCCCCCACCTAGGGTTCCCACCCCAAGGGGTGCGGTAGCCCTAGATCCCATCTAGGGTGGCGGCCACAAGGGGGAGAGGGGGAGGCGCACCTGGGGTGGACCTTAGGGCCCATCTGCCCTAGGGTTTGCCCCCCTCCCCTCTTGGAGGCGCCTTGGGCCTTGGTGGGAGGCACCCCGGCCCACCTAGGGGCTGGTCCCTTCCCACTATTGGCCCATGTATGCCTCCGGGGCCCGTGGCCCCTCCCGGTGGACCCCCGGACCCCTCCGGTGATCCCGGTACACTACCGGTGATGCCCGGAACACTTCCGGTGGCCAAAACCATACTTCCTATATATCAATCTTTACCTCCGGAACTCCTCGTGACATCCGGGATCTCATCCGGGACTCCGAACAACATTCGGTAACTGCGTACATACTTTCCCTATAACCCTAGCGTCATCGAATCTTAAGTGTGTAGACCCTACGGGCTCGGGAGTCATGCAGACATGGCCGAGACAACTCTCCGGTCAATAACCAACAGCGGGATCTGGATACCCATGTTGGCTCCTACATGTTCCACGATGATCTCATCGGATGAACCACGATGTCAAGGATTCAATCAATCCCGTATACAATTCCCTTTGTCTATCGGTACGATACTTGCCCGAGATTCGATCGTCGGTATCCCGATACCTTGTTCAATCTCGTTACCGGCAAGTCTCTTTACTCTTTCCGTAACACATCATCCCGTGATCAACTCCTTGGTCACATTGTGCACATTATGATGATGTCCTGCCGAGTGGGCCTAGAGATACCTCTCCGTTACACGGAGTGACAAATCCCAGTCTCGATTCGTGCCAACCCAACAGACACTTTCGGAGATACCCATAGTGAACTTCTATAGCCACCCAGTTACGTTGTGGTGTTTGGCACACCCAAAGCACTCCTACGGTATCCGGGAGTTGCACAACCTCATGGTCTAAGCAAATGATACTTGACATTAGAAAAACTTCAGCATATGAACTACACGATCTTGTGCTAGCCTTAGGATTGGGTCTTGTCCATCACATCATTCTCCTAATGATGTGATCCTGTTATCAACGACATCCAATGTCCATGGTCAGGAAACCGTAACCATCTATTGATCAACGAGCTAGTCAACTAGAGGCTTACTAGGGACATGGTGTTGTCTATGTATCCACACATGTGTCTGAATTTCCTATCAATACAATTCTAGCATGGATAATAAACGATTATCATGAACAATGAAATATAATAATAATAACTAATTTATTATTGCCTCTAGGGCATATTTCCAACACAGATCTGGGCCAAGCCCATGGTGAGAACCCCTCTTCAGATCTCTGTGCGGTTGGGCCAGCCAGATTTGGCCCATGTCACGTTTTTTTCCATTCTGCGATTTGTCCATTTATCCAGGGAAGACCAGTTTTGCAGTTTAGTCCCTAAAATCATGCATCTAATAACTTCTCACCCATGCATCAGAATTAAACAACTTATATATGAAACTTGTTTGAATTTTGTCTAGATTCATAATATGTAACTTTCATCTATGTTTAAATGTTTAAAATGCTGTTTGTTTTAATTTGCTTAAATAACTTGCTAAAACAGTTTAAATCATAACTAAATAACCGTAGCTCGGTTTCTAATAAACTTTATATGTAAATGGGGTAGAATTTTGCCTAGTTTAACATGGTGGCATCACTTTGCATGTTTACCAACTATAAAATTTGGTTTAGGGCAGAACATCACCAAACCTAATATATGCATATGGGGATTTACCGGAATTGTTGTTCGTTGCTTCCGGCCTCATTTAAACTTGACTAGATAGGTAGTTTTACTTTGCTTCACCCTCTTGTCATGCTAACAACATTTAATCTTGTTGGGTACATAAACGAGATCGAACTAAGTAACTCGAATCTGGTGTTTCGTCAATATGCAACTTTGCCATATCATGCCCTCTTTAAACCGGACATGCATCATACTTGGTTGTGCATCGTGCCATGCTTATGTGATGTTTGTTTACTATGTTGTTTGCTTCTTTCCGGTGTTGCTTCTTCGGGTTGGTTCCGATAACGTCGCGTTTGTGAGGAACCGTTCGACTACGTCCGTTTGTCTTCTTCATGGACTCGTTCTTCTTCCTTGCGGGATTTCAGGCAAGATGACCATACCCTCGAAATCACTTCTATCTTTGCTTGCTAGATGCTCGCTCTTTTGCTATGCCTATGCCGCGATACCTACCACTTGCTTATCATGCCTCCATATTTGTTGAGCCAAGCCTCTAACCCACCTTGTCCTAGCAAACCGTTGTTTGGCTATGTTACCGCTTTGCTCAGCCCTTCTTATAGCGTTGTTAGTTGGAGGTGAAGATTGGAGCTTGTTCCATGTTTGGAACATGCATATTTTGTTGGGATATCACAATATCTCTTATTTAATTAATGCATCTATATACTTGGTAAAGGGTGGAAGGCTCGGCCTTATGCCTGGTGTTTTGTTCCACTCTTGCCGCCCTAGTTTCCGTCATATCAGTGTTATGTTCCCGGATTTTGCGTTCCTTACGCGGTTGGGTTATAATGGGAACCCCTTGACAGTTTGCCTTGAATAAAACTCCTCCAGCATGGCCCAACATTGGTTTTACCATTCGCCACCTAGCCTTTTCTTTCCCTTGGGTTCTGCAGACTCAAGGGTCATCTTTATTTTAAACCCCTGGGCCAGTGCTCCTCTGAGTTATGGTCCGAACTGAGCGATGTCCGGAGCTACTAGGGGCAACTCTGGGCTGGCCCACCCGACGTCTGGCTCATCCAGCGTGCCCTGAGAACGAGATATGTGCAGCTCCTATCGGGTTTGTCGGCACATCTGGGTGGCTTTGTTGGTCTTGTTTTACCATTGTCGAAATGTCTTGTAACCGAGATTCCGAGTCTGATCGGGTCTTCCCGCTAGAATGAATATCCTTCGTTGACCGTGAGAGCTTGTGATGGGCTAAGTTGGGACACCCCTGCAGGGTTTTGAACTTTCGAAAGCCGTGCCCGCGGTTATGGGCAGATGAGAATTTGTTAATGTCCGGTTGTAGAAAACCTGAAGTTGATCTTAATTAAAATGCATCAACCGCGTGTGTAACCGTGATGGTCTCTTCTCGGCGGAGTTCGGGAAGTGAACACGGTGTTGGAGTTATGCTTGACGTAGGTTGTTCTAGGATCACTTCTTGATCATAGTTGTTCGACCGTGCTTTGCCTTCTCTTCTCGCTCTCATTTGCGTATGTTAGCCACCATACATGCTAGTCGCTTGCTGCAGCTCCACCTCATACCTTTTACCCTTCCTATAAGCTTAAATAGTCTTGATCGCGAGGGTGTGAGATTGCTGAGTCCCCATGACTCAGAAATACTTCCAAAACCAGCTTGCAGGTGCCGATGAGACCGTGTAGGTGACACAACCAAGCTCATGGAGGAGCTCGATGAAGATCTTGTCCTTTGTGTTGTTCTGTTCTAGTCGATCAGTAGTGGAGCCCAGTTGGGGTCGATTGGGGATCTATGTAGCATTTGGGGTAGTCTTCTTTTATTTTGGTTCCGTAGTCGAACCTTGATTGTATCTGGTTGATGTAATGCTTTATTCATGTAATTGTGTGAAGTGGCGATTGTAAGCCAAATATGTATTTTTTTCCCTTATGTATTACATGGACTGTGTGAAGATTACCTCACTTGCGACATTGCTTTCAATGCGATTATGCCTCTAAGTCGTGCTTCGACACGTGGGAGATATAGCCGCATCGAGGGCGTTACACCGCAATTAACTCATTAGTTGCAATGCTTGCAAGGCTTATAGTGATGTGCATTACCGAGTGGGCCCAGAGACACCTCTCCGACAATCGGAGTGACAAATTCTAATCTCGAAATACGCCAACCCTACAAGTACCTTCGGAGACACCTGTAGAGCATCTTTATAATCACCCAGTTACGTTGTGACATTTAGTGGCACACAAAGTGTTCCTCCGGTAAACGGGAGTTGCATAATCTCATAGTCATAGGAACATGTATAAGTCATGAAGAAAGCAATAGCAACGAACTAAACAATCAAATGCTAAGCTAACGGAATGGGTCAAGTCAATCACATCATTCTCGTAATGATGTGATCCCGTTAATCAAATGACAACTCATGTCTATGGTTAGGAAACATAACCATATTTGATCAACGAGCTAGTCAAGTAGAGGCATATTAGTGACACTGTTTGTCTATGTATTCACACATGTATTATGTTTCCGGTTAATATAATTCTAGCATGAATAATAAAACATTTATCATGATATAAGAAAATAAATAATAACTTTATTATTGCCTCTAGGGCATATTTCCTTTAGTAGGGTTGTTATCTCCACCGAGAGGGGCCTGAACTTGTAACCCGAGTGTACAACCTCACCGTAGCTAGACTCTGCCCTCTCTTACGTACCCCCCATCTCTACTGTCGGATCCATTCCCATGACACCGTCTGTGCCCATGGCAGCGACACTACAGGGTGTGCGTCGGAGCCGCCGCCGAAGAGCAAGGCGAAGAAGATCACAAAGCCGAGGCCGATCTGTGTCACCAAGACCTCAACATCGGCCTCCCATGCGTTGGCCTCCGCGGGATCCTGCGCTGGTGGCGAGGGCTTGGTCGTCTCGCCTCCTTGAGCAGCCGCCGCCGTTCGCCTCATTTCGTGGGAAGCCGCCAGCCAACACCGGAGGCCCTCCCCTGGCTAAGCAGCACTGATGAATGCGATAAGGTCGCTAGACACCTCTTCTCCGCCCCAGTAATTTTTTGTGTTCCTCTGCCCCAGCTAGACTCCTCGAGCCGACGTCGAACCAACTAAGATACGTGTCCACAGTACAAACGCAGTCAATGCGCACAACACAAACACATAGACCCAGCTGCCATCCGACCCGGTTCACACCCTGTCAAGCGTTGACCCACACACCTTTCACACCACCGATTCACCCGGAGCCTCACAATCATGGGAGCTTATAATCTGTAGTGATGCAAGGCCTTGAATCTGGCATACTGCACTCCATTTTATAATCCTTCCATCAACATCATTTGGCATTTCCCCTCCCAACGTAATACACACACTTTTGACCCGGGAAACGTCGCTGGCCCAGATGTGGAGGCACACACACATAGACACCACCACCACACGACTTCCATAATCGTTGCTATAACACATCTCGATCAAACAACATTGCCATCATGATCGTAATCCAGATGCCGTCGACATATAGTATATCAAGGCGTAGTTTGGTACTGTACTTGAATTGGAGCATCAGGCAGCGCCTGTTTCTCATCTAAAAAAAAAGGCAACGCCTAACAGCTTACTTAGTCAGCACGTGTGGATGAGTGGATCCGTTGACGACTGATGGCGACGCTTCATCACTTATGTGTACAATTAAAAATTATAAAATGATGCATAACCTTTTCCCTCCTGTAATGCGCATGTCATCCGTGATGCAATGCTTTGACATATGGTGGCTCCTGTACGCGTGCTTAATGATACCACTAGTAGTAGCTAATTTTCTTTTTGAGAGTGGCCGGTCTGCAGTAGTTTTCATCAGCTGTGTGGTCAAGTCCCATCTGCGGCAGTTAACTTAACTTTTGATCGGGTTAGGTTAGGTTACGCGTGATGCCCGGACGAGACCCTGCGGCCGTATCACCTCGTCACCTGCTTCGCCTCGTCGCCCTCGCCCACGCCGTGTGGTTTGAAAAAATGCCGCTTCCTGCGGTCATGGCCCAGCTAATCCCGAAGAATTACGAGCCGCGGCCGGCGGCGGCGGTGGCGGTGGCGATGTGGGCTGGATCTCCGGAATCTGAGCCCGTCCGGCCTGACGGAAAATGGCGCGCCGCAAGCAGACGCCGCGCCCGAGTAAAGAAATGTTCAGAAGGGGAGCACCGGAGCAGGTACAGTGCGGAAGCATCTCCGTGGCATAAAATAAACACTGTAACGCATCACGATTTGGTTTAGTAGGAGTACAATAATGCGGCGCTGCATCATTGGGTGCAGTAAGACAGTACGCTTACTGTTGTTTGAGGTTATAATTATCACTCTGCAGCGGGTGCATGCATGAGGGGACTGACACGCGAAGGTTCCAAGCCATTAAACATCTAAGCTGCACAAAGGTTCAGAAAAAGGTCCCTGTGCTGTGCTGTGTTCTTATCTGTTCAGAGCAGCCATTAGAGCGAACCTGTGTAAATGCGTAAGTTCCATTGCAGACTGAACTGCTATAGATCCACCCGAGAAGAGATTGGCAGCGCGTTTGTGCCGCTATAATGACTTGCGTTGCAGACTGTACCACCGGCTGCTGCTATCGACTGCTAGAGACGTACTAGCGTGTACTTGTGCGCAGTAAAAATGCTGCATCACTGGGTGCAGTAAAAATATGCTGGGCCATTTGCTGCGGGCAGTAAATCGTTGCGCTGACACAGAAGGTTCCAAGCGGTCAAACCGTGCATGCTTCAGAAAAGGTACTCTCCCCGTCTTAAAATGTAAGATCATTTTTGTGTTAGAAATGATCTTACGTTTTGAGGGAGTACCTGTGTCCTTGTTTATTCTTCAGAGCAGCCACAAGGACAAGTTTTTACTTTCTGAACCAATTCTCCGTCGTATACTTGCTAGCAGATCCTTGTCGAGATCATCTTATTGTGACTTGTGAGCAGGCCAGAGAAGAAATGCAGTTTCTAGCACTGTACTGCTAGGATCAAGAGTCACACTGCCAAGTTTCCAACCGTGCGGCGTGTACGTGTACTGTACTGGTATAAAGTACGCGGAGAGAGACAGGTGAGGGTAGTAGCGTGCTTTAGAGATGGTACTCCCTCCGTTCACTTTCATAAGTTATTTTAGACAACTGAAAATAGGCTATTTTGTATATTATCTAAAATGTTTTTAAGTGCTTATAAAAGTGAACACAGGGAGTACCATGGATGGATAGATCGTAGTATCCTGAACGTCAACGACTTTCTGGTATCGCTGTTCGTACAGGCGATCCATCCAAAAGAAAAATGGTGAAAAACGAGGGTCACTTGAGAAATGGAAGGGTGCCAACACTGATGCCATGCGTAGTGAATAATACACTTGGATGGATCCGATTCGTACAAGGTATAATTTTGCACTGAATTCACTTTTGTTTTTAAAATATTCATTCATACAGCAATGTCGATGTATGGCAGATTTAAGTTTAAAGGCTGGGCTACATCCAAACTAAAATGTCACATTTTTGCGGGAGAGTACTCTTTCGAGTCTATAGCCTATAGACGACTTATCCAAGCCGTCATTATTATTATTATTATTATTATTATTATTATTATTATTATTATTATTATTATTATTATTATTATGTGGATAAAAAATCGTCAACATTATTGATCAGCTGACTATGAGGCAAGAGATTTGAGCCCCCAATCTCGTCAACTGATCATCGTATCATGAACGTTTCAACGTCCATTTATAAATAACATGTGAGGACAACCCGAGCAGCAACTGGCAAAATAATAACACTAGCAAAATACAAAGGGACTTTTCATGTACCAAGGTCTGCTTGACTAGAGCTGGAATATTTGACCTTGATACTAGTTTTTTCTCAGCTATTGGCTTTAATTTCTGTTTCTGTTTCTTTTTCTTTTCTTTGAAGGCATATGACCTGGGTGTATGTACCATAGGTATTTCCTTTCTTTTAGTTGAAAGAAGCTAATTCGTATGTCAAGAGTTGATGCAAAACACGCCGTTCTCGAGTGCATGTTTTAAAACTTTTGACAGCATCACAGCAACCCATATAGCCCATTTTCTTCTTATTCAAAGAACCATAGAGTCCATTGTTTTGCTAAAGATATCAAGCTTCTTGTATGATATTACACTTGTAACGTGCAGACCCAAGAGCACGGCTGTGTACCTTGGTAGACCCAAAGTTCGAATCCTGTGGGTGGAATTTATTTTGCGGATTTAAGACTTGATGTCGCACACCTTCCTTCATAATTATAATGCTGCGGGGCTCGTCCCCCGCTGATCTATATTTTTTTAAAAACACCTGTAACTTTATTCATAACCATTGCATATGGGTGGAGCTTCATTGGGGATTGGGTCAAACTGGGTTGTGGCTTGCCCAAGATGCACTTTTTTCTACTTGTTCTTAGGAACCCACCTAGCCCACCACCGATAGTCCACCAAGCACAATGCACTACACCGCATGCCCTTTACACGGTCGATCCACTAAGCTACCAAACAAACAAAAAACTAAGGGAGTGTTTGGATTCCGCCTTAACTAGCTCCGCACTTCCGTAGTACCATTGGCATGCCAAAAAATTGGCACGAGAATTAACCGTCATCATCTCGTCAAATCATTGGTGTGAAAAAGAACAGGTAGGCTCAACCAATCCTGACACACCACTAATAGACAACGGGCCTATTGTCCCGGTTCATAAGGGCATTTTGTCCCGGTTCCAGAACCGGGACTAAAGGGTCATTACTAATGCCCTGACCCTTTAGTCCCGGTTCTAACCAGAACCGGGACAGATGGGCCTCCATGTGGGCTGCGCGCTGAGCCCAGGCAGGAGGGCCTTTGGTCCCGGTTGGTTCCACCAACCGGGACCAATAGGCCTTCACGCATCAGCATTTCTGTGGCAGGGGTTTTTGTTTTTTTTTGAAAGGGGGGGGGGGGGTTGGGGGTTTTGGGGGGTTAATTTAGGTGTTTCATATATTGTGTTAGCTAACTATAATTAATAGAGAGAAGTGTCCTCTCTTATGTCCATACTTGGTCGACGCTACGTACTATACATACATATAGAGAGGACTAGACACGCTAGCTAGCTAGTAAACAAACGAAGGAAACAGAAGATCGTCATGCATGAACATATATGCATACAGAGAGAAGTGATATCGACCACCTCTCCTTCTCCGAGAGATTGGTCGAACAACAAGTTCTCGTATATCTATCCGACACTACCGGCTACATATATACAATAACTATCTCTTATAAATATAATCATACGGATGCATGGTCCACATAGTATTCTCCGTCTTCAGTGATCACGTGAGAAAGAATGCCGCCAATTCCTCTTGAATTGCTCGCATGCGAGCTGGTGCTAGGAGTTCATCCTGCTTCCGAAATATCTAATTTGAAGAAGGGGGTCAATATATATATATATATATATATATATGAATGAATGAATGAAACTCAACACAAATGATGGTAATAAAATAAAATTGTGAATATTGTTATTTACGCACTTCATATTGTTCGTCAGAGTACCCGCCCCGCTCACAGGTCGTGTGACGGATGGACTCGCAGACGTAGTATCCACAGAAATCATTCCCTTGTTCTTGCCACAACCACTTTACAAGAAATAGAGGTCAATCAAACTGATAAGCAAGAATGCTAAATGGTATTGATGAAACTAGCGCTTGAATCACTAGGAGATGCGCGAAACATGCTACTATAGTAGTTACTTTCGGGTGTCTAAATTCCAGCTCCTTCGGCAGTCCCGGAACTTTTCTGGTGAATTTTCTCCAAACCCTGCCGGACAAAAAAAACAATTACTTGATATCAGGAAATGAACAAAGTTGCTGATATGGTGGATAATGACCGATTTAACTTACTTCTTGAGGATTTCAGTCATGTCCGCATACTCCTGGGGATCTTTTCGTTTAGAGTCCAAGACAGTTACTACTCCCTGCTCAAGCCTAATCTCTAGGAGAATATAGTGGTACCTGCGCACGCATGCATAACTCATCAATTACATTACTATAACCTGGACTAATATATAAGGGAAACCGAATATGCACAAGACAGTAACACTCACTTGAATTTGTAAGGAAAGAGTATTATATCTTTGTTTTCATTTATTTTGAATGATCGTAGCAAGTTGGCCTCGGTATCTTTAGGATGATGTTCAACCTCAGTTGCATCTATGAGATATGTGTTAACGAACCCAATATCACCGATTTGTCTTTTCTTCAATTCGGCGATCTTCAATCTGCATAATATAGTGAGGATAATTATAAATACATGTAATGAAAGAGATGAGCTATGTAGAGAGACTTAATGACAGAAGTAGTAGTACTTACAGACAGTAGCAGGTGACCGTTGTTTTATCAAGGGCCAATTGATTGAAAAACTGATAGAACTCCTCAAATGGAATAGGCAACAGTTCAATTCCAACGAGGTCATGCTCCGGTTTAACTCTCGCATACAAAGTACCCCTCCCCCAGACTCTCTGCAGATTTTCAAGTACCAATCATGCAATCTTCGCATCATCATTGTTAAAGATTTTTCATCTTTGACGAGAGGCTTTCCGTATTCGTATCTGTGTATCTGCACCTCCATGGGATCATAATGTACATCGTCGGGCAGGTAATCGTCAACATTGCAATAACCGGGCACCATCCTCGGATCGACGATGTCGCTAGGCACCTTGAGTGGGGGGCACGATTGCTTCGCTTGTTCGCCGAGCTGGGCAATTTGTTTCCCAGCTGTTCGTCGTTCTTTCAGCCTTTGATCACTGACTGTACTTCCCGACCGCTCCGCTTCGGCCCATGCCTTTGCAATAATGCGCTCATAGTTGCCTTTCGGCGGAGACTTGGGTGGTTTTGCCAGGGCAGCCAGAGTGCCCTTCACTTTCACCGGATCTACCTTCTCCTCCGGAGGTGGATGTCTCTTTGCTTTCAACCCTTGAAACCAGTCCTTCACCTCGGTTCGCGTGGTCTTTGCGTTCTCCTCCGGGGTCATCTCGTATGGTAACTTGTTTGGAGTCTTCAGAGAAGCACCGAATCTGTATGTCCTCCCGCCTCTGGCTGTACTGCTAGACGCCGGCAGAGCAGACGGAGCGGCAGTCTTCTTTACTTGCTTACGAGGCGGAGGAGAAGGACTACGACGCGCCGGAGCGGCGGCGGGTCTCTTCCGCCCTTGCTGACGAGGCGGAGAAGGAGGAGGCTGGCTGCTCGGGCGCGCCGGCGCAGGCGGAGAAGGAGGCGGAGTGCCGCCACGCGCCGGAGAAGGAGCCAGCCGAGGGCCCTGATCATCACTCGCCGGAGGAGGAGGCGGTGGAGGAGGCGGAGTGCCCTGACTCGCCGGAGGAGGAGGAGGAGGCGTCCAGTTCGGAAGGTTGATGAGCTCCTTCCGCCATAGGCATGGAGTCTTCAGAGAAGAACCCAGCCGAGTCTCCCCTTCTCCGGTAGGCTGGTCAAGCGGGAGGTCCTCAAATCCCTCCGTTATTTCATCCACCATCACCTTAGCATATCCTTCTGGAATCGACCGACAGTGAAAAGTTGCACCGGGTTCATTAGGAAAAACAGAGCCAACAGCCGCCTTGACCTTCATATTAATCCATTGTGTCATAAGGTGGCAATTTTGAGCCTCCGTGATAGCATCCACGGGATAGCTGGCAGGAGCCGTCAAGACAAGCTCCGGCTGAAGCAGCTCGGTGGAAGCCACGCTGCTTCTTTGCTGAGATGGCGGGGTAGCTTCAGGGGAAGCTTCGGCAAGTCGTTGGCTGCGATTTGCTTCTCGTTCCTCTATCGCTTGTACCCTTGCGTGCAGCGCTTGCAGTTCGGTCTGCTGCAATTTTTTCCTCCTCTCGTGGCTCTTGTAACCGCCTGCGTCTGGAAACCCAGCCTTCCACGGAATGGAGCCTGGCGTGCCTCATGTCCTTCCAGGGTGCTCAGGATTTCCGAGGGCCTTTGTGAGCTCGTCGTTCTCTCTGTCTGGAAGGAACGTCCCTTTCTGCGCTGCAGCGATATAGTACCGAAGCTTCTTCAAGGGTATGTCAAGTTGCTCGTCCATCCAAATGCACTTCCCTGTTACAGGGTCCAAGGTTCCGCCAGCCCCAAAGAACCAAGTCCGGCAACGGTCTGGCCAGTTCATTGTCTCTAGTTTGATCCCTTTTTCAACCAGATCATTCTCAACCTTGGCCCACTTAGGCCGGGCTACGAGGTAGCCACTTGACCCCATGCGATGGTGAAGCTTCTTCTTCGCAGCATTTTTCTTGTTTGTCGCCGACATCTTCTTACTCTTTTCCGATGTCTTGTTGGCCACAAACGCGGGCCAGTGATCTCTGATCTTCTCATATCTGCCCTTGAATTCTGGTGTCTCTTTTTTATCGACAAACCTATTCAGCTCTTTCTTCCACCTCCTGAATAGGTCTGCCATCCTCTTGAGAGCAAAAGACTTGATTAATTGCTCTTTAACTGGCTTCTCCGGATCATCCTCTGGCGGTAGGGTGAAATTTGACTTCAGCTCAGTCCAAAGATCATTTTTCTGCATATCATTGACGTAAGACACCTCAAGGTCTTCTATAGCCGGCTTTAACCATTGCTGGATGCTGATCGGGATCTTGTCCCTAACCAGAACCCCGCACTGAGCAACAAATCCGTTCTTTGTTCGGATGGGTTCAATCGGTTGGCCGTCGGGCGCGATTGCTATGATCTCAAACCTTTCATCCGAGCTCAACTTTTTCTTCGGGCCTCGTCTCTTTACCTCAGTTGTGCTCGATTGGCCGGACTCGGTTCGGTCACCGAAGCCGTCATCACGGTCTCCTTCTTGCACCGGCATTGGGTCACCGGAGCCGTCCTCATGTTCTTCTTCTTGCACCGGCATTAGGTCACCAGAGCCAGCTTCTTCATCCTCTCCTTCCAGACCATCGGTGTCATTGAGAAACAACAAGACGGCATCACTTCCTTCTACGATTATGTCCCTCAACAACGCTTCTTTTGCTTCGTCTCGGGCGGTGTCCATAGTTTCTACAAATATTTACAACATGTCAATTATTATTCAAACATGACATATGGATATATTAGTGGCAAACATAGATCTAGCTAGCTAATCACAATAAGGAATCATATTAATTAGTGTCCTCGACGCTGCTTCTCTAGGGTTTCGGGTGGCCTCGACAACGCTTCAAGGGTTAGGGGTGGCCTCGAGAACGCTTCAAGGAGGGGGTAATATCGACCCCCTTCCAAATATCGTTATTTGGAAGGCCTTTGCTGAAATTCGTACAAAAAGGCAAATTATTCTATCCGGGACTCCATTCTAGAATAACTTTGGAGGACTTCGTACCATCATGCCCTGGTTACTTCCGGCTAATGATGAAGCCATGGATTTCTTCAATACTTTGACACTAGGAAACCTCTCTCGACCCCTCGGCGATCCTCGAACCCTCGACGACCCTGGAACCCTCGAACCCTAGACGACCCTGGAACCCTCGACGCTCGATCCCTAGACCCTATAGAACCCTCGAACCCTCGACCCTTGACCCCTTAACGACCCTCGACCCTCTACCCTAGTTCCCGACCCTCGACCCCTCGGCGATCCTCGACACCCTCGTTCCCGATAAAATTAAGAAGAAGAAGAAAAAAAAGAGGAGAAGAAGAAAGGAATAGCTAGAGGAGAAGATCAAAGAAAAAAAGAAGAAAAAAAAGAGGAGAAGAAGAAAGGAATAGTGGAGAGGAAGAGAAAATAGAATATTCTATTTTCTCTTCCTCTCCACTATTCCTTTCTTCTTCTCCTCTTCTTTTCCTTCTTTTTTCTTCTTATTTATTTCTCCTCTTCTTTTCCTCTCCTCTTCTTCTTTCTTTCCTCTTCTTATTTTCTTCTCTCCTATCCTTCTTTTTCTAAAATTGTAACTTTTGCATATATAAAACTTTTCTAAAATTTTAACTTTCTATATATGAACAAAAAACTTTCTATGAACAAAAAAACATTTTTAACATATATATTTAGCAAATTCTAGCCACATACATCACATCCACATATACATTTTAGCCACATACACATATACATCACATATGAACAAAAAAATAAACTAATAAAAATAAAAAAACATATTGCAACATATGAACAAAAACATATAGCCACATACATACATATACATTATATATATATGAAAAAATTAAACTAATAAAAAAAGTGGTGGCGCCGGCGGGGCAGAGGGCATGGCGGCAGCGGTGGCGCCGACAGGGCAGGGCAGGGGCGCGGGAGCGAGGCAAGGCAGGGGCGCGAGGCCGGCGGGGCGAGGCAGGTGCTCACAGAGGGGTGGCGGAGCACGGCGGGCGGCGTCGGGGCGCGGGGACTAGAGGCAAAGGTGTCCCGATGTTTCGATGAGATGGTGGCTATCGTTTTCTGTGGGAGTCGACCTTGACGATCCGACTACGAACGTGCGAGACGTCGCGCCTTAGCAATCGCTAAACCAACTTCCGAGGGTTATTGACCACGCCGGAGCACGATCAACCTGACCACGAGGGTCTGTTTCCTGCAAGCAAACGAAGAACAAGCAAGAAACTGAGATTGCAATCTGGATATTGCGAATATAAGATGAAAGCTTTATTGATCAAGATGGGGTTCTGTGACGTCTTGGTCTGGTCGTTGGACACAAACGAAGTACGCGAAGTTGCAGCTATGGCGAACTTTTAATCTAAACAAAACCCAAAGTCTAAACGACGCCCTAAGGGCTGTATATATGGAGGAAGAGGGGGGAATTTCGTGGCCCTTGAGGGTGGGGTCCGAAACCAACCCTAACTCTTGTTTCCCCACATATACGGACTCTAAAAATAGCCTATACTTAAGTATCTCGAAATTACATGGGCCTGGCCCATTAATAAGGTGACGCAGCACCTAGAATAGCCTATGAACGAATATTATGAAGTGGCATCTCGTATATTTCGTCCAAGGCTTCATGCACTCCTTATGGCGGCTTCAAAGTCCTGAAATCATCACTTGTAACTCCGTTCTTGATCCCCTTGCGCATGCCATCAACTCCATGCGTGTTCTTGCTCCAATGTTCATCCTTCTCCAAGCTAGGCCCTTCATTTGTAAGCAAAACAAATGTATCCAATTTAGGCAGCATCATAATCTCATGAACATTAGAATCATTACCAAGAAACGAAAGTACCTGGTAATTTAATTGGCGTGCGCGAGCTCTAGTAATTGGTCCAGTATATGTAACAGTAGGGGCTGTGGGTGTAACAATGGTATTGATGTCCTCATCATCCTCCCCTTCTTGAAATGAAGTCGTCCTCGACGGAAACTCATCTTCCTCACCCAAATAAGGCTTCAAATCTGCAATGTTAAAAGTGGGACTAACCCCAAAATCTGCAGGTAGCTCAAGTTTATATGCATTATCATTTATTTTCTCTAACACCTTAAAAGGACCATCAGCACGTGGCATTAGCTTTGATTTGCGCAGATTAGGAAATCTATCTTTACGCAAATGTAACCAAACAAGATCTCCAGGTGCAAACACAACATGTTTTCTACCCTTATCTCCAGCAAGTTTATATTTAGCATTCATACGCTCAATGTTTTCCTTAGTTAACTCATGCATTTTTAAAATCAATTCAGAACGTTCTTTAGCATCAAAATTAACCTTCTCCGAAGATGGAAGAGGCAACAAATCAATAGGTGCACGAGGTAGGAAACCATACACAATTTCAAAAGGGCACATCTTAGTAGTAGAATGCAATGAACGATTATAAGCAAATTCAATATGAGGCAAGCATTCTTCCCACATTTTCTTGTTATTCTTCAAAACAGCCCTAAGCATAGTAGACAATGTTCTATTGACTACTTCAGTTTGTCCATCAGTTTGGGGGTGACAAGTAGTACTAAAAAGCAGCTTAGTCCCGAACTTAGCCCATAAACATCTCCAAAAGTGGCTAAGAAATTTAGTATCACGATCTGAAACAATAGTATTTGGCACACCATGCAAGCGAATAATTTCACGAAAGAACAAATCAGCAACATTAACAGCATCATCGCTTTTATGACAAGGTATAAAGTGTGCCATTTTCGAGAACCTATCCACGACAACAAATATGCTATCCCTCCCCTTCTTTGTTCGAGGTAAACCTAAAACAAAATCCATAGATATATCCTCCCAAGGAACACTAGGTACAGGCAAAGGCATATATAAACCATGAGGATTTAGTCGTGACTTAGCTCTTTGACATGTAGTGCAGCGAGCAACAAAACGCTCAACATCCCGTCTCATCTTTGGCCAAAAGAAATGTGTAGCAAGTATATCCTCCGTCTTCTTGACGCCAAAGTGTCCCATTAATCCTCCTCCATGCGCCTCCTGCAACAACAAAAGACGAACGGAGCTAGCTGGAATGCATAGCTTGTTAGCACGAAACACAAAGCCATCGTTGAGAACGAACTTGTTCCAAGTTCTCCCTTCCTTACAATTCTGCAATACATCTTTAAATTCAGCATCATGAACATATTGATCTTTGATGGTCTCCAAACCAAATATTTTAAAGTCAAGTTGTGAAAGCATAGTATAACGACGAGATAATGCATCAGCAA
Organism: Triticum monococcum; assembly: GCA_034509565.1. Classification (NCBI taxonomy): domain Eukaryota; kingdom Viridiplantae; phylum Streptophyta; class Magnoliopsida; order Poales; family Poaceae; genus Triticum; species Triticum monococcum. The sequence continues at coordinate 604,387,170 of CM067847.1, read as the reverse complement.
TAACATTTTCTTTACCCTTCTTGTGTTTAATGACATAAGGGAAAGTCTCAATGAATTCAACCCATTTAGCATGTCTACGGTTCAGTTTTGCTTGACTTTTAATGTGTTTCAAAGATTCATGATCAGAATGTATAACAAATTCCTTGGGCCATAAATAATGTTGCCATGTTTCTAAGGTCCGAACAAGAGCATATAATTCTTTATCATAAGTAGAATAGTTCAGACTAGGCCCACTCAATTTTTCAGAAAAGTATGCAACAGGTTTGCTATCTTGTAATAACACACCTCCTAATCCAATTCCACTAGCATCACATTCAAGCTCAAAAGTCTTATTGAAATTAGGAAGTTGGAGCAAAAGAGCATGTGTCAACTTATCTTTCAATACCGTGAAGGCTTCTTCCTGTGCGGTACCCCAAACAAAAGGCACATCCTTCTTTGTAAGCTCGTTGAGAGGTGCAGCAATGGTGCTGAAATCTCTCACAAAACGCCTATAGAAACCAGCGAGGCCAAGGAAACTCCGCACTTGTGTGACCGTTTTGGGCTGCGGCCAACTCTCAATAGCTTCAATCTTGGCTTTATCAACTTCAATTCCCTGTGGAGTAACAACATAGCCAAGAAAAGATACTCGGTCGGTGCAAAAGATGCACTTTCCAAGGTTACCAAACAAACGTGCATCACGTAGAGCAATAAAAACAGCACGTAAATGTTCCAAATGTTCCTCCAAAGATTTGCTATAAATCAATATTTCATCAAAGTAAACTACCACAAATCGTCCAATGAAAGCACGTAAAACTTCGTTCATTAACCTCATGAAAGTACTAGGTGCATTAGTTAACCCAAAAGGCATGACTAACCACTCATATAATCCAAACTTAGTTTTAAATGCTGTTTTCCATTCATCTCCCAATTTCATACGAATTTGATGGTATCCACTACGCAAATCAATTTTGGAGAATATTATAGAGCCACTCAATTCATCAAGCATATCATCTAGCCTAGGAATAGGATGACGATAACGAATAGTAATGTTATTAATGCCTCTACAATCAACGCACATACGCGACGTACCATCCTTTTTCAGCACTAAAATGATAGGAACAGCACAAGGACTAAGGGATTCGCGTATATAACCTTTGTCGAGCAGTTCTTGTACTTAACGCATAATCTCCTTCGTCTCCTTTGGATTGGTACGATATGGTGCACGGTTGGGTAATGATGCACCGGGAATTAAATCAATTTGATGTTCAATCCGTCGAATAGGTGGTAATCCCGGTGGCACGTCTTGTGGAAAGACGTCAGCGAACTCCTACAAAATGTTAGTGACAGCAGGAGGCAAAGAGGAAGGCACGTCCTCGAATGAAAATAATGCCTCTTTGCACACAAAAGCATAGCAAACAGATTTGCTAAAATCTAGATCATCGATATCAGATTTGGTGGCAAGTAAACATGCACTTTTCAATTTAATTTCAGAAGCAACACTAGATTGTTTATTATTATTAGGCTGCATTTGTTGCTCAAATTCTTTTGCCACAATCTGATTTTCACTCTTATTTTTCTCTTGTTTGCTTTATTAGCTCTATTAATATCATCTTTCAAAATGGAATCAGGAGTCATAGGAAGCAAAGTAATATTTTTATCCTTATGAACAAGAGTATACTGATTGTTTCTACCATGGTGAACAGAATTTTATCAAATTGCCATGGTCTACCAAGTAATAAGGAACATGCTTGCATAGGTACCACATCACAATCAACATAATCAGCATATGTAGAGATACTAAAATGCACACGAATAGTACGTGTTACCTTAACCTTGCCGCTGTTGTTGAACCATTGGATGTAGTAAGGATGTGGATGTGGTCTTGTGGTGAGAGATAGCTTCTCCACCATCTCCATGCTAGCCAAGTTGTTGCAACTCCCTCCATCTATGATCACGCGAACAGAACGTTCCTTCACAACTCCCTTTGTATGGAACAAATTATGCCTCTGATTTTGCTCAGCTTGTGTAACCTGCACACTCAAAACACGTTGAGCAACTAAACATTCATACCTGTCAGCATCTTCAGGAGCCATGTATTGCGTCTCATGATCAGAATCGTCTCCACCGTGCTCGTCACGTGTAATAAGAGCTAAAGTCTCCTCATCATAATCACTAGCGGACTCATACCCACCATCCTCACTAACAATCATCACACGTTTAGATGGGCATTCTCTCGCATAATGACCTCCACCCTTGCAACATCGACAAATAATATCATGTGTTTGCCCTGTGGATGCCATGGATGAAGAAGAGCTCTTTGCAGGCCCAGAAGGTGTGCTCTTGGCAGATAGTGGTGATTGTGCCTGCTTTATTGTATCACGGTTGGAGGTGGCAGCCGACGGAGGCGCTTGTGTAGCAGAACATGTGGAAGTAGATGATGCACGTGGTGTCCATGATGAAGATCGACCTGCAGAAAAGTTAGTCCGCGCCAATGCCTGTCGATCCTGCACTTCACGTTCAGCTTTACAAGCAAGATGGAATAAACGAGTGATATTAGTATAGTCCTTATACTCTAGAATTGTCTGAATCTCTCTATTTAATCCACCCATAAAACGTGCAAGCATAGCTTCATTCTCCTCAACAATACCACATCTAATCATGCCAGTTTGTAATTCCTGATAATACTCTTCTATAGAATTTTTTCCCTGTCTTAAGCGCTGCAATTTTTGAAGTAATTCACGTTGATAATATGGTGGAACCCAACGAGTATGCATAGCAGTTTTCAAAGCAGCCCAAGTAGCAGGAATGGGATATAATCTACAATGCTCAGACCACCAAACACATGCAAAACTAGTGAATGCACAAACAGCAGCAGGAACACGTCTCTCCTTGGGATATTGTAAACATGTAAATCGTTGTTCAGTTTCTAACTCCCAAGTAAGATATATATCAGGAACATATCTACCCTCAAATGGTGGAATATTCAATTTTAGTTTAGGGAGATGGTCATGATATCGTACCTGAGGGTGAGCCCTACCATTGCCATTATTTGCATGTGGACGACCTGGTGGTTGCTGTGCTGGTGGTGGCACGTAGTTCTGATTTTGATCAACCTCATCCTCGTAATCGCCAGCAAAATCATCCTCCTCCGCATCAGCAGCAGGAGCCACAGAAGTAGCAACAGCAGCACCAACAGTTTGGCCAGGTGCAAGAGGGAGACGGCTCGCTCGGCGGAGGGCTGTTTCACGATGTGTAGGTAGTCGTTGTTGTTGTTGTTGTAGAGGTGCGTTAGGTGCAGCCGGTGGTGGTGGTGGAAGACGCGCGAGCAATTCATTAAACCTGTTATCGAGCTTTGTTTCGAACATCTTCTCCATGCCATCTATCTTCTCCATGGCCTCTTCAAATCTGTTTAGCACATCTTGCACCTGTCCATTCATCATTTGCTGAAATTTATCATGCAACTCCTGATTCGTCATGTTCTCCCAGTCAGTCTCGTCGGCTTGTGATCCTGCCATGGTTAGCAACAATAGAAACACACAAGAATATGATCCTACAGAATACTAACAAGAGGTGGTGGTGGTGTCACAAATCCGTCAAGCAAATCTCAAATTCTTACCAGTTCTTACCCAGCAGCAGGCGGTGATCGGCAACCGTGGTAGTCAAAACTCTCAAAAGCTTGGATAGAGCGATTGCCAGGGAGAGTCAAACGCACGATGTAGATGTATGTGGAGCTGGGAAGGCTTATAGTATGGTAGCAAAAGGGGTCAGCAATAATCAATTCAGAGATGCAAAGTTGAATAAACGCTCAACGACGGTACTGTGCTGGTCCTAGGCTAGACCGTGCTAGAGACGCGAGCCTAGAACACTAACAAAATCACGGCGCTGCACGTAAATAAGGGAAAAGCACACTCTGGAACTTTTTTTTCGCTCTTTTTTTTGCGCTCTCTTTTTTTTCCGCTCCTCTTTTTTTTTGCGAAAAATCACTATAATGGCGAGTGTCTCAAAACTCTTCCCTCGTCAAACTGGTAGGATGGCACGAAAAATTTTTTGTTCACTTTTTTTTCGGAAATCAGGGCAGCGACGACGAAAAAGTGCGACAAAAAATCACTATGATGGCACGTGGCTCAAAAGACTCAGAAAAGCCTAAAAATAGGATAGGGAAAAAAATTTGCCCGTGAAAATTTTGGCCTAAAAACTGCCCGGGGGTCTCCAGACTCTTTTTTTGAGACCTACGCAGGCAAGGAAACATGAAACGGAATTTAGATTGGTGTCAAGAACAAACCTAATATGAGAAGAACTCGGATTGGTGGTGGATATATGGTTGTGGTATATGGCAGCGGTGGTGGATATATGGTTGTGGTATATGGCAGCGGTGGTGGTATATGGTAGCGGTGGTGGAATATGGATACGGATTGGTGGTGGTATATGGATACGGATTCAGAGCGGTGGCGGATCAGCAATGGAGGTAGATGGGCGATGATGATGGTACGGCGGCGGCGTGACAACTTATGACCAGAACTCGAAACTCTAAAAGACTAGACTCTAAGACCAGCAACTTGACACGACGATGCAACCACAAATTCAACAAAGCAAAAACCCTAAAAAGATTATGCAAAGGCTCAGATTGGTTCGGATATGATGAACTAACCCTAACTTTTTTTTGTGGCTTTTTCGTGGACTGTAGGTATGAAGAACAGACTCGATCTAATCTACGAAAAACTGTAAAATCTCACCGAGCAACCTGGAAATCTGATACCACTTGACAGAGGCAAAGGTGTCCCGATGTTTCGATGAGATGGTGGCTATCGTTTTCTGTGGGAGTCGACCTTGACGATCCGACTACGAACGTGCGAGACGTCGCGCCTTAGCAATCGCTAAACCAACTTCCGAGGGTTATTGACCACGCCGGAGCACGATCAACCTGACCACGAGGGTCTGTTTCCTGCAAGCAAACGAAGAACAAGCAAGAAACTGAGATTGCAATCTGGATATTGCGAATATAAGATGAAAGCTTTATTGATCAAGATGGGGTTCTGTGACGTCTTGGTCTGGTCGTTGGACACAAACAAAGTACGCGAAGTTGCAGCTATGGCGAACTTTTAATCTAAACAAAACCCAAAGTCTAAACGACGCCCTAAGGGCTGTATATATGGAGGAAGAGGGGGGAATTTCGTGGCCCTTGAGGGTGGGGTCCGAAACCAACCCTAACTCTTGTTTCCCCACATATACGGACTCTAAAATAGCCTATACTTAAGTATCTCGAAATTACATGGGCCTGGCCCATTAATAAGGTGACGCAGCACCTAGAATAGCCTATGAATGAATATTATGAAGTGTCATCTCGTATATTTCGTCCAAGGCTTCATGCACTCCTTATGGCGGCTTCAAAGTCCTGAAATCATCACTTGTAACTCCGTTCTTGATCCCCTTGCGCATGCCATCAACTTCATGCGTGTTCTTGCTCCAATGTTCATCCTTCTCCAAGCTAGGCCCTTCATTTGTAAGCAAAACAAATGTATCCAATTTAGGCAGCATCATAATCTCATGAACATTAGAATCATTACCAAGAAACGAAAGTACCTGGTAATTTAATTGGCGTGCGCGAGCTCTAGTAATTGGTCCAGTATATGTAACAGTAGGGGCTGTGGGTGTAACAATGGTATTGATGTCCTCATCAACGGTGAGGTGGTGTTCGAGGGCGGCGGCGACGGCAAAGTTGAGCAGCCTGACGGCGTCGGAGGCGGCGGCGACGATGAGGTGGAGCAGCCTGACGGCTCGGCGGCGACGGCGACGAGGCAGAGCAGCGGGCGTCGGGCGGAGAAGAAAGGGGTGGATTTTGGAGAAACTGCTAAGTGCTGCTTATATAACAAAGCCTTTAGTCCCGGTTCGTGGCACAAACCGGGACTAATGCCCCCCTTTAGTCCCGGTTGGTGCCACCAACCGGGACCAAAGGCCTTGTGCTGCCCCGCGTCCAAATGTTTAGTCCCACCTCGCTAGTTGAGAGGGAGCCGCACCTGTTTATAAGGTGCGGTGCGCCTTCTCTCTCGAGCTCCTCTCTAAAGCAGGCTTTCGGGCCTAACCGTGCAATGTGTGCATGTGGGCCTACTGGGCCTCCCGCGGGCCTGAATCCTGGCCCATGGTAGGGTTTCTAATCGTATTCAGGCCGTGGGTGCCTAGTAGGTGGCACTTTTTTATTTTTTTTGTTTCTACTTACAACAAAATACTTATTGTTGCTATATTTAATTTTTTTTCCAGTTTTTTGTTTTGTTTTCTGCATTATTTATTTTCTTTTGTTTTTTGCTTTATTTTTTAATTCTTTTTTTGCTTTTAGTTTTAGAAAAATTATAAACTTTCTGTTAGTGCCATTAGTTTTCAAATTTGAAAACAAATTTTTTATTTTTTTTGTTTTCTTTGTTGCTTTATTTATTTTATTTTGTTTCTACTTACAACAAAATACTTATTGTTGCTATTTTTATTTTTTTTCTAGTTTTTTTGTTTTGTTTTCTGTATTATTTATTTTCTTTTGTTTTTTGCTTTATTTTTTAATTCTTTTTGCTTTTAGTTTTAGAAAAATTATAAACTTTCTGTTAGTGCCATTAGTTTTCAAATTTGAAAACATTTTTTTGTTTTTTTTGTTGCTTTATTTATTTTATTTTGTTTCTACTTACAACAAAATACTTATTGTTGCTATTTTTATTTTATTTTCCATTTTTTTTTGTTTTGTTTTCTGTATTATTTATTTTGTTTTGTTTTTTTCTTTACTTTTTAATTATTTTTGCTTTTAGGTCAGCAAAATTATAAACTTTCTGTTAGTGCCATTAGTTTTAGAAAAATTATAAATTTTCTGTTAGTGCCATTAGTTTTCAAATTTGAATAGTTAAAATTTGAACATAGATGCACCTATAGAGAAAATTCGACCTAAATTCATAGTTTTCAAATGAACTCTAAAAAAGTTGGCATAGCATACTCGTTTGTTACAAATTTGGCATGGTATCATCATAATAGTTGCGGGAGAAAGTCTTCACTTTTTCTTCGCTTGTGTCATTTGCTTATTGCGCCGTAACCATGGATAATCTTCAGCGTTTATCAGGATGCTTGGGTCAGCCTTGACATTGAAGGGAGGAATTTCATGAAACCCTTCATAATCTTCAGACATTCTGTCTTGCCCTCCACTCCCAGGATGTTCCTTTTTCCTGAAAGAACTATGTGGCGCTTTGGCTCATCGTATGATGTATTCGCTTCCTTATCTTTTCTTTTTCTCGGTCTGTTAGACATGTCCTTCACATAGATAACCTGTGCCACATCATTGGCTAGGACGAACGGTTCGTCAGTGTACCCAAGATTTTTCAGATCCACTGTTGTCATTCCGTACTGTGGGTCTACATGTACCCCGCCTCTTGACAGATTGACCCATTTGCACTTAAACAAAGGGACCTTAAAATCTTGTCCATAGTCAAGTTCCCATATGTCCACTATGTAACCATAATATGTGTCCTTTCCCTTCTCGGTTGTTGCATCAAAGCGGACACCGCTGTTTTAGTTGGTGCTCTTTTGATCTTGGTCAATCGTGTAAAATGTATTCCCATTTATCTCGTATCCTTTGTAAATCAATACAGTCAAAGATGGTCCCCTGGACAACAAGTACAACTCATCACAAACAGTGTTGTCACCTCTGAGACGTGCTTCCAACCAACTGCTGAAAGTCCTAATGTGTTCACATGTAATCCAGTCGTCGCACTGCTCCGGGTGTTTGGAGCGCAGACTGTTCTTGTGTTCATCGACATACGGGGTCACCAAGGTAGAGTTCTGTAGAACTGTGTAGTGTGCTTGAGACCAAGAATGCCCGTCCCTGCATATTATTGAGTCCGCTCCTAGCGTGCCTTTTCCAGTCAGTCTCCCCTCATACCACGATTTATGGAGACCTATCTTCTTAAGGCCAGGAATGAAGTCAACACAAAACCCGATGACATCCTCTGTTTGATGGCCCATGGAGATGCTTCCTTCTGGCCTAGCGCGGTTACAGACATATTTCTCTAGGACTCCCATGAACCTCTCAAAGGGGAACATATTGTGTAGAAATATGGGCCCCAGAATGACAATCTCGTCGACTAGATGAACTAGGACGTGCGTCATGATATTGAAGAAGGATGGTGGGAACACCAGCTCGAAACTGACAAGACATTGTGCCACATCATTCCTTAGCCTTGGTATGATTTCTGGTTGGATCACCTTCTGAGAGATTGCATTGAGGAATGCACATAGCTTCACAATGGCTAATCGGACGTTTTCCGGTAGAAGCCCCCTCAATGCAACCGGAAGCAGTTGCATCCTAATCACGTGGCAGTCATGAGACTTTAGGTTCTGAAACTTTTTCTCTGGCATATTTATTATTCCCTTTATATTCGACGAGAAGCCAGTCGGGACCTTCATACTGAGCAGGCATTCAAAGAAGATTTCTTTCTCTTCTTTCGTAAGAGCGTAGCTGGCAGGACCTTCATACCGCTTCGGAGGCATGCCGTCTTTTTCGTGCAAACGTTGCAGGTCCTCCCGTGCCTCAGGTGTATCTTTTGTCTTTCCATACACGCCCAAGAAGCCTAGCAGGTTCATGCAAAGGTTCTTCATCACGTGCATCACGTCGATTGAAGAGCGGACCTCTAGGTCTTTCCAGTAGGGTAGGTCCCAAAATATAGATTTCTTCTTCCACATGGGTGTGTGTCCCTCAGCGTCATTCAGAACAGCTAGTGCGCCGGGACCCTTTCCAAAGATTACGTGTAAATCATTGACCATAGCAAGTATGTGATCACTGGTACGCATGGCGGGCTTCTTCTGGTGATCTGCCTCGCCTTTGAAATGCTTGCCTTTCTTTCGACATTGATGGTTGGTCGGAAGAAATCGACGATGGCCCAGGTACACATTCTTCCTGCATTTGTCCAGGTATATACTTTCAGTGTCATCTAAACAGTGTGTGCATGCATGGTATCCTTTGTTTGTCTGTCCTGAAAGGTTACTGTGAGCGGGCCAATCGTTGATGGTCACGAACAGCAACGCCTTTAGGTTAAATTCCTCTTGTCTGTGCTTATCCCACATACGTACACCGTTTCCATTCCACAGCGGTAAAAGTTCTTCAACTAATGGCCTTAGGTACACATCAATGTCCTTGCCGGGTTGCTTAGGGCCTTGGATGAGAACTAGCATCATAATGAACTTCCGCTTCATGCACATCCAAGGAGGAAGGTTATACATACATAGAGTCACAGGCCAGGTGCTGTGATTGCTGCTCTGCTCCCCGAAAGGGTTAATGCCATCCGCGCTTAAAGCAAACCATACGTTCCTTGGGTCCTTTGCAAACTCATCCCAGTACTTTTTCACGATTTTTCTCCACTGGGACCCGTCAGCGGGTGCTCTCAACTTCTCGTCTTTCTTATGGTCCTCACTGTGCCATCGCATCGACTTGGCATGCTTTCCGTTTCTGAACAAACGTTTCAACCGTGGTATTATAGGAGCATACCACATCTGAAAGTGCATTATATCGACTAGAGGGAGGGTGAATAGGCGATTTTTATGAAAGTCTTCAAAACGTGAAGGTTATGAAGACGAACAGTAGAGATATGCCTATCACTATGCAGCGGAAGTTAGATTACACTAGGCAAGCCATGGTCAATTATTCAATAGAGTGAAAGCACAATGACAAGTAGCTGCAGTGTAATAAGGATCAGGTAGGAAGAAGTTATGAAGCCAATCAAATCATACAGTTACGTTGTGAAGACAAAAGATAGAGCAAGCATGCAATGGCTTCACAAGAGTAACAGTAAGTAAAGGGAAGTGAAGATTGTGTTGGACCAGTTCCAATTGTTGTGACAACTGTACGTCTGGTTAGGGCGGCTAGGTATTTAAACCAAAGGAAACACAGTCCCGGACACCCAGTCCTGAACACGCAGCTCAGGACACCCAGTCCTCACTGTATTCCCCTTGAGCTAAGGTCACACAAACCTCGCCCAATCACTCTGGTAAGTCTTCAAGGTAGACTCCCAAACCTTCGCAGACTTTGTTCACCGGCAATCCACAATGTCTCTTGGATGCTCAGAACGCGACGCCTAATCGTCTGAAGGATGCACAATCCTCAAGTGTAATAAGTCTTCAGATCACTCAGACAAGAAGACTTAAGTGATGCCCAATTCTCTCTGGCTCTGGGTGGTTAGGGCTTTTCTCCTCGCTAGGAAATTTTCTCTCAAAGGCTTCGAGGTGGGTTGCTCTCAAACGACAAAAGCCGTGCACTGAAATCTGAGCAGCCAACCGTTTATGGTTGTAGGGGGTGGACTATTTATAGCCACTGGGCAACCCGACCTGATTTGTCCAAAATGACCCTGGGTCACTAAGGAACTGACATGTGTACCAACGGCCAGATTTCAAACTCACACGGCAACTTTACTTGGGCTACAAGTAAAGCTGACTTGTCCGACTCTGGACAAGATTTGCTCTCATAGTCTTCGCTCGAAGATATAGGTTTTGAATTAGGCATCACTTCAGTCATTCTGACTGGTTCTCTTGGACCCCACTTAACAGTACGGTGGTTCCTATGACTCAACACAAATGAAAAGGAACTACGAAACATCTAAGTCTTCGAGTTCCATAGGCTTCACGTGGTGTCTTCTCTTGTCATAGTCTTCAATGTGAATATCTTCATATACCACCATTGTCTTCAGTGTCTTCATACATTTTTAGGGGTCATCTCTGGTAGTAAAACCGAATCAATGAGGGACTTCTACCTGTGTTATCCTGCAATTCTCACAAACACATTAGTCCCTCAACTAGATTTGTCGTCAATACTCCAAAACCAATTAGGGGTGGCACTAGATGCACTTACAATCTCCCCCTTTTTGGTGATTGATGACAAACTAGTTGAAGTTTTTAACCGGGAATATAATTTGTGAAATTGTAAAGGGATTGTCTTCATAAGCTGCAAGGGCTCCCCCTGAAGATGTGCATATAAGTGATTTGCTTCTGGAACGCAAATGCACATGGCAGGTTGTACTTGTGGAGATCCACTTCAACTTATGATGACAATCCACTATGCATGTAAAAGTATATGAAGAGAATGACATGCATAATGAAAAATGGACGCCTGCAGAATGATCTAAGTGCGGAATTTATCGTCGCACATGCGGAATTTATCTTCGCAAAACATAGTGGCAAACAAGTAGCAGACGACCATCAAGTTTAAGTGTTACAACTCAAGGAAGCAAATGTAGCAGAACGGGAGTTGTAAGCACGAAGCAAAATATAAGGCACCCGCACATATTGACCCGCTTGAAGACTAACAACATCATATGCTTCTCCCCCTTTTGTCAGTGATGAACAAAAAGGTTCGAAGACAGAGAGTGTTCTACGCGTTCCCAGGCGCAGCAGGGTCGTTGGAGTTGTTTGGCGGTGTTGAAGAGCTTGGTGTAGGGTCGACACGCGCTAAAGGAGGTGGTGGTGATGTAGCGTCGTCTTGTTCCTCGATGATTCTTGCAGTCACCGTGGCAGCAGATGAAGAGAACTCAGAATCTTCAAGTGATGGAGTTCCGCGCAGCACAGCTCTTCTGGGGGGTGTGGAGTCAAACTTGAATATCTCTCTGAAGCCATCCTCATGAAGATCAGCTTCAGGGCATAGCATTGTGAGGCCTTTCCAGGTGCGGCGACAAGTTTCATGAGCAACGAACACAAGAAGCTCTCGGTCATTGAGGGCACGAGCACGCTTCTTGGGTCGCTGAGCAGTTGTGCTGTCAGTGGCGTCAGTGGATGCAGGTGCACGTGTAGTGCTAGCCAACGGGTACACCCTGGAGATGGCTTCAACACCTTCAACATTCTGAGTGAAGCTCTGGTGTTCTGCATTCTGAAGACTTAAGGGTTGCTTGGCAGGCTCAGGATATACAGCTTCAGCAGAGGTGTCCACATCTGGCAAGAAGATCCGATGGTTGCGGGCTGAGGGCTAATATGAAATCGCAGAGTGAAGCTTGATCAGCCTCATTACCCAAGGAGCATAGAACTTCAAACCAAATAAGTCTGAGCCTGACGCTGCAAGTTGGCGGATGAAGAAATCATGTGCGTTGAAGCATTTGCCATGAAGGATATAGAATATGAGAGTCTTCATTGCACCCTCAACCTTGGCATGTGGAGAGTGTCCCTTAATGGGACAGAGAGTCCGCCGGATGATGTGATATATGGTTCTGGGCAGGTACTCTAGGTCTTCAACGAAGAACTCAGTTGGATAGGGTGCATCATGGGGCAATGGCTTCATCATTGAGAGCATCTGACTCATATTTGGTTCAGGCCTCTGGAATATGCTCTCAATAGCTTCAGCATGTAGTTGACAGCCTTCCTCGAAGAATTCACCAGGAGTGAGTAGGCCGGTAAGCTCAATGATATCAAATGCATTGGCTTCATGGTGGACATTGCCGGTCATCCACTCCAGGATCCAAGTCTTCGGATCTCTGTTGTATCCTTTAATATGGAGGGTGGCATAGAATTGAAGCAGAAGCTCTTCATTCCAGTGCTCTTCATCAGTTACGAACTGCAACAGACCCACTTGCTTAAAGCAATCCAAAGCTTCCTCCAAACAGGGCAGTCCAGCAATGGCTTCAACATCAAGGCGCTTGTGCGGGAAGATGCGACCTTGGTTGTAGAGGATGCAGGAGTAGTAGCTGCGCTGAGGATAGCTCCAGAACCTATCTGATACAATCCTTTCCCTTGAATAGGGGTTCTTGGAGCTGTTGAAGAACGTGTTGTCGGCCTTGAAGCTAGTGATGTTGAAGGAGCCAGGAGCTGATGCAGGACCTGGGAACCTTGGTAGTCAAGGGATTGGCGTCTGGACCTAAGGCCTATGCTCAACATGGTAATCAAATTGAGGACCTGCAGCAGACTCAGGAACAGACGTATCTGGATCAGTAGCTTCACTGTCTTCAGAAGCTTTGGGTGGGGAGGGCGCCACATTGGCTTCGGTGTTGGTTGTGGCAGCCTCAACATTTTCAGCCTCCACTTGTGTAGTTGGAGGGACAGACTCTGGCACGTTCTCCTGGAGAACGGCTTCTTGTTGGAGCGGGGGAGTTGGAGCTTGTGGTACTTCTTCATGCTCTTCGGCTGATGCAGCCGGAGTGTCTTCAGCTGAATCTTGAGGCCTTGGTCCTTTGTGAAGCCTGCGGTATGCAGACGACGCCTGTGGAGTTGGAGTGGGCTGGACCTCAGATTCTTCTTCCACTTGTGGGCGATCCGCCCATGATGCATCTTGTGCAATTGGTGTCAGAGGACGACCAATGCTGAGGAGTTTGCTTGTCTCAAGCTGAGGAAGGGCTGCATCATCTTGTACATTGTCTTGGTGACCCATGTCTTCAGCAGTGATGGGGTCGGCTGCTGGAATGTCTTCAGCTTCAGGAGCCTCTGTGGGAGCAGGCTCGTGAACTGTCAGCTGACGATCTGCGTCAGGATAGATGACAGAGAGGAGTTCAACCATCAAGGGCTCTGTGGGAGCAACCCGAGCTTTCTTGATCTTGCGCTTCTTCTTGGTGGGGTCAGAAGGAGAGGCTTTAGAGTGTTTTCTCTTCCTAGCTTCAGCCTCTGTTGTCCGTGTCTTCTTGAGCTCTGAAGCGGTTGACCGGCTCTTTGGCTTCGAGCCAGTCGTAGCAGTGGGGAAGACAATCGGAACAGCTTCTTGCCTTGGTGCCTCTGGTTCAGCTGTAGCAGGCTTCTTCTTCTTCGCAGCCATCCTGGGGTCGATGCCAGGACGCCCAAGTGCCTTGCGCTTCTCAGCCTCGTTATAGGCTTGCACACATCTGTCGGCCAGAGTCTTCATCCGCTCACGCGAACCTTGAGCTTCGGCGCATTTTATCAGGAAGTTTTCCTTTAGCTCGTGCAGCATGATCTTGAAGTTCTTCACTTCCTGCACGCTGAGCTTGGCCATATGCTTCTTGAACTGGGCCTTTTCATAGTCAATTTTCTGCTTCAGCTCAACAACGCGCTGGGCGATGGCCAGTTCTGAAGCAATGGCTCCTTGGAAGGCAACACTGAGGCCAATGGGCAGCTGCGGATCATCAATGCTGACGTTTGGTGTAGCAAACCACTCGTCAATGAAGTTGTGGATGATGGCGACATCAAAGAGAGGCGGATTATTAAAGATTTCTGCCTCCTCTTTGCTCTTGATGAGTTGCTCAAGAGCGTCATCTGCAAGGTCTTCATCGCTTGACAGATCAATGGCGTCGTTGCGTAGAATGGCAGCAGCTGTGAGCTCTTGGCCGCTGTGTGGCTGAGGCATCTTGGCCTTCTGGGGCTTGGAGACTCGTGATAAGTCTTCAGACTGCACACTGGCTTCAGGAGGTGCAGTTGCCAATGGCTTCGCCCTTGAGATTTTTGGTGGAGAGGCCAGCTTTGAAGCTTTTGGCTTCTTCGATTGCTTTGGCTTCGGTGCAGCAGGTGCTTCTTCTGATTCAGAGTCAGCTGGTGGCTCATTCACTGCAGTCCCTTGGACTAAGATGCGGGTGATGAGGCCCTCAAGGTTGGCGTATGGTCCGATGATATTCTGGTCTGCCTCGCGTGTGCCATCTGCCCTTGGTGCGGAGGGACCAGGGTAGAAGTCTAAGCCCAATTTCTTCTTGTTTTGCTTCGCTGAGTTCTGGGCAAACTGGAAGTTGCGCTTGAACAGATTGTCGTCATGACACCAGAGTAGTGACGACGGATGTGCTTCAGCTGGCTGTGGCCCACGAACCATGCACGGGTAGAAGCCTTGAGCAATGGCTTCATCTCTGGACCTGGGCACGAGATTTTTGTATAGTACGTCTCCCCATGGTCTCCTGATGGCGTTTTTCTTAGCGTACTCCTTGGTGACGAAGCGTTATTGGAACCATTGCTCCGCCCAATAGCATCGAATCCATTGGATTCGTGTCTTGCGCTGATTGTAATCCTCTTCGGGATCTGTCTTGTACAGCTCTGAGAGGTCATTGGGCAGATCTCTTGATGTTTCTCCTCGACGCTTTCTGCCACCCTTGCTGATTTTTCTGCAGCCATGAACTTTAAACTGAATGGCTTCAATACGTTCAAAGGCTTCAAAGGCTTTCTCTTGCTGGTCAAACAGGAACTGGCTTCGGGAGAATTTATATGATGCTGTAAGAATTCTGCAAATGAATGCAGACTATGAGAACCAAGGGATTCTCCCACGGACATGTACCTGTGACAGCATTAAGGTGCGAGGGAAGGGGAAGAGATCATATGCATTCTCAGAAGATTTTGAAGATAAATCAGTTTAGAAGACATTGACCTCATCGTGCGAAGACATTCACTCATAGATAAGAAGTTGGTTCCAGATTTGTACGAACCCACAGATCAGTACAAGTGAGGAATTAAACTACTTTATGAAGCATAAGTGAATATTCTAGGCATGTTATGAGATGCAGATTGAGAGAGATCTAACTTGTGTGAATAGAAACTTCTTATGGCAGAAAGTGACAGAACCATAGGATCAAAAGAGGCTGTAAAAGAGGTTTTATTTACCACACTTGGAACTACTAGACGGAGTGGGAGATGAGGCCGAGCAGTTCGATCCTCCGTGCCCTAACTTGGCAACGGAAGACACCTACGGCGACGACGGAGAGGACGATGTCCGCGATCGGCGTGAAGACGGCGTCGGAGAGGTTGCGGCAGTGAAGCACTTTGTTGTCGAGAGCTAGCGGTGGCGCTAGGGTTCATGTGAGGGAGGAAGAAGGAGATAATGACCGTGGTGAGGGTGTATTTATAGTTACAGGGGCGGCACTGTGCTATTACACAGGTGCCCCTGGCGATTCGCCTATGAACAACACGTGGCCATCATGCGGAATCTCGGGGGCAGTTCCACATCCCACGCACGCCTGGATTGTCGGGTGGTCGTTCCTACTTCTCCAGATTTCTTGTGGATGAATGAGCATTAAAAACGGTTTTAAAGTTTGTCTCTGTGTCTTCTGCTGACAAGGACGCAGAGAAGACATTCGACAGTTTCAATAGAATGCATATGACTTGGAGAGATAGAATTTGAGATAGAAAGCATAGAGAGATTAGGGTCCGATCACATTCACTTAGTTCAAAAGATTCAAACAAGAAGACATAGCTATAAGTGAATGCTGTAAAGGACAGAACACTAGTATATATATATCTATATAATCCACGTAGTGAGGATAATCATGAAGACATGTTGAGATGTAAGCCAAACCAAATGTGAAGACATTGCAAGGTAACGCCATGAGTGAAACACTTCAAAATAGAATGTTTGGTGGTGGTGTTACCCACCGTATAGGAAGTATTAGACCCAGACACGGCGCACAATTATCGTGGCGCTCCGAAGTCAAATTCCACATTGATGTATTCACACTTAGAATGTATGTCTTCATTGATTGAAGATATATGTTACTTCGTGTGTTGCACATCTAAGTCATCAATATGCATAAGTGTTAGGATGTGTGCCTGATCACAGGACATTTGAGGATTCCAAGATATTTAGCTCACACCGTAACTTGCAAAATCTCTTCTCATCCAAGGGCTTGGTGAATATATCTGCCAATTGCTCTTCAGTGTTGACGTGTATGATATCAATATCTTCCTTCATAACATGATCTCTGAGAAAGTGATGACGAATTTCAATGTGCTTTGTCTTCGAGTGCTGAACTGGGTTGTTAGCAATCTTGATGGCGCTTTCGTTGTCGCAGTAGAGTGGCACTTGCTTTAGATGAATGCCATAGTCCTTGAGAGTTTGCTTCATCCACAGAAGCTGAGCGCAGCAAGATCCAGCAGCAATGTATTCAGATTCAGCAGTGGAGAGAGATACACAGTTCTGCTTCTTAGAAGACCAACATACAAGTGATCGTCCCAGAAAATGACATGTGCCTGATGTAGACTTGCGATCCACCTTGTCACCAGCATAATCAGCATCCGAGAATCCAACCAGATCAAACTCTGAGCCCTTTGGATACCATAACCCTAGAGTTGGGGTGTGAGCCAAATATCGAAGAATTCGCTTCACTGCTAAGTGATGCGACTCCTTTGGTGCCGCTTGAAATCGAGCACACATGCAAACACTAAGCATAATATCTGGCCTAGATGCACATAAATAAAGCAAAGAACCAATCATGGAACGGTATACCTTTTGATCGAACTCTTTACCATTGTCGTCTGGACCCAGATGATATTTGGCTGGCATTGGTGTTGTGAAGCCTTTGCAGTCTTGCATACCGAACTTCTTCAGGCAATCTTTGAGATACTTCTCTTGAGATATGAAGATGCCATTGCGTTGTTGCCATATCTGAAGACCGAGGAAGACTTCAGCTCCCCCATCATAGACATCTGATATTGCTCTTGCATCATATATCCAAACTCCTCACTGTACTTCTGATTGGTGCAGCCGAAGATAATGTCATCCACATATATTTGGCACACGAACAGTTCACCATCATATGTCTTCGTGAAGAGAGTGGGATCTAGGGAGCCAGGTATGAAGCCTTTGCTCTTCAGGAAGTATTTGAGTGTGTCATACCAGGCCCGAGGGGCTTGTTTGAGGCCATACAGTGCCTTATTGAGCTTGTAAACCATGTCAGGATGTTTTGGATCTTTAAACCCAGGTGGTTGTGCAACATACACTTCTTCTTTAATCTTGCCATTGAGAAATGCACTCTTCACATCCATTTGATATAAAAGTATGTTATGATGATTTGCATAGGCCAGCAGTATACGGATGGCTTCAAGTCTGGCCACAGGAGCAAATGTTTCATCGAAGTCAATGCCTTCCACTTGAGTATATCCTTGAGCAACGAGACGAGCTTTGTTTCTGACAACTTAGCCATGCTCATCTTGCTTGTTGCGGTATATCCATTTGGTGCCTATTATATTGTGCTTCTGTGGATCAGGACGCTTAACCAGTTCCCATACATTGTTCAGCTCAAACTGTTGAAGCTCTTCTTGCATAGCTTGAATCCATTTAGATTCCATGAAAGCTTCTTCAACTTTCTTGGGTTCTGTGATTGAAACGAATGCGAAGTGCCCGCAAAAATTTGCCAGTTGAGTTGCCCTTGGACGAGTCGGTGGACCAGGTGCATTGATGCTGTCAATTATTCTGTCAATCTGCACTTCATTGGCAACACGAGGATGTATAGGTCGAAGACTTTGCTCTTGCTGATCTATGTTGTCGTTGGGAGGAATGTCTTCAGGCTGAGCATTGTCTTCATGTGGATCAGGTGCGGAGATGATAAGTTCTTCTTCAGGATGAGCTTCAAAAGGTATAATTTCTCCAGTTCCCATTAGCTTGATTGATTCACTAGCTGGAACTTCATCTAGCACATCTGGCAGTTGCTCTCTTTGTGAACCATTGGTCCCATCGAACCGCACATCCACTGTTTCAACCACTTTGTAGTGAAAGAGATTGAAGACTCTGTAGGAGTGCGAATCCTTTCCATATCCAAGCATAAAACCCTCATGTGCTTTTGGTGCAAATTTTGAGGTGTGGTGTGGGTCCTTGATCCAGCATCTTGCACCAAATACTCTGAAGTAACTGACATTTGGCTTCTTGCCAGTTAGGAGTTCATAAGATGTCTTGTTCAGAAGCTTGTGAAGATAAACACGGTTGATTGTATGGCATGCAGTGTTAATGGCTTCAGGCCAGAATTTTCTTGGAGTCTTGTACTCATCTAGCATCGTTCTGGCCATCTCAATGAGTGTTCTGTTCTTGCGTTCGACAACGCCATTCTGCTGTGGCGTGTACGGAGCTGAGAATTCATGTGTGATGCCCAAGGTATCAAGATATGTGTCAAGGCCAGTGTTCTTGAATTCAGTGCCATTGTCACTTCTGATGTGCTTTATCTTGGCGCCATAATTGTTCATAGCTCGATTGGCGAAGCGTTTGAAGACATCCTGCACTTCAGTCTTGTAAAGGATTATGTGCACCCAAGTATATCTAGAGTAATCATCAACAATGACAAAGTCATAGAGGCAAGCAGTAGTGGAAAAAGTTGAGTAGTGAGTGGGACCAAAAAGATCCATGTGAAGCAGTTCGAAGGGTCGAGTAGTGGTCATGATTGTCTTCGAGGGATGTTTTGCCCTCGTCATCTTCCCTGCTTCACAGGCACCGCATAAGTGATCTTTCTTGAACTTGACGCCTTTAATGCCTATGACATGCTTCTTCTTTGCAAGGGTGTGGAGGTTCCTCATGCCAGCATGCCCAAGCCTCCGATGCCAAAGCCAACATTCTGAAGCCTTTGCCAGAAGACATACTGCAAGCTGTGGCCCTGCTGAGAAATCTACCACATACAAATCATCTTTCCGATACCCTTCAAACACTAGAGACTTGTCAGATTCCATTAGTACCAGGCAACGATATTTTTCAAATATTACGATCATGTTCAAATCGCAAAGCATTGAGACAGACATTAAGTTGAAGCCAAGGGATTCAACAAGCATGACTCTATCCATGTGTTGATCCTTTGAGATTGCAACTCTACCTAGACCCAATACCTTACTTTTACCAGTGTCAGCAAATGTGATGTGGCTCTTGTCGGATGGACGTAAGGTTGAGTCCATAAGAAGGCTTCTTTTGCCAGTCATGTGATTTGTACACCCACTATCAATAATCCATTCTGAAGACGCTGGTGTCGTACCCTACAGTGCAGTTAGGGGGATAGGCTTCACGAAGAGAATTGTGAAGCAAAAACATTTGACGAACCAGTGGGTTATGAAAACTTAGATCCAGGTTAGGACTAATAGGGAGAGTAGCATGTGATTCAGGAACGAAATACATAGTGATGCCATTCGGGCATTTGATCTTGCGCCCCACAAGATTTTTAAGGTCCCCAGCAATAGCGTCAGAAGATTTTGGTTTTCTGCTGGAGACCTTTCCCTGCAAAAGAGAGTTAAGCTTTCTTAACCACCCACATCTTCAAGGGTGGCTTAGAAGCAATAAGTCTAAGTGCAGCATCTGAGAATTTTGGCTTTGGAGCCCTAGCAAACAGTCTAGCAGGCGGGCAATAGTACTCATAAGAATAGGCAGAATAGTTCTTGGTCATATGAACATGACGGTTTGAAGAACCGCTCTCATATTCATATGCCTGAGTATGGTTTCCCTGCAAAACATTTGCGTTAGTGCGACTCAGGTGAGTCCTCTGTTTGTATGAAGCCTTTGGACCATATGAAGCCTTTGGTCTGAGGTTTGTCATCTTCATGTGAGGTGTCATGAGGACATTCACAGGAAGATTCTCCAGACACGTTTTTGGAACCCAGATCTTCTTCATAGGCGGTCCATTCCTGCAGTTAGTACCAATGTACCTGGCAAACACTTCACCATTCTGATTTTTAAACACCTTATAGTTTGCATCAAAGGATTCATCAATGATAATTGGGTTAGCACAGGTGAAGCCAGATAGATTGGATGGATCTGCTGAGGATTCCTTTGCAGCAACCCATGTGGTTTTGGGGTACTGCTCAGGTTTCCAGTAGGAGCCATCTACATTTATTTTCCTCATGAACCCAACACCCTCTTTCCTAGGGTTTCGGTTTAGAATCTGCTTCTTGAGGACATCACATAATGTCTGATGTCCTTTGAGACTTTTGTACATCCCTGTTTCAAGCAATGTCTTCAACCTAGCATTCTCATCAGCAATAGCAGTGGTATCCTCAGCAGAGGGGTTAGTTACCACTTCAACAGTTGAAGATATTGCAACAACAGTAGCAGTGGAACATTCAGCAACAGAAGTAGCATTATCATGCTCAATGCATTTAAGGCATGGTGGTTCAAATCCTTCCTGAGCGGAACTGATCTGTTCGGCGCGAAGTGACTCGTTTTCCTTTTGAAGATCTTCATGAGCCGCTCTCAATTTCTCAAGATCTTGGTTCCTTTGAAGATAATCATAGGAGAGATTTTCATGAGTTGTTGAGAGAGTATCATGACAATCTTCAAGTTCCTGATACTTAACGTGAAGATTTTTTATGTCTTCAATTAAGGATTCAGATCAAGTCATTTCAGCACCCAACAGATCATCGCTTCTGTCTAACAGTTTTTAAATATGTTCCATGGCTTTCTGTTGTTCAGTTGCAATTTTAGCAAGTGTTTTGTAGCTGGGTTTTGAATCACAATCAGAATCATCGTCACTGGATGTTTGATAGTGAGTAGTGCGTGTGTTTACCTTGGCACCGCGTGCCATGAAGCAGTAGGTAGGAGTGGAGTCGTCCTTGTCATTTGCATCGGTGTTGGTGATGAAGTCATTGTCTTCAGTGTTGAAGATGGACTTGGTGACGTAAGCTGTAGCCAGACTCGCAACGCCAGAATCAGATTCCTCCTCAGACTCCACCTCTGCCTCCTCAGAAGCGGACTCCTCCTCTGAATCCATTTCCTTGCCAACAAATGCACGAGCCTTGCCAGTTGAGCTCTTCTTGTGTGATGAAGACTTTGAGGAATACTTGGAAGAAGACTTTGAGTATTTCTTCTTCTTCTTGTCGTCAGAGTCATATTCCTTGCTCTTCTTCTTCTTTCTATTCTCATTGTCCCACTGTGGACACTCAGAGATGAAGTGTCTAGTTTTCTTGCACTTGTGACATGTTTTCTTCTTGTAGTCATGAGCAGAAGCTTCATCGTTCCTTGAGCTTGATCATGAAGACTTTCTGAAGCCTTTCTTCTTGGTGAATTTTTGGAACTTCTTCACTAGCATTGCAAGTTCCCTTCCAATGTCTTCAGGATCATCAGAACTGCTGTCAGATTCTTCTTCAGATGAGGACACAACTTTTGCCTTCAAGGCACGAGTTCGCCCATAGTTTGGACCGTAGATATCTCTTTTCTCAGAAAGCTAAAACTCATGTGTGTTGAGCCTCTCAAGTATGTCAGACGGATCGAGTGTATTGAAGTCTGGACGTTCTTGAATCATCAGGGCTAGGATGTCAAACGAACTATCAAGTGATCTTAGCAGTGTCTTGACGATTTCATGTTTGGTGATCTCAGTGGCGCCGAGGGCTTGAAGCTCATTTGTGATGTCAGTGAGCCGGTCAAATGTGCGCTGGACATTCTCATTGTCATTTCGCTTGAAGCTGTTGAAGAGGTTGCGAAGAACACTGATTCTTTGATCTCTCTGAGTTGAGATGCCTTCATTGACCTTGGAGAGCCAGTCCCAGACCAGCTTGGATGTCTTCAAGGCACTCACAGGGCCATACTGTCCTTTGGTCAGATGACCACATATGATATTCTTGGCAGTAGAGTCCAGTTGAGTGAACTTCTTGACATCAGCAGCAGTGACACCTTCTCCAGCCTTGGGAATGCCGTTCTCGATGACATACCATAGGTCGACGTCAATGGCTTCAAGATGCATGCGCATCTTATTCTTCCAGTAGGGATATTCAGTTCCATCGAAGACGGGGCACGCAGCGGAGACTTTGATTATCCCTGCAGTCGACATAGCTAAAACTCCAGGTGGTTGAACCGAATCACACAGAACAGGGGAGCACCTTGCTCTGATACCAATTGAAAGTGCGTTATATCGACTAGAGGGGGGGTGAATAGGCAATTTTTATGAAAGTCTTCAAAACGTGAAGGTTATGAAGACGAACAGTAGAGATATGCCTATCACTATGCAGCGGAAGTTAGATTACACTAGGCAAGCCATGGTCAATTATTCAATAGAGTGAAAGCACAATGACAAGTAGCTGCAGTGTAATAAGGATCAGGTAGGAAGAAGTTATGAAGCCAATCAAATCATACAGTTACGTTGTGAAGACAAAAGATAGAGCAAGCATGCAATGGCTTCACAAGAGTAACAATAAGTAAAGGGAAGTGAAGATGAAACCAGTGACTCGTTGAAGATAATGATTTGCTGGACCAGTTCCAGTTGCTGTGACAACTGTACGTCTGGTTAGGGTGGCTAGGTATTTAAACCAAAGGACACACAGTCCCGGACACCCAGTCCTGTACACGCAGCTCAGGACACTCAGTCCTGACCGTATTCCCCTTGAGCTAAGGTCACACAGACCTCGCCCAATCACTCTGGTAAGTCTTCAAGGTAGACTCCCAAACCTTCACAGACTTCGTTCACCGGCAATCCACAATGTCTCTTGGATGCTCAGAATGCGACGCCTAACCGTCTGAAGGATGCACAGTCCTCAAGTGTAATAAGTCTTCAGATCACTCAGACAAGAAGACTTAAGTGATGCCCAATTCTCTCTGGCTCTGGGTGGTTAGGGCTTTTCTCCTCGCTAGGAAATTTTCTCTCAAAGGCTTCGAGGTGGGTTGCTCTCAAACGACAAAAGCCGTGCACTGAAATCTGAGCAGCCAACCGTTTATGGTTGTAGGGGGTGGACTATTTATAGCCACTGGGCAACCCGACCTGATTTGTCCGAAATGACCCTGGGTCACTAAGGAACTGACACGTGTACCAACGGTCAGATTTCAAACTCACACGGCAGCTTTACTTGGGCTACAAGTAAAGCTGACTTGTCCGACTCTGGACAAGATTTGCTCTCATAGTCTTCGCTCGAAGATATAGGTTTTGAATTAGGCATCACTTCAGTCATTCTGACTGGTTCTCTTGGACCCCACTTAATAGTACGATGGTTCCTATGACTCAACACAAATGAAAAAGAACTACGAAACATCTAAGTCTTCGAGTTCCATAGGCTTCACGTGGTGTCTTCTTTTGTCATAGTCTTCAATGTGAATATCTACATATACCACCTTGTCTTCAATGTCTTCGTACATTTTTAGGGGTCATCTCTGGTAGTAAAACCGAATCAATGAGGGACTTCTACCTGTGTTATTCTGCAATTCTCACAAACACATTAGTCCCTCAACTAGGTTTGTCGTCAATACTCCAAAACCAATTAGGGGTGGCACTAGATGCACTTACAACATCACCTTCGCAGGAACCCTCTTCCTGTGGGGCTCGCCGTGAACATCACGAGGGTCATCTCGTCTGATCTTATACCGCAATGCACCGCATACCGGGCATGCGGTCAGATCCTTGTATGCACCGCGGTATAGGATGCAGTCATTAGGGCATGCATGTATCTTCTCCACCTCCAATCCTAGAGGGCATACGACCTTCTTTGCTGCGTATGTACTGTCGGGCAATTCGTTATCCTTTGGAAGCTTCTTCTTCAATATTTTCAGTAGCTTCTCAAATCCTTTGTCAGGCACAGCATTCTCTGCCTTCCACTGCAGCAATTCCAGTACGGTACCGAGCTTTGTGTTGCCATCTTCGCAATTGGGGTACAACCCTTTTTTGTGATCCTCTAACATGTGATCGAACTTCAGCTTCTCCTTTTGACTTTCGCATTGCGTCCTTGCATCGACAATGACCCGGCGGAGATCATCATCATCGGGCACATCGTCTGGTTCCTCTTGATCTTCAGCAGCTTCACCCGTTGCAGCATCATTGGGCACATCGTCTGGTTCCTCTTGATCTTCACCAGCTCCCCCCGTTGCAGCATCACGGTATTCAGGGGGCATATAGTTGTCATCGTACTCTTCTTCTTCGTCGTCTTCCATCATAACCCCTATTTCTCCGTGCCTCGTCCAAACATTATAGTGTGGCATGAAACCCTTGTAAAGCAGGTGGGTGTGAAGGATTTTCCGGTTAGAGTAAGACACCGTATTCCCACATTTAGTGCATGGACAATACATAAAACCATTCTGCTTGTTTGCCTCAGCCGCATCGAGAAACTCATGCACGCCCTTAATGTACTTGGATCGAGGTGTGTTTGTCACCGTACATCCATTGCCGGTTCATCTACGTGCATTATATATAATTAAGTGTCCAAATTAATAGAAGTTCATCATCACATTAAAACCAAAGTACATACATAGTTCTCATCTAACAACATATAGCTCTCCAGAGCATCTAATTAATTAAACCATACATTGAAACTATGTAAAACATTTAAATGCGAAAACAAAGGCGATCATAATCGCAACCAAGGTAACAATTGATCCAACGGCATAATGATACCAAGCCTCGGTATGAACGGCATATTTTCTAATCTTTCTAATCTTCAAGCGCATTGCATCCATCTTGATCTTGTGATCATCGACGACATCCGCAACATGCAACTCCAATATCATCTTCTCCTCGTTTTTTTTATTTTTTCCTTTAAGAAATTGTTTTCTTCTTCAACTAAATTTAACCTCTCGACAATAGGGTCGGTTAGAATTTCCGGTTCACATACATCCTATATAAATAAAATCTATGTCGCGTTGGTCCGCATAATTTTCATAAACAATAAATGAACCAATAGTTATAAAGATAATATATATACCACATCCGAATCATAGACAGGACGAGGGCCGACGGGGGCGGATACCAAAACCATCGCACTATATAAGATGCAATAATAAAAGTAAGAAAATGATACAAGTATCTATCTAAACATACAAGTAAGAATATTTTTCCTTTCAGAAAGAAGATAAGAACAAGAGGCTCACCACGGTGGTGTCGGTGATGAGATCGGCGCGGGTGATCGACGGTGGTGAAGACGGGGATGGGGCGTGATGGACCGCTAAATCTAGACAAATCTCGAGGAAAATGGAGCTTTGAGGTCGAACTTCGAGAGGAGAAAGCTTAACTAGTGTGGCTCGGGCATTTCATCGAACACCTCATGTGCGTAGGAGGTGAGCTAGAGCACCACACAAACCCCTCCCCTCGCCGGCCAGAGAAAAACAGAGCACTGGAGTGCTCTGCTCGCGGGCGAGGGTATATATAGGCACCTCATTGGTCCCGGTTCGTGGCATGAACCGGGACTAAAGGGCAGCCTTTGGTCCCGGTTTAGGCCACCAACCGGGACCAATGGTGGTGGGCCAGGAGCCAGGCCCATTGGTCCCGGTTCGTCCCACCATCCGGGACCAAAAGGTCCAAAAGAACCAGGACCAATGGCCCACGTGGCCCGGTCGGCCCCCTGGGCTCACGAACCGGGACCAATACCCCCATTGGTCCCGGTTCTGGACTGAACCGGGACTAATGGGCTGACCCGGCCTGGACCATTGCCCCCTTTTCTACTAGTGCACCAAATAATTGGTTCTGATCCAAACACATGCCCAAGCAGCTAGTCATCACTAATATTTTGGTTGGGCAGCACTGAGCTCTAATCAACACACCCTAAGAACCAGGCTTCGACATGCTCTCCCATGTAGCATTGAGAAGTGCTGCAACAACAACAGGTTAGTTGCACATGCATATAGTAGGAAGCAAAGTGGCAAAACAAACTTTTTTTTACCTTTGTATGAATTCCATCAAACACCTTGTGAGCGAGAAGGAGAAAACCAGCTACCAGGTCGTCGTTGGCCAGATGACAACTAGGACGAGGTGAAAACGGTTGCAGGAGAAACTATATCGACTCTTGGAAGGCGATTGTGTTACCGAAAATCACTGACATTGCGCAGTCGTGCCGCCCCAAACTCGTCGATGATCTGCTTGATGGGGTGGTTAGGTAGCAAGTAGCGGTGCTCCAGCGGTCGCTAGTCTGCCTTGAAAGGACATGGCCGAGCCGCGATAGCCATACGGGCGGCGGCGCTCCGGTGGTTGGCTGTAATCGAAAGGGGCGTTGGGTGCGAAACTGAAGGGGCGGCAGGTCCTCAGAAGGCCATCCGAGGTGACGGGGTGGAACAGTGGGGTCGGGGTCAGGCGGCGGAGCAACAATGGTGGCGTTTTGCGGTAGACAATCACCATTTCCGGCCGGTGGAGTGGAGGTTCGGCCGCGCACGCGAACAAAACAGATGTGGTCGGGCGAGCGGGGCGATTTTGCGGCACCCGTCCAAGTGTTGTATATTTGCAGCACTTGGGGCTACATTTTAGGACTGCCTATTTTTATTTTATTTTTGCAAAAAATTTATGATAGGGCAACGGTTGGAGGACTTTTTTTTTGCCTCAGGTTTTTTTTGAGACATTTTTGCCTCAGGTGCCCTAAAAAGGCCTAGTTTTTTTTTAGAACTCCTAAAAAGGCCTAGTTAGGGCAGCTAATGTATGAACTCCAGCCTGTTTAACTCGGTCCAGGAAGACCCAATTAAAGCCCAACAAGGGGGTGCCGGCCTTGTCGCCCACCCACCTGACAACTTGGGCTTCCCGATCGGGTCCCTTCGTCCTCCGCTCCCAATCCGAATCCACCGACGCAGAGGAGTGGAGAGAGAAACTCCGGAGAAGAAGCAGGAGCGGGTGCGGCGGCGAGGTCGATGTCGACGACGGCGGGGTACCTGGCGCGGCGCGCGGGGCAGAAGGAGCGGGTGCGGCTGCTCTACCGCCGCGCGCTCAAGGACACCCTCAACTGGGCCGTCCACCGCCACCTCTTCTACCAGGACGTGAGCGCCCCTCTCCCCCCACCCTCCCCCGATCTCCCCGCCCCCTCGCGGATCTGACCCCGTGTTCCTCTCCCGTGCAGGCGTCCGAGCTCAGGGACAAGTTCGAGGCCAACAGAAATGTGGTAAGACTGACGATCCGCGTCTCCCCCCTTCGTCTATTTGTTAACGATTCGCATCTGACGCCGATCCCCGTGGTGTTCTGATGGATTTCCCGTGGGTGTCGCAGGAGAACCTGGACGTGATCGATAGGCTCATTGAGGACGCGGAGGCGCAGCAGAGGAACTTCCAGCATCCGGATCCTTACATTGGTAAGCCATGAAATGATTGCGCCCTTCGTTCGTGCTGCTGGTGCCTCTGTTTGTGGATGCGATACTGTGTTGTAAATCATGTAGCGTGATACTTGCAGTTGTTTCGTTAGGCTGTTGAACATTGGAGTCACTGATCATTCAGTCGGGAATGTTTTTGATCACTCAGGCCGATGAATTTGTATGGTTTACTGAAGCTGTGAGCTCAAGCCTGCATTTTTTAGTGATTGATTGCTTAGAGGTAGAGGTGTAGAGCTACTTGGAGACATGTCCTGGCATCACTTGGTTCATCACATTATCATGTTATTTCATTTTGGTGGTTTGTAGAACTACTTATTAGCTTTCAGTAATAGAGGAGTATCCTCCTCTCTAAGAAATAATCCAGGCTAGCTTAAGATACCAATATTTGCTCGAGGCGTCAGCTATGTGTTATTTAGTCACAATCAACTGCTGTAGTGAGTAGTGACATGATCTTCATGTTTTAGTCAGTGCTAACCTTCACTGCAAACATAACATTCTCAGGCCAGAAATGTACAGACTTGTTACATATTCATTTCAGTATCACGCTATTCTGATTCAGGCCAAACTTTATTTACCATCAGTTTATCCTTGAGAATAGAGGCTGCTTCAGCTTTATGATACATATTCTGTTGTGCAAAATAGCATTTTCTTTTTAGAAATAAAATAAAAAATTGTTGCGCATACTTTTGTTTCATAATTGATAGATAATGTACTTAGGCTTTAGATTAAAGTGAAAAAAATGTCACATTTTCAGATAGGTTATTGTCGGTACTATAGCATCTTAAGATCATACTACCTGTAACAAACTGCTCATGTGCATCTTGGGTATGCTTTCCTTTGATGCAATTGCTTTCTTACCCTATGTTACCTGTTTAACAAATTTGATTTTGGGGTTTTGGTATGCTGTGATTCTTCTGATCGATGAGGTCATGCAATGTATCTATCTCTGCAGTTCCATGGGCTCCTGGTGGCACTAAATTCACAAGGAACCCTCCTCCACCTGAAGGGGTAAGAACATATATGAAATTTATTTAACATATCTGAGTTGTTGAGGTACTTCTGTTTATAGTGCTGTGTTTGGAGCTTCTAATTTGAGATATCTTACAAAAATTCTTATGCAGATCTCAGTTCAAATTAGTTGACCAGTCGATTAATTAAATCAGTTATACTTTATGCAGCGTTTGTCTGTCAAAATGCATGACTACTACTTTTTTTTACTAAATCTTTTGTTTGTTGCCAGAAATGTGTTCAATAAGCTTAGCTCCTCAACATTTTTTTTTGCTGAAGTGTTTAGAGTACTTTAGACCATTTTCTTGGTTAACCAGTCATCTCGTGCATGCTGCTGCCGAAGAGGCAAATTTCATGATATTTATTGTTTGATGTAGTTCCCCTTGAACATGCAATGCCTATGAAACTGTTACACTACTGTTAAAATGGTATATTGTCTTTGCAGATTGAGATTATCTACAACTATGGCAAAGAAGACCAATGAACAAGAATCATGCATTTGTGAGCAGAGCCTGGCACCGGCGGAGTGCAAAGGACTTACTTTCGCTTTTCCAGATGATAGCATGCAACTGAGCTGCTGTATTGTTAAGAACAAAATAAAATTACTCGCCTCCTTCCATGTGTTTCTTTTATCATGGATGTTGTATGCCAACTATTTTGTGCTCATCAGCTAGTTCATCGTTTACATTAACCGAGCTTTCTTTGTCGAGTAAGTTATGCATGACTAAAATGTTTGAACGCACAACCATTGATATGCTTCCATTCGTTTGGTGGCCTTGTTGGTAGTCCCAAAATGTGGGTGCGGTACCTAAGAGCATCCCCAACAGGTGATGTATAATAGGGCACTCAAAAGCAGTTTTAGGGGACCAAAACGTGAGTTTTAGGCATTACAAATTGTTCTCCCCCAACATATGATAAAAATTAGGGCATCATTGCTCCAATGGATGATGTAAAATAGGACACTACAATTACATACATATTGAAACAAATAATATCAAATTCATCTCAATTGAACCCAAACAAATAAAACACAAACAGTACAAACATAACATCAAACTCATCAATCCACTACATCAAATTATTACATAGTTCATCAATGCATAACATAATATTCAACACAAATTTGTCATCACACATAACAACTAAGTTTGTCACACATGGCAACAAAGTTTATCACACGTGACATGGAACACAGAGATAAAGCTACTGCTCTTGTTGCCCATGCCATGTCCACCACTCAATGAGATATTTTTGAAGATCGTCGTGCTTACAGGTCTTCCCTTCTACAGGACCGCACCGGTTGTCACATGAGTTCATAGAAGGTGTAATCCATATCTTTTCGACATAAGTTGTGATGATGTACCAACCAAGGATCTCTTGATCCCAAAGCCTAGCCGGTTCCGCATAATAGCAAATCGGTCTTGCAAAATTCCAAAAGCCCTCTTCAAATCTTTCCTAGTAGTCGTTTAAGTATTATGGAAGTAGAGTTCTTTTAACCTTGGGGGTTTAAAATTTGGCTTCACAAAAGTAGCCCACTTCGGTTATATCTGATCTGCAAGGTAGTGGCACATGTTGTACGTACGTCCATTTGCTTGTAACTCCATCGATGGTGATTCCCCATTGGCTAACTTTGCAAAGAGAGGTGAACGTTGGAGCACATTGATGTCATTGTAAGATCCAGACATCCCAAAATGTGCATGCCAAATCCATGTCTCCAGAGCGGCCATGCCATGCTGCATGGCGGTTCTACCACTTTCAGTGCATGCAATCAATTGAGCCAAACATACTTGGAAACCCACATGCTTTGTTCATCTCCAAAAGTCTCACCGTGTCTTGAGCATTGCATGCTCTCAAATACTCTGGCATGAACACTTCATCTGCTTCCATCGTTTCATTGCAGATATGGAGCCCCGCGATGTTTGCCTTCATGGTCACCGCTACACGTGGTCTCATGAGCAAGACCACCCTGCTCTTGTGCGGAACAATATGGTGTTGTGCAGACCTAGCTAGGATTTGATGCAACTGCAGTGCTTACTTCACTACCTATCTTCCGCGGCCTCGGACCATTGTCCTCTTTTCATTGAATGCGCCGCCGCGAAGCGCTTCCACTTTGAGCGGTTCTGTCCTAAATTAGATGTCTACCTCAACGTGGTTTCTGAGGCGTGGAAGTCCGTCCACCTGGACCCTGAACCTTTCCGACGCAACTTTGCGCGTCTCAAGGAGACGGCCTAACAACTTCGTAGTTGAACTAAAATGCCGGGAAACATCTCCGTGCAATTGCTTCTTGTGCATGAGCTTCTCACGCGTCTGGATGAGGCTCAAGCTAGCCGACTGCTCTCTGCCTTGGTGTCTTGGCTTCGTCGCAGGCTGAAGTGCACCTACCTGGGTTTGCCCTCTCTTGAAAGATCTATCATGCGATAGTGTGCTCATTTTTCCTGGCTGCTCAGAGGTGAGACTAACTCGTCCTTCCTTCGCATTCACGCCTCGCGCCACCAACATGAGGGCAGGATCTTTATCCTCCAGATGAGTGACCAGCTGATCTCAGCCGAGATTGCAATGGAGGAGGCGGCCTTCACCCACTTCTCCTGGATTATTGGCTCCTTGGACGACCGCGAATTCACCCTTGATCTTGAGGCGATCAACCCACATTCTTTTGATCTCTCGAGCCTTGAGCAACCCTTCACCGAGGAGGAAATTTGGAATGCTATGAATCAACTCCCCGTTGGCAAAGCGCCTGGACCTAATGGATTCACGACATAATTTATGCCCTCTTCTTGGGAGGTGATCAAGGGAGATACTGTGAGGCTTTCGACAAGATTTGTATGCTCAATGGTTGTGGGTCTATCAAAATGAATGAGCCCCTCCTTACCCTCTCGCCAAAGAAACCTGATGCCTCCTCTCTCTTCTGTTGGCAAAGCTTTTTGCCAAGGTTCTCTTTCTCTCTCTCTTTTCGGATTACTCTGTGTTTGGGTGAGCTTGTGTTTGCTAACCCAAGCGCATCTATCACGGGGCACTGCATCCATGAAAATTTTCTCCTGGTTCAGCAGTCTGCCCGCCACCTGCCCAATCAAAAACTTCCGAGGGTTCTTCTCAAGTTGGGTACGGCTCGTGCATTCGACTCTGTCTCCTAGTCGTTTCTCCTTCAGACTTTGCGCCACCTGGGTTTTGGTCCATGCCGGAGAGTGTGGATCTCTATCCTTCAATCAACATCTACTCACATCCTCATCAATGGAACCCCAGGCCTTCCTGTCAGGAATGTTAAGGGAATGTGCCATGCTGCCTTCTATCCCTGATGCTATTGACTATCGTGATTGATGTGCTCAATTCCCTCATCCAACAGGCGATTCATGCTAGAATCCTTAAGCAGCTAACTCCTCATCATATGACCTCTAATGTCCCATTGTACACCAACGACATCCTCGTATCTTGCCACCTCGACTCAAGAGACCTTATGCTATGCGCAAGCTGCTTCACGTCTTTGGATGTGTGTTAGGGCTACACACCAATTTCACGAAGTGCTCTATGACCCTCATCCAGTGCGTGCCTATGGATGATGCGGTCATTGCGAACAAGCTGGCGTGCTTGGTTCAGGCGTTCCCGGTAACTTACCTTGGGTTGCTACTATTAGTGAGAAGAATCCACTCTTTCCACCTCGTATTGCTAGTTGACCGCATGCGCAAGAATCTATCTACCTAGAGAGCATATCTGATTGCCCGAGGGGAGAGACTTTCGCTCTCGCGGCATTTTTTGTATGCCATGCTTGGACACCTGTTCGCGACAATCGTCCTCAATGATGCCATCCTAAAGAAAGTTAGCAAGTAATTCACAACTTTGTATGGCGTGGGCGGATGGATGCGGTCGCTGGCCACTACAATGCCAATTGGCGTCTGGTGTGTATGCTGCTATAGTTGGGCAGCCTTGGCGTCCAAGACTTGCATCACACCGGAATCTCTTTCCACAGGCGTCGGACTTAGCTGTAGGCCACAGACCACTGCCATCCTTGGAGCCATTTATCCCTTCCCTATAACCCTGAGATCCGTGCCATCTTCTGCACTTCCACAAATTGGGAACTTTGGGATGGTTGCGCTTACAAATTATGGCCACATTAGTAGATTCAAGGCTAATCTGTTGCGAAATCCGCTCCAACTGTGTTTGCGATGGTTCCGCGGCGGCGGCACCGGCTGCGTTCGGTTGTCGATTGGCTGCATGGTCGCGCCTGGGTACAAGACATCACCGACACCCTTAGTGCTCTTGCCATGGTCCAATACATTGATTTGTGGCTGAGTGTCCATCATACCCCTCTTACTGATGCCCTGGATATGATTCGATGGTGTTGGACACAAGACGACCGCTACTCGGCACGCTCCTACTACACCGCATCATTCCACGGATCCACCACCTCGCCACATTCCACACTTACCCGGTGGACTTGGGCGCCACTTAGCATCAAGTTTTTCTTGTGGCTCACGCTCCAAGATCGATGCTGGGCTAACATACATCTTGCTTGGATTGGCCTCCCTCACATTTCTGCTTGTGCATTCTGTGACCAGGCCATCGAAATTACGCAGCACCTCCTGATAAGCTACTCATTCTCTTGGATCACATGGCATGGTGTCTACTCAGCTAAGGCTCGCTAACAATTTGCCATGAGGCATTAACTCCTTCTTTCGACTGTTGCAATCTTCTATATCGACCTCTAGCTTCGCTTCGCAAGATAGTGGCCTCGCTCGGGATCATCATCGCTTGGTCTCTCTGGAAGTACTAGAATGCTTGCACTTTCAACAATGCGCGCACATCGTCCTCCGCAGGCTATTCTTGGCGATGAAAAGACATTGTATTTAGCTGGCGCTAAGGGCCTCACGACATTTACCTTTGAACTGCCTTAGTTCCTGTTTTTTTTCTATAACTACTCCCTGTCGATCTAGCCACACATCTTATTTCATGACTATTTGCTGGCTCTTTGGAGCTCTCTCTCCTTTGTATCAATGAAATGATACACATTTTGTGTATTCATGAAAAACACTTTAACCACTGCCTTTGCAAATTGTTTGACACAAAAGATTGAAGTGCTCTCTCCCATTGCGAAGTTATTATCAATGAAATATGCTGGAAAACATATGCCATCATGCGCAATGCGAGAGTCACTTTATGGACAATGCTATCTTGAAGATTTTTGGTGCAATTCCTCCTCTATTCGAAGGACCGATCTTGTTGCTTGACACAATTAGAAATGTGAAGGAAAAAATTTGGAGACGTCCTAATTCGACGTCGAAAATATCACTCTAATACACCAAATTTTGGCCAAAATAGTTGCACATCAATTTACTGTGAGCATATTTCCTATCCCTCCGAATTAACTCATGGGAGAAACAGAACTACCATGCTTCGACCTCTTCTTCTTGTGCATCATCAAGATCAAAGCAATGTCCTCCTCTTTTTTTAAATTGAAAGAAGTAGGAGAGGTTCCTACTGTGCTATATTAATCAAGGGTTTACTTTTACATATTTATAAATGAAGAGGGCATCCCTCCAAGAGAAAATATATTGTCAAACCAGAAAAGTAAAAAGGTGTAACACAAAAAGGTCAAAGGACAAAGATAATAAAAGAAAGGGTCACAAATAAACGACAAGCAAAGTGATATAATCCCAAAGAAGGGGGCCTTGTCTATGTTTAAGCTAGAGTAAACATGCAATTGCAACATCCCAAAGGCTAAACTTGGCACAAAAATCAAAGCAGAGATACAAACATAATTACTATAGTAGCAATAATCATGTTGACACACTGAAAACAAAAAGCAAAAAATAAAGATATTTATTGGATTGCCTCCCAACAAGCGTTATTATTTAATGCCTTCTAGCTAGGCATAATGCTAATATCAAGTTTTATCATCATTCATTTCCTTTTCATATTCTTTCCTTTTCGCTACAAGTTTTGTAATGGGCAAACATAAATAGTTGAAAGGGTTATATTTAGTTATTTGGCATCCATGAACTCAAATTCTAGTGATGGTGGATCATGTTCATAGAATCCCTCATACATCATAGTTATCTCAACCTCTACAGGGTTTCTAGCGGTATGCCTAAATAAATTTTCAGAGAACTCATCATTAATCCCTGTAACAATCCATTCAACCTTATAATTAGTGTGCTCAAATAAATTCCTAACCAAGACTGAAGGTGGGATTCTTTTCCTAGCATTTTCTCGAAAAGCCACATAATCTTTAGATTTCATTCTACGCATGACATCTCGATCATATAGGACTTGTTCTATAGGAGGACATTCATGATTAGTTTTATAGAAAGCAAAGATGTCCCTAGCTTCTTTTATTATGAAATCAAACTCATTCATTAAGATAATAACAACTAACTTTTTAGCTCTAGGATTGTGGATATTAGGTAATCCAAGAAACAATCTTTGTAATGTTGGATTCATATGCTTGAATTTTCACTCTAATTTTATCACCAACATAACTATAGCATCCACAGATATATATTTGTTTTCATATGTATAGACCCCTAAAAAGCCGGTATGACCCCTGAACGAGTAAATAATCCATGAATAACACTTTTCCCAATGACATTTCCACTTCCTAGATGAAATATTTTTGTTTTCCAAGTTAAAGGAA
The DNA here is from genome assembly GCA_034509565.1 of Triticum monococcum. NCBI lineage: Eukaryota > Viridiplantae > Streptophyta > Magnoliopsida > Poales > Poaceae > Triticum > Triticum monococcum. The sequence continues at coordinate 604,351,928 of CM067847.1, read as the reverse complement.
TATCATCATCATCATCATCATCATCATCATGAGAATCATTATCGTAAATAGGTGGCTTTGGTGTTTGCTCATTATTTTCTATAGGGCTATCTTTACTAGCATCCTCAACAAGAACTTCCTCAACAATAGACATGATAGCAGCAAGAGTAAGAATAACAACAAAATATATTTTTTGAAGATATTTTTAGGCAAGCAAAGATGCAAGAATGGAAAAAAAGCAAAAGTAACTAGGTAATATAGATAACAAGTAATTAATATGTTTGTTTGAAGGTACCTCTTTGTTAGTAGAAGACTCCCCACAACGACGCCATGAATCTTGCTTCTCCCACAGGAGTTGTTGGGACTCCCCCTAGTGTAAGGCTGAATAAGAACATTCTTAGTTAGAGAACCAAGGTTATCAATCCAGTAGGAGTCTCCCAAGCTAACAAGGTCAATAGTACCTGTGCACAGTACATGAACACACTCGTCCCCCACACAGAAAGAGGGTTGCCAATCCCCTTGTCTTGCTAGTTACAATGTTAAAGACAAGTGATAGGGATAAATAGTAGCAAGGTGTAGAATAATTCAGTAATGGAGAATATACCCAGGGGCATAGGTTCACTAGTGTCATCTCTCTTGAAAACATGCAAATGGCATGGTAAACACAAATTACGGTTGGGCAGCGACTAAATTGCAATATTTATATTTATGACTATGATCATTCATGGTATAATCACACGTAGGCATTACGTTCATGATAAGTAGACTATTAATCCAACTGCATTGATATGTCTCCAATGTATCTATATTTTTTGATTGTTCCATGCTATTATAATATCAATCTTGGATGTTTATTATGAAATTATATATCATTTTTTGGGACTAACCTATTAACCTAGTGCCCAATGCCAGTTGCTATTTTTTGCTTGTTTTTGGCTTTTTAGGAAATCAATAACAAACAGAGTCCAAATGCTATGAAACTTTTTTGATGTTTTTTTCTGGACTAGGAGGGACCCTAGAAGCTTCGAGAGAGACCTGAAGAGTCATGAGGGAGTGACAAGTTTGCCAGGCACACCAAAGGTTGGGGGGGGGGGTGCCCCCCAGGCTTGTGGGCCCCTTGTGGCCCCTCTTGAGATAATTCCACTTCTATAAATTCCCAAATATTCCCAATACATCAGAGAGCCACCCGACACACTTTTTCCGCCACCACAAGCCTATGTTCCTTTGAGATCCCATCTGGACGCCTTCTCCGGTACTCTGCCGGAGGGGGAATCGACCGCATAGGGCTTCTACAACAACCTTGCTACCCTTCCGATGATGCATGAGAAGTTTACCTCAGACCTACGGGTCCATAGCTAGTAGCTAGATGGCTTCTTCTCTCTGTTTGATCTTGAATAGAATGTTCACCTCGATGTTCTTGGAGATCTATTCGATATAATCTTCTTTTGCGGTGTGTTTGTTGGGATCCGATGAATTGTGGATTATGATCAGATTATTCATGAGAAATATTTGAGTCTTTTCTGAATTCTTATATGCATGATTGTTATAGCTTTGTATTTCTCTTCGATCTATCTGTTTGGTTTGGCCAACTAGATTGATTTATCTTGCAATGGGAGAGGTGCTTTGTGATGGGTTCAATCTTGCGGTGCTCAACCCTAGTGACAGGAAGGGACGTGACACATATTTGTATCTTGCCATTAAGAATAAAAGACGGGGTTTATTCATATTGGTTGGGTTTACTTTGTCTACATCATGTCATCTTGCTTAAGGCGTTACTCTATTTTTATTAACTTAATACCCTAGATGCATGCTGGATAGCGGTCGTTTGGTGGAGTAATAGTAGTAGGTGCAGGCAGGAGTCAGTCTACTTATCTCGTACGTGATGCCTATATACATGATCATTGCCTTGAATATTGTCATAACTATGCGCTTTTCTATCAATTGGCCAACATTGGTTTACCCACCGTATGCTTTTATTCAAGAGAGAAGCCTCTAGTGAAAACTATGGCCACTTTTATCATATATGAAATCTGTAAGGGCATCTAGTGCCAGCCCTAGTTGGTTTTGGAGTATTGACGACAAACTTGGTTGAGGGACTAATGTGTTTGTGAGAATTGTAGGATAACATAGGTAGTAGTCCCTTATTGATTCGGTTTACCTACCAGAGATGACCCCTAAAAATGTGTGAAGACATTGAAGAAAATGGTGGTTTGTGAAGACATTCACGATGAAGATTATGACATGAGAAGACATTCACTTGAAGACTATGGAGTGTGAAGACATAGTTGTTTCGTAGTTTCCTTTTCTTCTTTGTTGAGTCATAGGAACCACCGCACTGTTAAGTGGGGTCCAAGTGAACAAAGTCAGAGTGACTGCTGTGATGCTCAATCAAAATCCCATGTCTTCGAGCGAAGACAATGAGAGCAAATCTTATCCATAGCTGGATGGGTCAGCTTTGCTTGTAGCCCAAGTAAAGCTGCCGCGTGTGTTTGAAATCCGACCGTTGGACACGTGTCGGTTCCTTAGTGACCAAGGGTCATTTCGGACATATCAGGTCGGGTTGCCTCATGGCTATAAATAGCCCACCCCCTACACCATAAATTGGTGGCTGCTTAGAGTTAGTGCACGACTTTTGTCATTTGGGAGCAACCCACCTCCGAAGCCTTTGAGAGAGAAACCCTTGCAAGGACAAAGCCCAAAACGCCCAGAGCCAAAGAGTGTTAGGCATCACTGTCGTGGAATTGTCACGCCAGATGTCCTAGTGGAAGGACTTAGTCGTAGGGCCATCGCAACTAGGAAGCTTAAAGGGGTTAATCGGGACAAAGGACACGAGAGGTTTTATACTAGTTCGGCCCCTTACGATGAAGGTAAAATCCTACGTCTAGTTGTGTTGGTATTGCTGGGGTTTCAATTACCAAGAGGCTAGTTCGCCGGCTTGGTTCTCGATCTCTTGTTTCTTGCCCTAAGCCGCCACCAGGTCGTCCCCTTATATACACGGGTTGACGCCTGGTGGCCTACAAAGTCCCGACCGGCTCATAAATCATATCCGGCTTGGTGACTTCTTTTACATGCCTTTCTTTACAAGTCTTTCCTTATATACGGCGGTTTACAATATTGGGCCTTAAGCCGCCTCTAGGCCTTAGGCCTTCTATAAGCTTTAATAAACTATCGTCTTGAATGTTTATTGGGCTTCCTTCGTGACCCGCCATTAGGGCTGACCCGGCCCCTCCTGGGCGGGTCATAACTGATAGTTATATCCCAAACATTAGGCCCTAGGTTGACTTCGAACTTTGTTCTTTGTCAATCTTCAATACTTAGACAAAATCCATCCTCTTATCCTCGCATAGATTTTTGTAACCCGCCATGACGTCATCTCTGGAAAACACGAAAAACTTTTGTGACGTCATCTCCCAACGGATCTTCATCTTTAATGCCTTCCGAGAATCGAGGCGTCCATCTAGTTAGATAACCATTATTCGGCTCTTCCTCGATTTTCGCGCCCGTCTGTTCACCTTTTCCCTTATAAATAGGCGCGCCCCGGCCTTTTCTCATTCTTCTCTCTTCTTCATCTCCTTCCTCTCGCAACCCTCATGTCGCTCAAGCTCCACCGCCGCCGCAGCGCTCATCGTCGTCCTCAAGCTCGGCCGCTGCATCACCCTAATTATGTCCAGAGAACGGCGGCGATCCTCCGCAGCAACTCCGCACCTGTAAGATCTCCCCTTCTCACCCCCATAGATCTGCATTAGGGTTCAGGAGGTTTCCTTCTTGTGTTCTTCGCTGTTCGTCATAGATTTGTTGCAACTTCTCTTACCGCACCCTCTTTTGATCTAAAAGTAGTGCATAACTTAAGCGGTAGCTGTTTCTCATCCATTTTAGATGTTAGTAGATCCCTTTCCTTTGCACATATATCTTCTTAGAGCTGATGAACTCATCTGGGCTATATTTTTAGGTCTAGGAATTTTTTCATTTTGAACGGCCATTTGATCCATATTAATATCCAGAAGCTTAAGAAACCTGTTTGTCTCCATACTTAACCAATTTCTGCTGCTGGTATTTCTCAAATGCCTCTAGTCATGGCGGCTTACTGTGCCGGCTTACCTTTCCTTATATGACATTAGCCCTTAATTAAGCCACAATTACTCATCTGTATCATCTTGTACTTTCATCATATTTATTGAATTGAACCGGCATGGTACCTTCCTTTCAGCGCGTTTTTGAACACCATGCCGTCCAAAACGCCGACTGTCTGCAACTGGGTTCCCTCAACCGTGACCGAGGAACGTTTGAAGGAGTTCTTCTCCATAGGGTTTTTTCCAGGAAAAAATGTCATGTCTTACCATGCACCTGACCCGGATGAAGAACGACCCAATCCACAAAATGGTGAAGTCATTGTCTTTACTGACTACATGAACCGTGGCTTTTCACCGCCCGGCTCAAAGTTCTTCAGAGATGTCCTCCATTTCTTCAAACTCCACCCGCAAGATATCGGGCCCAACTCCATATCCAATATCTGCAACTTCCAAGTGCTCTGTGAGGTGTACCTTCAGGAAGAGCCGACCGTGGAACTGTTTAGAGAATACTTTTATCTGAACTGGCAGAACGAGTGCACCAACAGCCTTAGCTTGGAGCTTGGAGGCATCTCAATTCAGCGTCGGCAGGGCGCTGTCTTCCCCCTCATAGTCTTGCCGAGTCATCCAAAAATCTGGAATCAGACTTGGTTCTATTGTCAAGATACTTCACTAGCAAACGAGAAGCCACTGCCGGGTTACCGCGCCGAGCGTCTTGACTCTAAATTCCAGCTCTTTGACAAGCTTACTGCTGCCAAACGCAAGAAGCTGATCCCATCAATAAAAAGATTAACGCCTTATTAGGGAACGGTTTAACCAGAGTTGACCTGACCCGCTGCTGGATCTCATGGCGGGTTATCCCTCTAAGCACTCGATCAAAATTGATGTACGAGTATGGTGGAGGCCCAGATGACTCTCTTCGTCACAGCTCCGTTCAATTAACGGAAGGAGATATTGTTTCAATGTCAACCCTTCCGGTGAACGGAAAATACGAAGACTGCAGTATCGTTGGGTTAAACCCCTTCTGCAAGCTTAACCCGATGCCAGAAGTAAGGAAACTCTGATCTCTTTCCTTTGTATTTTTTCCAACCGTCTTGTTTAATACTTGCCTGACCTTTCGTCTTGTTTTTACCTGTTTGCAGGCCAAATCTGATTTCTGGAAAGTTAAATATGACCACGAAGCTATCAAGAAAGCGAGAGTCACCGCCATAACCGCCAATAAAACGACCCAGAGGTCTAAAAATAAGAAGAAGAGCACTGCTGAAGATATGATGAAGCTTGACGATACTTCTGAGTCAGAGGTAGCCCTTGACTCCCTTGGCCAACTCTTTAATAATCTTATTAACATTGATCATTACCAGGATGACACTGGGGCCAGTCAGGCCGTGGAAGAAGAGGTAACTATTTCCTCCGACTCAGCCCATTTGCCAAGACAGAAACTTCGAGTCGTAACCCGGAAAGTAAGGTTTTCACACCCTTTGGCTGATCTGGATCCTCACTTTCTTTTGAAAAAGCAGCAACAGAGAGCCGCCGTCAAGCCCGGAATGAAGACGAACCGCCTGTGATTCTTCAACAAACTCCTCATAAGCGCCGGAATGAGGTTTACTTCTTTGTCTTTGACTTTCTGCTTAATGAATCCTTTCCCTTGCATTACTTAACTTTATTTTATCTTTGCAGGAGGTGTCTCGCTCTTCTGGCGACTCATCTCAGACCCAATTTTTGGCCTTTAAGACCGCCCCTGGGTAAGGAAAAAAATCCTCTTTCTTCCGTGTTTTTCAAACTGTCTCTTTATACCGACAGTCCTATAATATTTCTCTTAGTGGTCAAGCTAAGTCTAAGAAGGCCAAGGTAACTAAGCTGGTGGAAGACCCGCTAGTCCTTGCACCTGAACCGGCAAGGCCACCTTCTCCTCCATTAGCTGAAGCTCCAGAAGACCCGCCTGTCAATGATGAAGTAAATCCTCCTGAGCCGTCAGTTGATGAAACCACCGTGAATCCTTCTACAACCGGACCATCCAGCTTGGCCAACCTGCCATCACCGTCTACGCAAGACGTTCTGATCATCGGGAGTCACTTTGTTGAGCCGGGAAATCCCACCGTGTTGGCTCGTCATATGGCGAAACAAGAGGTGTCCGAGAAACAAAAAGTGCGTTTTGATGTTTCACACTATGACCATCTGAATGCCAACGACATATTATCCGGTTATCTCAGCCATGTGCACTCCATCCATGACTCAGAGATAGAAATGGTCAAGCAGTTCCAGCTGAAATACGAGGTATGTTATTCCGGCTTACTTATATTCCGCTAGCCCCCAAGTCTTCAGATTGTGAGAAAACCGGAATGATCTGTAGACTTTATGATATATGCTAAGACTTTAACTTTTTAGATTCTCCTGGAGTTCAATAAAATAGAACAAAGCTTCATCCGTAGTCCCCAAGGGCCGATTCATTTGACCATAAATGAGCTGGTACTTTGAATTTTCATAATTGTCTTGTACCGTATCCAAAAATAACATTGTAATCCAGCTTATCCTTGAGAAACTTGCTGAATCTCATGCATTAGCCTCCAAGTGCCAAGTGTTGTTACTTTGTAAAGTACTTGGGACTTAAAGTATGTTTTAGAGTCATAAGAAATTGTTTTGGCATACATTAGCCCCCAAGTGTCAAGTGGTTTTGCAATGCAAAGTACTTGAGACTTGAATCTTGACTTTTGAACTTTAACTGAAATCTTGACTCATCTGGGTATGTTTTGCAGAATGCCTTATCTGAACTGAGCTCGCAATTAACTGATGCGAAGACCCGGTTGGCCGATCAAGAGGCAGAGATCAAGTCTGCTGACTCCAAGCTGCAAGTAAGTCACTCTGAGGCGGAAAAATTAAAAACCAGCTTTACTACCAAGAAAAAAACCTGGGATGAAGAAAAAACGCTTCTGACACAACGTGCCGAGAAGGCTGAAGCAGCCCTTGAAGAGGTTACGGCAGAGCTGACCGGTTTAAAGAACCGGGTGTCACAAATGGTGTCCGCCATCTTTGGTAAGCCATATGTACTGACCCTTTTACCTTCTTTTGACCCGGACTGCAAGCCGCTAGCTGATTCTTCGCGTTCAAAACATACACAGGCCCTCAAAGCAAGAAGCTGAGTCAAGGTCATGTGATTAAGCTGAAGGTAGTCTATACTTTAGTAGAGCAGTTGTACATTGGCGCACAACGAGCACTCGCCGCTATCTCTCCTGCCAATCAAGGACCCAACCGTCTCAGCGATGTTTTAAAGAAGCCGTCAATCTTGCCCGCCAGGTTCCAAGAAGTCAAGCGCTCCTGTGCCAGAGCCGGAGCTTTGACTGCCCTGAGCCGCTCCAAGGCTTGGGTGCCAGATCTAGATCCGACGGATGTAGCCAGAGGGTATCCTACCGTGAAGGAAGACGGATCTCCCTTTGAACAAGACGACTTCATGGCTTGCGTGCGCGGAGTTCGACCTTAGGCAACTATTTTGGAGATGAATCCAATATCGACAAGTATCAGCCGGATTTTGATGTGGAAAATAAGAAGATGACAACTCCCTCGTACAAGGTGATAGATCTGATCCCGCCTATTCGTGAACATACATTTGCCCCGGAAGTTGACCCGTCTGGCCTGATTGACGAAGAAGCTGAATTTATTGCTGTGAACGGCTTTGATTGCTAAAAACCCAGCTTCCAATCAGCAGAGGGCGGTGAACCGGCGAGGGAGGAGTGATGCCGATCTTCATGGGCTTGTAAAATCCTTGTAATAGATTAGTTTTAAAAACACCGTATATTCTGCACATGCCATCGCGCATAAGACAATGTGTTATTCTGTGCTCGCTGATGTTAATATATGCATCATATTTATGGTTGTCCCTGCAATACTTCAACTCTGTTCCTGCAGATCAAAAGGAAAAAAACTGGCTTGGCGGCTTAGTACCAAACGGGTCAGAATACCTGGTTTATAGCCAATATCTTTATCATAGTAAAAAGTAGAACTAGATGTAAGAAGAAAACAAGACTGAAATAACCTTTGATTAATACAGAAAGCAACTGTTTATAAACAATAGCCACACATGTACCTTCAATCTCCAGACCATCGGTTTAAATGACCCGGGTGACGAAGTTGATAATCCAGTCTTTTTGAGAAGTCAATGCTTCTGAATACTTAATGAGTATTATGCCCTGGCGGCTTGTTGTCAAATAATCCAACCGGTGCAAAGACCATGCTGATTATTTGTGAAATTGGGACAAGTAAAACCAAAAAAGCAAAAACAGGTGGTAAACAAAATTAACCTTATAATTAAAGGTTGGGGTTTTTTGATTTGAATACGATTAGTAAACCGGACCAAAGGGGTTAAGCTAAGGTTCGAATACGACCATATAGCCCCCAGTGGCTTTGGCGTTGCGCCGATCAAGAGGGTACCGACAGCTATGTTCTCTTTGGTTCGAATACGACCTATGTTTGAACAGGAAGCCCCCAAATGACCTTGAGAGGTTTTTAATGACCCTGATTCAAATACGATCCAAGTCGGACCCAAAAGGGGTTAAGCTATGATTCGTATACGATCAAGAAGCCCCATAGTGAGTTTGGCTTTGAGCCGATCAAAAGGGTTACGACAACTATGTTCTCTTTGGTTCGAATACGACCTATGTTTGAACAGGAAGCCCCCAAGTGACCATGATAGTTGCAGCTAGATTCAAATACGATTATAAGACGGACTAAAAAAGGTGAAACTTGATTCAAATATGATCAACTCCTTAATAGTCATTTGAAAAATAGTAGTAAAAATAATAAAGATGCATAATCTTTCTGAAAAGAGAAGAGACCAATGGTCCTGCTTTATTACTTATCATAATATATACAACTTTAAAGTATGTACATGATGAGAGCCGGTGGCTCAGGTGTAGTATGGCCGGAGTTGAGCAATGTTCCACGGTCGGCGGGTCTCCTCTTCCGACTTACGTGAGTCCTTGTGCTCTCGAACGTCAATGAGGTAATACGACCCGTTGTTTAAGTTCTTGCTGACCACAAAGGGTCCTTCCCAAGGTGGGGATAACTTGTGTGCATCTGACAGATCCTGGATGAGCCGGAGCACCAGGTCGCCTTCTTGAAAAGTCCTGGACTTAACCCGGCGGCTGTGATACGACGCAAGTCCCGTTGATAAATTGCTGATCGAGCCACTGCTAAATCTCTTTCCTCATCTAACAGGTCAAGTGCATCCTGTCTAGCTTGTTCATTATTAGCCTCAACATAAGCCGCCACACGGGGCGAGTCATGACGAATGTCACTAGGCAATACTGCTTCTGCTCCGTAAACCATGAAGAGAGGTGTATAACCTGTAGACCTGTTAGGGGTGGTGTTGATACTCCATAGCACCGAGGGTAACTCCTCCACCCAACACCCGGGCGTTCACTGCAAGGGAACCATAAGCCGGGGCTTGAGACCTTTTAAGATTTCCTGATTTGCTCTCTCAGCTTGACCATTGGATTGAGGATGAGCTACAGAAGAAACTTCAAGCCGAATATGCTCGCATTGACAAAACTCCTCCATAGCCCCTTGGGATAGATTAGTGCCATTGTCAGTGATAATGCTGTGTGGAAAACCAACACGGAAGATCACCTTTTTCATGAACTGAACCGCCGTGGCCGCATCACACTTACTCACCGGCTCTGCCTCAACCCACTTTGTGAATTTGTCAACTGCTACTAGAAGATGCGTCTTTTTATCCTTAGACCTTTTGAAAGGTCCAACCATGTCAAGCCCCCAGACCGCAAACGGCTAAGTGATTGGAATCATCCGTAGCTCTTGAGCCGACACATGTGCTCGTCGTGCGAATTTTTGACATCCATCACATCTACTGACCAGATCCTCCGCGTCAGCGTGAGCCGTCAACTAGTAAAAACTATGACAAAAAGCCTTGGCCACCAAAGATTTTGACCCGGCATGATGACCACAATCGCCTTCATGGATCTCACGAAGTATTTCTTGGCCTTCTTCAGGGGAAACACACCGCTGAAACGCTCCAGAGACGCTGCGATGTTATAGTTCTCCGTCAGAAATCGTCATTGACTTAGACCGTTGGGTTATCTGTCGAGCCAGGGTCTCATCCGCTGGCAACTCTCCCCGGGTCATGTAAGCCAAGAACGGCACTGTCCAATCTGGGATGACATGAAGAGCTGCCACCAACTATGCCTCCGGGTCAGGAACGACTAGATCTTCTTATGTGGGTAACTTAACAGATGGGTTATGCAAAACATCCAAAAAGGTGTTAGGTGGCACCGGCTTACACTGAGATCCCAACTGCCTTAGAGCATCAGCCACTTCGTTCTTCCTACGGTCAATGTGTTCCACCTGATATCCTTTAAAATGTCCTGCAACATCATCAACTTCACGGCAAAAACCGCCATGAGAGGGTCTTTCGAATCCCACTTGCCTGATACCTGTTGAGCCACTAAATCTGAGTCGCCAAGACACCGGACCCGGCTCAGGCTCATCTCTTTGGCCACTCGAAGACTATCGTGGAATTGTCACGGCAGATGTCCTAGACCAAGGACTTAGTCGTAGGGCCATCGCACTAGGAAGCTTAAAGGGGTTAATCGGGACAAATGACACGAGAGGGTTTTATACTAGTTCGGCCCCTTATGATGAAGGTAAAAGCCTATGTCTAGTTGGGATTGGTATTGCTGGGGTTTCGATCACCAAGAGGCTCAACTCGCCAGCTTGGTTGTCGACTTGTTGTTTCTTGCCCTAAGCCGCCACCGGGTCATCCCCTTATATACATGGGTTGACGCCTGGTGGCCTACGGAGTCCTGGCCGGCTCATAATCGTGTCCGGCCCGGTGACTTCCTTTACATGCCTTTCTTTACAAGTCTTTCCTTACATACGGCGGTTCACAATATCAGGCCTTAAACCACCTTCAGGCCTTTGGGCCTTCTATAAGACTTAATAAACTACAATCTTGTATGTTTACCGGGCTTCTTATGTAACCCGCCATTGGGGCTGACCCGGCCCCTCCTGGGCGGGTCATAACTGATAGTAATATCCCCAACATTAGGCCCCAGGTTGATTTTGAACTTCGTTCTTTGTCAATCTTCAATACTTAGACAAAAATCAATCTTCTTGTCTTCGCTGAAATTTTCTTGTAACCCGCCGTGACGTCATATCTTGAAAATGCAAAAAACTTTCATGACATCATCTTCCAACGGATCTTTTATCTTTAATGTTTCCCGAGAATCGAGGCGCCTATATAGCTGGATAACCATTATTCGGCTCTCCCTTGATTTTTGCGCCCGTCTGTTCGCATCTTTTCCTTATAAATAGGCACGCCTCGGCCTTCTCATTCTCCTTTCTCGCTCCGTCTTCTTCCTCTCGCAAACCCCCTGCTGCTCGAGCTTCGCCACAGCCGCGCTTCACCTCCGTCTCCGTCGATGTTGGCCGCTGCATCAACCTGAATCGATCTAGAGAACAACGGCGACCTCCGTAGAAGATCCGCAATCGTAAGTGTCTCCCTTTTTACTTCTCAGATCCTCATTTTAGGGTTTCCAAGCTCCTGCGTGTTCTTCATAGTTCATCATAGTTCATCGTAGTTCTTCCACCGCCAGCCTTTTCTGATCCAAAAAGTTATATATATGCTCGTGCGGTAGTGTTTTTGTACCTCTTCTTGATCCACAAATCCCTTTCTCTATTAAAAAGGCTGCTTTAGAACTTACCGACTCCTCTGTACTGAACTTTTTAGGTCTAGAATTGTTTTCATTTTGAATAACCATTTGATATGGAATAATACCAAGCAATGTAGGAAACTTGTTTGTCTCAATACTTAGCTGAATTTGCCTTCTTCAAACATCTGTAGTCATGGCGACTTATCATGCCGACTTAATTTTCCTTATATGTTATTAGCCCTTAACTAAGCCACCATTACTTGTTTGCATCTTCATCACTTAACTGTCAATCTCACCATTAAACTGAACCGGCATGTTGCTTTTGTTTTCAGTTCTTCTTTGCACATCATGCCGTCCAAAACACCAACCATCTGTAACTGGGTTCCCTCAACCATAACTGAGGAACGTTTAAAAGAGTTCTTCACCATAGGATTTCTGCCAACGAAAGCCATCATGTCTTACCGTGCCCCTGAACCGGAAGAAGAACAGCCCAATCCAAGAGACGGTCAGGTGATCATTTTTACTGACCACATGAACCGTGGCTTCTCACCGCCCGACTCAAAGTTCTTCAGAGAGGTCCTCCACTTTTTCAAGCTCCACCCTCAAGATATCGGGCCCAACTCCATATCTAACATCTGTAACTTCCAAGTGCTCTGTGAGGTATATCTTCAACAAGAGCCGACCGTGGAGTTGTTTAGAGAATACTTTTATCTAAACCGGCAGAATGAGTGCACTAACGGCCTTAGCTTAGAGCTTGGAGGCATATCAATTCAGCGCCGGCAGGGTGCCGTCTTCCCCCTCATTGTCTTACCAAGTCACCCAAAGGACTGGAACCAGACTTGGTTCTACTGCCAGGACACTTCACCAGCAAACGAGAAGCCACTGCCGGGCTGTCGCCCCGATCATCTTGACTCCCAGTTCGCGCTTCCTGATAAGCTTATGTCGCTAAACGCAAGAGGCTGATACCATCCATCAATATGATCAATACTCTGTTGGGGAACGGGTTAACTGGAGTTGATCTGACTCGCTGCTGGATCTCATGGCGGGTCATCCCTTTGAGCCGTCGATCAAAGCTGATGTATGAGTATGGTGGAGGCCCGGATGACTCTCTTCGTCACAGCCCCGTTCAATTGACAGAAGAAGATATTGTCTCAATGTCAACTCTTCTGGTGAACGGGAAATACGAATATTGTAGTGTCGTCGGGTTAAACCCCTTCTGCCAGCTTAACCCGGTGCCAGAAGTAAGGATGTCGTTATTTCTCTCCTTTGTATTTCCCCAGCCGTATTGTTTTAATACTTGCCTGACTCTTTATCTTGTTTTTACCTGCCTGCAGGCCAACTCTGACTTCTGGAAAGTTAAGTATGACCACGAGGCTGCCAGGAAAGCGAAAGCCGCCGCCATAAACGCCAAGAAAACGACCCGGAGGTCGAAAAACAAGAAAAAGAGCACTGCTGAAGATTTGATGAAGCTTGATGATACATCTGACTCGGAGGTAGCCCTTGATTCCCTTGGCCAATTTTTTAACAATATTATTGACACTGATCATTACCAGGATGACACTGGGGCCAGTCAGGCTATGGAAGCAGAGGTAACTATCATTTCCTCCGACTCAGAGCCCTTGCCAAGACAAAAAGTTCGATGAGTGATCCGTAAAGTAAGGTTTTCTAACCCTTTAGCTCACTTGGATCCCAACTTTCGTTTGAAAAATCTGCAACATGAAAGCTGCCGTCAAGCTTGGACCGAAGATGAGTTGGCTGTCGTTCTTCAACAAACTCCTCAGAAGCGTCCGAATGAGGTTCACTTCTTTCTGTCTTTAACTCTTTTTAATGGATCCTCCCCCTTGTATTACTTTTAACTCTATTTTATCCTTTCAGGAGGTGTCTCGCTCTCCTGGCGACTCATCGCAGACGCAATTTCCGGCCTTCAAGACTGCCCCTGGGTAATGAAAAATCCTCATGTTTTCCGGGTTGTTCAAATTGTATCTTTATACTGACAATCCTGCAACATTTTTCTTAGTGGCCAAGCTAAATACAAGAAAGCGAAGGTAGCTAAACCAGTGGAAGACCCGCCAGTGCTTGCATCTGACCCGGCCAGGCCATCTTCTCCATTAACCGACGCTCCAGCAGACCCGCCGATTGATATAGAAGCAAATCCTCCTGAGCCATCGTTTGATGAGACCACCGTGAACCCTTCTGCTATTGGACCATCAAGCTTAGCCAACCCGCCATCACCGTCTGCGCAAGACGTTCAGATCAGCGGGAGCCGCTTTATTGAACCAGGGAACCCAACCGTGCTGGCTCGGTGTACTGCAAAACAAGAGGCATTGGAGAGGCAGAAAGTTCGCTTTGACGTTGCCAACTATGACCATCTAAATGCCAATGATATTTTATCCGGCTATCTTAGCCATGTACACTCCAGTCGCGACTTTGAGATTGAAATGGTCAAACAGCTGCAGTTAAAATACGAGGTACGTTCTTCCGGCTTATCTATATTCCTCTAGGTCAATAGGCCAGCTTCAGAATCAATTTGCTGACATTGGTATCTTGTAGAGAAATATTGTAAGAAATAATCCACTTGAATCGGTTTCCAAAGCGCCAGCTTAAAAACTATTGGCCTTGAAATACTCATCTGACTTTTAGCCAGCTTGTAGAACTTGCCGGTTTATCATTGCCGAAATATATAGTTTGCAAATATTGATAGCACCGGGTCATAATTGTGCCGATGCCGGGTCATAATTATTGATGACGCCGAGCTATGATTGTTGCAGACACCGGATCATAATGATCGGGGATGCCAGGTCAATCTGATTTGCTCAAAACTGAGAATTTGAAAGTATTTCTCCTTATATCCATGTTACCTGTAGCCCCCAAGTGCCGGGTTGTCGTTCTTGCATCAATCTGGGACTTGTAATTGTCTTATGCTCACAAAAACTTCAACCACTGTATCCCCCAAGGGCCGGGTCATTATGCAATAATGAGCAGAGACTTTGTAAATATGATCATGTAAACTTGAGCAACAATGTGTAGCCCCCAAGGGCTGGCTCAGTAAGATAATATTGAGCTAGGACTTTATATATATTTCCTTGAAAAGAATACCATATGCTGTAATCCTATCCATGGGGCTCGAACCCACGTCAATAAGGTTAAGAGCTTTGCACTCTTCCAACTGAGTAGTGGACCTTTCAATATAATGGATTTAAACTTGTGTACCTTGAATTGTTGACAGGAGCAATTGGTAGCCCCCAAGGGCCGGCTCATTACAATGTGATGAGTCAGGTCTTCAATAAGGCCAGTAAAAATGACTTTGCATTAGCCCCCAAGTGCCATGGTGCATGCTGGCAGTGACATGGGACTTGCATATTTGATGTAATCTCAATTTAAATAATGTAGCCCCCAAGTGCCGGGTCGTAAGCCTGCAGCAACTCGGGACTATTCCTTCCATTGTAGAATAAATCATATCCATTGATAAAATAATAGCCATTGCGCCAAAGTGACTTTGAATACGTCATCTGTTGATAAGTAAATCCGGAGTTTAAATACCCGGCGGCTCTTGGCCGATGGCGATTTAACATGCCTCCATTGTAAGCCAGAATTTTTATAACCCGGCGGCTTATAGCCTTTGAGAAAATCAAGAATTGATAACCCTTTTGAGACACCAATTTCAATATTTCATGATGGGCTTGAACTTAATCACTTATGTAAGTCATAGCTTCGTAAATCCTGCATAGAGTATAAACAACATATGCCCTGGTGACTTTAACGTCAAAAGCCAGGGCGAGTAACCACCCAAATGTACTCTTATCCTGCAC
Source organism: Triticum monococcum (assembly GCA_034509565.1). NCBI lineage: Eukaryota > Viridiplantae > Streptophyta > Magnoliopsida > Poales > Poaceae > Triticum > Triticum monococcum. Next base: position 604,336,415 of record CM067847.1, on the reverse strand, counting down.
ACAAGTAGATCACAAGATCCCTTGGCGGTTTACCGCAGGGCGGGTCATAATATCTCACATATAACCACTGTGATATTGAATTTGTATTGCCGGTTTTCATGACCTGTGCAGTAAGGGTGATAATCCAAAACTTAGAAGTCAAACCTTCCAAGTATTAATATTGTCATATGCGGGCGACTTGTTCATCGAAAGCCAGGGCGGGTTAATAGAAACCACATATATATGCTTCAGATATGAGCAAAAAGTTCTCAAGACAAAACCAAAGATTGTTTGCAAAAAACTTAAATCAAATAAAAATCAAGGTTTCTGATTCGAATACGATCAGTAAACCGTTCCAAAGGGGTTAAGCTAGGATTCGAATACGATAATGTAGCCCTCAGTGGTTTTGGGCGTTGCGCCGATCAAGAGGGTACCGACAGCTATGTTCTCTTTGGTTCGAATACGACCTATGTTTGAACAGGAAGCCCCCAAATGACCTTGAGAGGTTTTTAACGACCCTGATTCGAATACGATCCAAGTCGGACCCAAAAAGGGTTAAACTATGATTCGGATACGATCAAGAAGCCCCCTAGTGAGTTTGGCTTTGCGCCGATCAAAAGGGTTATGGTAGCTATGTTCTCTTTGGTTCGAATACGACCTATATTTGAACAGGAAGACCCCAAGTGACCATAATAAGGTAAGCCGTAAGACAGGATATCCATGTTTGAACCATACATCATGGCAGCAAGGTTTTTTTGGCAACCTTTAATTTTTCTAAGAACTCGAATCTTGCGAGAGATTAATTCTTTTTGAACCGGAACTTTAAACCGGATTTGAAAGCTTTCAAAACTTTGTGGGAGATAGATTGTCCTTGAGCCGAATGTTTGAACCGGATTTGAGAGCTTAAAAGCTTTGTAAGAGACAAACTTTACCTTGAGCCGGATGTTTGAACCGGATTTGAGAGCTTCAAAGCTTTGCAGGAGAGAGATGTTTCTTGAACCGGATTTTAAACCAGAATCTTTAATTTGAACCGACAATTTTCTGACGGTCTTTAAATTTTCATCAATATGGCCGTGTCTTCCGGAACCGGGTTATCATTCCCTCCAATGACCCGGAGTTCCCGAGTCATGTCATTGTAGCCCCTGAGTCTTAAGACTACTTGAGGAGTTCGCTTGAGACTCTCCATATTTGACCGTGATATAAACCGGTATGAGTCATTCAACATCTTAGTGATATAACTTGCCCTGCACTGCACTGGAGAACTTGCAAGCCAGAGTAGTTGCTCTTTTAAAGAAAGCAATAAAAAATATACTAGATGGACCTCACCTGACATATCAGGCCAGAATTTATCTGCCGCAGAGTTGATGATCAGTTGACCACCACGATGAAGTGAAACGGTGAACCGTGCGAACGGGCAAGTTAGCCGCATTATGTTTATATACACCAAACCGCGGAGGCAGGCAGAAAAAACAACCGCAACATTAGAGGCAGTATGGACGCGGGCGAGTCGCTGCTGCTCTTGCAGTGACCAAATGTCCTGCATGAATAATATCACCCGGAGTAATTGTTCTCAAAATGAAAAAGTTGATACGTGCTATTTGAAATAGTCTGGACAGATATCACCTGATGTATTTATGATCCTCAGTGGTGTCTGTTAGTCAACCCGACACGTTGAATAGGCCGGACCGCAGGGCGGACAGTAAAAACGACCACAGCATCAGAGGCATCATAGATAGATGAGTCGGCCGCGGCGTTGTAAGCCGGCGCGGACGCATGAACCAGGCCGTGAGAATGGACGGGCGAGTCGTCCGTGGTGTTGTAAGCCAATGTGGACGCGTGAAACGGACACGACGTTGTAAGCCGGTGCAGACGGGAGAATCGGCCGCGAGGGCGGACGGGTGACTTATCTGTGGTGTTATAAACCGACGCAAACGGATGAGCCGGCTGCGTTGTTGTTGTTGTAGATTAAGCTGCACGGGCTGCGGTGTGGACGCTAGCGCATGATGATGGCACCATCTTTATAATGAATCATTGTCCTACAAAAAATATATTGTGGACCAAAGTAATTGTTCTTTGATAAAAAACAGTGTGTCAAGAAAATATATTTAGATAAATATCACCTGATTTGTCCGGATGATAAATGACCGTAGGTCCGTGAATCCCCTGTTAATATTGCTTGTTGAATTCCTTTTGATCCTTATATATCCACAACAAGTAGGACCGCGCCAGTTGACCCGACGCATTTGTAGTAGACCTGATCGCCGGTAGTTAGCGCGGCATGAACAGAGGCCGACATAGGATGACACTCGCGCGAGCTCCATATCCACTGTATGAATGAGGCACCGTCTTGGTGTTGTCCAGCCGCAGACGAAACATCAGTAGCGAGCGGAGGTTGGCACTTCTCCTTATCTGTCTTGATTGATAATATTTTGGATGTGCTTAGACTTAGCACTGATGAATCTTTGGTATTCTGGATTTGCTTCTCATAGTGGCACGTCTTAACGCATTGGTTGATATGACTTCCCTGTCGTACTCCATCTAATTACCCCATGTACGGCTTCTGTAGAACCAGATCCTTAACATCTGTCCGATCCTCAAATCCTATATTCAACAGAAATCGTCTTCACTTGTAGCTTGCAACGAGTTGACCATTAGGGGAGAAGCTGATTCCCAGGACAGGTTTCACATGCCCAATGTAAGGCAACGGAGTTAGAGGTCCGTCGGAGAAGACGGCCGGCGGCTTCGCAGGGCCGACGACAGCAGAGGATCGGCGGCGAGCGAGCAAACTGGTGATTCGACACGGCGACTCAGCGAGGCCAGCCCGAAGTAGAGCGAAACAGGCAGCGGCCACAACGGAAGCGGGTTGACCCGGGGCGGCTCAATGGCGCGATGGCAAGGGCTTGTGGCCGACCGCGGCGGAGGTGGTGGCTTGCAGCGGCAGCAAGGGCGGCCGGGTTGGAACAAAAGCCGCAGATTTATAGCGTGGACGGCCTGGCATGAGGTCCACGCGGGGCAGTTCTCCGGTGGCGGTTCGACAGGCAGTGTGGGGCGACTCTCCGGCAGCAGCTCGGCAAGGAGCAGGGGGGCGGCTCTCCGTCAGCGGCTTGGCAGGCAGCGCGGGGCGGCTCTCCGTCAGCGGCTCAGACAGTCGCAAAAGCAGAGGCAACCGAGGTCGGAGAGGAGCGACCCGCCATGGGGAAAGGTGTAGGGACGGAAATCGCAGTCCACTTCTGAGTCGCGGTTAGTTGGACGAAGCCACGTCCACGTTTTCATCCGAGTCGTTGACTTCCTTTTTTCTTTCAGTCAAATCCGAATCTTTGTATTAGTTGCTTCACGTCTCGTAGTAGGAATTGGAGTAGCACTACTACTAGTTTATAGTTCTGATTGCTTTGGTCCTTATGCTTGAAAAGTAGCAGCAGGAAAGATTCGTTCTGGTGTGATGCGCGTCTGCACGGCCATAGTGGATGCACGAATAATGGACAATTGTGCATGCACGCGTTGACTGTTTTTGGTTGTTGTGATCGAGGATACGCGATCTGACTGCGGTATAAAAAATCATATTGGTCTGGGTAGACTGCTTCAGTACTCCCTCCGGTTCTTTTTAGTTTACACATTATGTTTGTTTGAAGTCAACCTCATTCAATTTTAACCAAGTTTATACAAAAAAATTATTAACATTTACATAACAACACATTTATTAATAGATCCATCTTGGAATATATTTTCATATTATATTTATTAGATGTCATAGATGTTAATATTTTCTAATATAAATTTGGTGAAACTTAGCAAACTTTGACTTCAGTCAAAGCTAATGTGCGGAGTAAAAAGGACCGGAGGGAGTAGCTGAAAAAAAAATCTTGTTTGATCTCGGCGAAACTTGCGGCCAGGCGGTTTAGACGGATCTTGCTTCCCTTCTGTCTGTTGATTTTTAGGGTGGCGACTGCACCCGATGCCAGCCTAATCTGATCCAATCAAACCTCGTACTTCCAGCCCCAAATCTAATCGGTTCTTGTCTAAGGTTATCCCTTGCTAGGCTATTCCGTGTGATTGCTTCATGCCGACTCTTCCTTATCCGTCTGACCGTGAATTTCTCAATCCCTAAATGAGATCCCTTCAAAACTCAACACCACCGTACGCGAGCCTCACGGTGGGCACCAACTGTCGTGGAATTGTCACGGCAGATGTCCTAGAGCAAGGACTTAGTCATAGAGCCATCGCACCTAGGAAGTTTAAATGAGTTAATCGGGACAAAGGACACAAGAGGGTTTTATACTAGTTCGGCCCCTTACGATGAAGGTAAAAGCCTATGTCTAGTTGGGATTGGTATTGCTGGTGTTTCGATCACCAAGAGGCTCAACTCGCTGGCTTGGTTGTCGATTTGTTGTTTCTTGCCCTAAGCCGCCACCGGGTCGTCTCCTTATATACATGGGTTGACGCCTGCTGGCCTACAGAGTCCCGGCCGGCTCATAATCGTGTCCGGCTCGGTGACTTCCTTTACATGCCTTTCTTTACAAGTCTTTCCTTACATACGGCTGTCGGTGTCAAAACCGGCGGATCTCGGGTAGGGGGTCCCAAACTGTGCGTCTAGGCCGGATGGTAATAGGAGGCAAGGGACACGAAGTTTTACCCAGGTTCGGGCCCTCTCAATGAAGGTAAAACCCTACGTCCTGCTTGATTAATATTGATGATATGGGTAGTACAAGAGTAGATCTACCACGAGATCAGAGAGGCTAAACCCTAGAAGCTAGCCTATGGTATGATTGTTGTTGTGTATGTTGTCCTACGGACTAAAACCTCTCCGGTTTATATAGACATCGGAGAGGGTTAGGGTTACACAAAGTCGGTTACAATGGTAGGAGATCTGCATATCCGTATTGCCAAGCTTGCTTTCCACGCCAAGGAAAGTCCCTTCCGGACACGGGACGAAGTCTTCAATCTTGTATCTTCATAGTCCAGGAGTCCGGCTGAAGATATAGTCCGGCCATCCGGACACCCCCTAATCCAGGACTCCCTCAGTAGCCCCTGAACCAGGCTTCAATGACGACGAGCCCGGCACGCAGATTGTCTTCGACATTGGAAGGCGGGTTCCTCCTCCAAGTACTTCATAGAAGATTTTGAACACAAAGACAGTGTCCGGCTCTACAAAATAAGTTTCCACATATTGCCATAGAGAGAATAATATTTACACCAGTCTAATCTACTGACGTATTCCGTAGTGTGACACACCACGGCCAAGCCTTTATCCGAGTCGTTTCATTATCCCATCTCAGCGCGTCATGCTGTTGGGGAACGTAGCAGAAATTTAAAATTTTCCTACGTGTCACCAAGATCTATCTATGGAGAGACCAGCAACGAGGGGAAGGAGAGTTGCATCTACATACCCTTGTAGATCGCTAAACGGAAGCGTTCAAGTGAACGGGGTTGATGGAGTCGTACTCGTCGTGATCCAATTCACCGATGACCAAGTGCCGAACGGACGGCACCTCCGCGTTCAACACACGTACAGCCCGGTGACGTCTCCCACGCCTTGATCCAGCAAGGAGAGAGGGAGAGGTTGAGGAAGACTTCATCCAACAGCAGCACAACGGCGTGGTGGTGGTGGAGGAGCGTGGCTATCCTGCAGGGCTTCGCCAAGCACCACAGAAGAGGAGGAAGAAGAGACGCAGGGCTGCACCAAGAGAGATTGAATCGCGTGTGTTATGGGAAGCCCTAGGCCTCATATATATAGGGAAGGGGAGGGGCTGCGCCCCCTCTAGGTTTCCCACCCCTAGGGGGGGCGGCAGCCCTAGATGGGGATCAAAGGTGGCGGCCAAGAGGGGGAGAGGAGAGGGAGGCGCACCAATATGGGCCCTAAGGCCCATATCCCCTAGGGTTTGCCCCCTTTCCACCTCTTAGGCGCCATGGGCCCTTATGGGAGGCACACCAGCCCACTAAGGGGCTGGTCCCTCACCACTCTTGGCCCATGCAAGCCTCCGGGGTTGGTGGCCCCACTTGGTGGACCCCCGGGACCCTCCCGGTGGTCCCGGTACGTTACCGATAAACCCCGAAACTCTTCCGGTGACCAAAACAGGACTTCCCATATATAAATCTTTACCTCCGGACCATTCCGGAACTCCTCGTGACATCCGGGATCTCATCCGGGACTCCGAACAACATTCGGTAACCACATACAAACTTCCTTTATAACCCTAGCGTCATCGAACCTTAAGTGTGTAGACCCTACGGGTTCGGGAGACATGCAGACATGACCGAGACGTTCTCCGCTCAATAACCAACAGCGGGATCTGGATACCCATGTTGGCTCCCACATGTTCCACGATGATCTCATCGGATGAACCACGATGTCAAGGACTTAATCAATCCCGTATACAATTCCCTTTGTCTATCGGTACGATACTTGCCCGAGATTCGATCGTCGGTATCACGATACCTTGTTCAATCTCGTTACCGGCAAGTCTCTTTACTCGTTCCACAACACATCATCCCGTGATCAACTCCTTGATCACATTGTGCACATTATGATGATGTCCTACCGAGTGGGCCCAGAGATACCTCTCCGTTTACACGGAGTGACAAATCCCAGTCTCGATTCGTGCCAACCCAACAGACACTTTCGGAGATACTCGTAGTGTACCTTTATAGCCACCCAGTTACGTTGTGACGTTTGGCACACCCAAAGTATTCCTACGGTATCCGGGAGTTGCACAATCTCATGGTCTAAGGAAATGATACTTGACATTAGAAAAGCTTTAGCATACGAACTACACGATCTAGTGCTATGCTTAGGATTGGGTCTTGTCCATCACATCATTCTCCTAATGATGTGATCCCGTTATCAACGACATCCAATGTCCATGGTCAGGAAACCGTAACCATCTATTGATCAACGAGCTAGTCAACTAGAGGCTTACAAGGGACATGGTGTTGTCTGTGTATCCACACATGTATCTGAGTTTCCTATCAATACAATTATAGCATGGATAATAAACGATTATCATGAACAAGGAAATATAATAATAATCAATTTATTATTGCCTCTAGGGCATATTTCCAACAGTCTCCCACTTGCACTAGAGTCAATAATCTAGTTCACATCACCATGTGATTAACACTCACAGGTCACATCGCCATGTGACCAACATCCAAAGAGTTTACTAAAGTCAATAATCTAGTTCACATCACTATGTGATTAACACTCAATGAGTTTTGGGTTTGATCATGTTGCTTGTGAGAGAGGTTTTAGTCAACGGGTCTGAACCTTTCAGATCCGTGTGTGCTTTACAAATCTCTATGTCATCTCCTAGATGCAGCTACCACGCTCTATTTGGAGCTCTTCCAAATAACTGTTCTACTATACGAATCCAGTTTACTACTCAGTATAATCTGGATTAGTGTCAAAGTTTGCATCGGCGTAACCCTTTACGACGAACTCTTTTACCACCTCCATAATCGAGAAAATTCCTTAGTCCACTAGTTACTAAGGATAACTTTGACCGCTGTCCTGTGATCCATTCTTGGATCACTCTTGTACCCCTTGACTGACTCATGGCAAGGCACACTTCAGGTGCGGTACACAGCATAGCATACTGTAGAGCCTATGTCTTAAGCATAGGGGACGACCTTCGTCCTTTCTCTCTATTCTGCCGTGGTCGAGCTTTAAGTCTTAACTTCATACCTTACAACTCAGGCAAGAACTTCTTCTTTGACTGATCCATCTTGAACACCTTCAAGATCATGTCAAGGTATGTGCTCATTTGAAAGTACCATTAAGCGTTTTGATCTATCCTTTATAGATCTTGATGCTCAATGTTCAAGTAGCTTAATCCAGGCTTTCCATTGAAAAACACTTTCCAAATAACCCTATATGCTTTCCAGAAATTCTACGTCATTTCTGATCAACAATATGTCAACAACATATATTCATCAGAAATTCTATAGTGCTCCCACTCACTTCTTTGGAAATACAAGTTTCTCATAAACTTTGTATACACCAAAATCTTTGATCATCTCATCAAAGCATACATTCCAACTCCGAGATGCTTACTCCAGTCCTCAGAAGGATTGCTGGAGCTTTGCATACTTATTAGCATCTTTCAGGATTGACAAAACCTTCCAGTTGTATCACATACAACCTTTCCTCATAAATCGTCGAGGAAACAATGTTTTGACATCCTATCTGCAAGATTTCATAAATAGTGCAGTAACTGCTAATATAATTCCAACAGACTTTTAGCATCGCTACAGGTGAAAGAGTCTCATCGTAGTCAACTCCTTGAACTTGCCGAAAACATCTTAACGACAAGTCGAGCTTTCTTAATGGTGACATTTACAATCATTGTCCGTCTTCCTTTTAAAATCCATCTATACTCAACAGCCTCACGACCATAGAGCTGTTCTATTAAAGTCTACACTTTGTTTCCATACATGGATCCTACCTCGGATTTTATGGCCTCGAGCCATTTATCGGAATCCGGGCCCACCAACGCTTCTCCACAGCTCGTAGGTTCATTGTTGTCTAGCAACATGACTTCAAGACAGGATTACATACCACTCTGAAGTAGTACGCATCCTTGTCATCCCACGAGGTTTGGGAGTTAGTTGATCTGAAGTTTCATGATCACTATCATAAGCTTCCACTTCAATTGGTGTAGGTGCCACAGGAACAACTTCCTGTGCCCTGCCACACACTAGTTGAAGAGACGGTTTAATAACCTCATCAAGTCTCCACCATCCTCCCACTCAATTCTTTCGAGAGAAACTTTTCCTCGAGAAAGGACCCGATTCTAGAAACAATCCCTTATTGCTTTCGAATCTGAGACAGGAGGTATACCCAACTATTTTGGGTGTCCTATGAAGATGCATTTATCCGCTTTGGGTTCGAGCTTATCAGCCTAAAACTTTTCCACATAAGTGTCGCAGCCCCAAACTTTTAAAAAATGACAGCTTAGGTTTCTCTAAACCATAGTTCATACGGTGTCATCTCATCGGAATTACGTGGTGCCCTATTTAAAGTGAATGTGGTTGTCGCTAATGCCTAACCCATAAACTATTGCGGTAATTCGATAAGAGACATCATGGTATGCATCATATGCAATAGGGTGCAGTTATGATGTTCGGACACACCATCACACTATGGTGTTCCAGGCTGTATTAGTTGTGAAACAATTTCCACAATGTCTTAATTCTGTGCCAAACTCGTAATTCAGATATTCATCTCTATGATCATATCATAGATATTTTATCCTCTTGTCACGACGATCTTTCAACTTCACCCTGAAATTACTTGAAACTTTCAATAATTCAGACACGTGATTCATCAAGTAAATATACTCAACATCTACTCAAATCATCTGTGAAGTAAGAACATAACGATATCCACTACATGCCTCAGCACTCATTGGACTGCACACATCAAAATGTATTACTTCCAACAAGTTGCTTTCCAGTTCCATTTTACTGAAACCGAGGCTTTCAGTCATCTTGCCCATGTGGTATGATTTGCATGTCTCAAGTGATTCAAAATCAAGTGAGTTCAAACGGTCCATTTGCATGGAGTTTCTTCATGCATATACACCAATAGACATGGTCCGCATGTCTCAAACTTTTCAAAAACGAGTGAGCCCAAAGATCCATCAACATGGAGCTTCCTCATGTGTTTTATACCGATATGACTTACGTGGCAGTGCCACAAGTAGGTGGTACTATCATTACTATCTTTTGGCATGAACATGTGTATCACTATGATCGAGATTCAATAAACCATTCATTTTAGGTGTAAGACCATTGAAGGCATTATTCAAATAAACAGAGTAACCATTATTCTCCTTAAATGAATAACCGTATTGCGATGGACATAATCCAACCATGTCTATGCTCAACGCAAACACCAATCTCGATGGTAGAGGGAGCGTGCGATGCTTGATCATATCAACATTGGAAACACTTCCAACACATATCGTCGGCTCACCTTTAGCTAGTCTCCGTTTATTCCGTAGCTTTTATTTCGAGTTACTAACACTTAGCAACCGAACCGGTATCTAATACCACGGTGCTACTAGGAGTACTAGTAAAGTACACATCAACACAATGTATATCCAATATACTTCTATCGACCTTGCCAGCCTTCTAATCTACCAAGTATCTAGGGTAATTCCGCTCCAGTGGTTGTTCCCCTTATTACAGAAGCACCTAGTCTCGGGTTTGGGTTCAACCTTGGGTTTCTTCACCAGAGCAGCAGCTGATTTGCCGTTTCATGAAGTATCCCTTCTTGCCCTTGCCCTTCTTGAAACTAGTGGTTTCACTAACCATCAACAATTGATGCTCCTTCTTGATATCTACTTTTGCGGTGTCAAACATCGCGAATATCTCAAGGATCATCATATATGTCCCTGATAGTTCATCACGAAGCTCTAGCAGCTTGGTGGTAATGACTTCGGAGAAACATCACTATCTCATCTTGGAAGATCAACTCCCACTTGATTCAAATGATTGTTGTACTCAGACAATCTAAGCACAAGCTCAACAATTGAGCTTTTCTCCCTTAGTTTGTAGGCTAAGAAAATCGTCGGAGGTCTTATACCTCTTGACGTGGGCACGAGCCTGAAATCCCAATTTCAGCCCTCAAAACATCTCATATGTTTCGCGACGTTTCAAAACGTCTTTGGTGCCTCAATTCTAAACCGTTTAACTGAACTATCATGTAGTTATCAAAACGTGTATGTCAGATGTTCACAACATCCACAGACCACGTTCGAGGTTCAGCACACTGAGCGGTGCATTAAGGACATAAGCCTTCTAAGAAGCAATGAGGACAATCCTCAGTCTACGGACCTAGTCCGCATAATTGCTACTGTCAACTTTCAACTAATTTTTCTCTAGGAACATATCTAAACAGTAGAACTATAGCGTGAGCTACGACATAATTTGCAAAATCCTTTTGACTATGTTCAGGATAATTAAGTTCATCTTATGAACTTCCACTTAGATAGACATCCCTCTAGTCATCTAAGTGATTACATGATCTGAGTCAACTAGGCCGTGTCCGATCATCACGTGAGACGGACTAGTCATCATCGGTGAACATCTTCATGTTGATCGTATCTACCATACGACTCATGCTCGACCTTTCGGTCTTCTGTGTTCCGAGGCCATGTCTATACACATGCTAGGCTCGTCAAGTTAACCCTAAGTGTTTTGCATGTGTAAAACTGTCTTACACCCGTTGTATGTGAACGTAAGGATCTATCACACCCGATCATCACGTGGTGCTTCGAAACGACGAACTTTAGCAACGGTGCACAGTTAGGGGAGAACACTTCTTGAAATTGTTGTGAGGGATCATCTTATTTACTACCGTCGTTCTAAGAAAATAAGATGTATAAACATGATAAACATCAGATGCAATCAAATAGTGACATGATATGGCCAATATCACTTTGCTCCTTTTGATCTCCATCTTCGGGGCTCCATGATCATCATCGTCACCGGCATGACACCATGATCTCCATCATCGTGTCTTCTTGAAGTTGTCACGTCATCTATTACTTCTACTACTACAGCTAACGGTTAGCAATAAAGTAAAGTAATTACATGACGTTTATGTTGACACGCAGGTCATAAATAAATAAAGACAACTCCTATGGCTCCTGCCGGTTGTCATATTCATCGACATGCAAGTCGTGATTCCTATTACAAGAACATGATCAATCTCATACATCACATATATCATTCATCACATCCTTTGTCCATATCACATCACATGGCATACCCTGCAAAAACAAGTTAGACGTCCTCTAATTGTTGTTTGCATGTTTTACGTGGCTGCTATGGGTTTCTAGCAAGAACGTTTCTTACCTATGCAAAGACCACAATGCGATATGCCAATTGCTATTTACCCTTCATAAGGACCCTTTTCATCGAATCCGATCCGACTAAAGTGGGAGAGACAGACACCCGCTAGCCACCTTATGCAACTAGTGCATGTCAGTCGGTGGAACCAGTCTCACGTAAGAGTACGTGTAAGGTCGGCCCGGGCCGCTTCATCCCACAATGCCGCCGAATCAAGATAAGACTAGTAACGGCAAGCATATTGAACAAAATCAACGCCCACAACTACTTTGTGTTCTACTCGTGCATAGAATCTACGCAATAGACCTAGCTCATGATGCCACTGTTGGGGAACATAGCAGAAATTCAAAATTTTCCTACGTGTCACCAAGATCTATCTATGGAGAGACCAACAACGAGGGGAAGGAGAGTTGCATCTACATACCCTTGTAGATCGCTAAATGGAAGCATTCAAGTGAACGGGGTTGATGGAGTTGTACTCGTCGTGATCCAATTTACCGATGACCAAGTGCCGAACGGACGGCACCTCCGCGTTCAACACACGTACAGCCCGGTGACGTCTCCCACACCTTGATCCAGCAAGGAGAGAGGGAGAGGTTGAGGAAGACTTTATCCAACAGCAGCACAACGGCGTGGTGGTGGTGGAGGAGCGTGGCTATCCTGCAGGGCTTCGCCAAGCACCACAGAAGAGGAGGAAGAAGAGACGCAGGGCTGCACCAAGAGAGATTGAATCGCGTGTGTTATGGGCAGCCCTAGGCCTCATATATATAGGGAAGGGGAGGGGCTGCGCCCCCTCTAGGGTTCCCACCCCTAGGGGGGGCGGCAGCCCTAGATGGGGATCAAAGGTGGCGGCCAAGAGGGGGAGAGGAGAGGGAGGCGCACCAATATGGGCCCTAAGGCCCATATCCCCTAGGGTTTGCCCCCTTTCCACCTCTTAGGCGCCATGGGCCCTTATGGGAGGCGCACCAGCCCACTAAGGGGCTGGTCCCTCACCACTCTTGGCCCATGCAAGCCTCCGGGGTTGGTGGCCCCACTTGGTGGACCCCCGGGACCCTCCCGGTGGTCCCGGTACGTTACCGATAAACCCCGAAACTCTTCCGGTGACCAAAACAGGACTTCCCATATATAAATCTTTACCTCCGGACCATTCTGGAACTCCTCGTGACGTCCGGGATCTCATCCGGGACTCCGAACAACATTCGGTAACCACATACAAACTTCCTTTATAACCCTAGCGTCATCGAACCTTAAGTGTGTAGACCCTACGGGTTCGGGAGACATGCAGACATGACCGAGACGTTCTCCGGTCAATAACCAACAGCGGGATCTGGATACCCATGTTGGCTCCCACATGTTCCACGATGATATCATCGGATGAACCACGATGTCAAGGACTTAATCAATCCCGTATACAATTCCCTTTGTCTATCGGTACGATACTTGCCTGAGATTCGATCGCCGGTATCACGATACCTTGTTCAATCTCGTTACCGGCAAGTCTCTTTACTCGTTCCGCAACACATCATCCCGTGATCAACTCCTTGATCACATTGTGCACATTATGATGATGTCCTACCGAGTGGGCCCAGAGATACCTCTCTGTTTACACGGAGTGACAAATCCCAGTCTCGATTCGTGCCAACCCAACAGACACTTTCGGAGATACCCGTAGTGTACCTTTATAGCCACCCAGTTACGTTGTGACGTTTGGCACACCCAAAGTATTCCTACGGCATCCGGGAGTTGCACAATCTCATGGTCTAAGGAAATGATACTTGACATTAGAAAAGCTTTAGCATACGAACTACACGATCTAGTGCTATGCTTAGGATTGGGTCTTGTCCATCACATCATTCTCCTAATGATGTGATCCCGTTATCAACGACATCCAATGTCCATGGTCAGGAAACCGTAACCATCTATTGATCAACGAGCTAGTCAACTAGATGCTTACTAGGGACATGGTGTTGTCTGTGTATCCACACATGTATCTGAGTTTCCTATCAATACAATTATAGCATGGATAATAAACGATTATCATGAACAAGGAAATATAATAATAATCAATTTATTATTGCCTCTAGGGCATATTTCCAACACATGCGAGGCGGTTTCGTTGGCACGTCTTGTTAAAGCAGAGATCGTGTCCCCTTATTTCGGGATTCTCATCAATACGGGCGTGGGTAACCCAACTGCGCCATTGATTACGGCGCTTGGGAGATAAGCGAGTTTCACCAGGCTGGTGGGGACACAAAGTCGTGTCCACCCATATAAGGAGATAAGGATCCACCTTTTCACCTACGCCTTCTTCCTCCTTTGCCTATCCATTTTCGCGCACTCGAGCTCCAGCGCCCAAGTCCGCACTCCCCACCTCAACCTTCTCTAGCCATGTCCAGAGTGGGAGGCAAGTGGATGGCTGTAACACCCCGGATATGATTTACCCAATATGTATTCCAACTCTTGCCGTTTCCGGCCTTAAGTTATTTTATTTTCTCGGGTTCGGGTCTTTGTCTCCGTGTGTTGTTATCGTTGTCATGCATCTCACATCATGTCATCATGTGCATTGCATTTGCACACGTGTTCATCTCATGCATTCGAGCATTTTTCCCGTTGTCCGTTTTGCATTCCGACGCTTCGTTCTCCTCCGGTGGTCATTTCTACCTTTCTTTCATGTGTGGGGATTAAACATTTCCGGATTGGACCGAGACTTGCCAAGCGGCCTTGGTTTACTACCGGTAGACCGCCTATCAAGTTTCGTACCATTTGGACTTCGTTTGATGCTCCAACGGTTAACTGAGGGACCGAAAAGGCCTCGTGTGTGTTGCAGCCCAACACCCATCCAAGTTGGCCCAAAACTCACCAAAATCCTCTCCATCATCTAGAGCGTTCGATCATGATCGTGTGGCCGAAAACCGCACCTCATTTGGACAGTCCTAGCTCCCTCTATGCCTATATATACATCCCCCTTTCCAAATCTGGATCTCCCCCCGTCCAACCCTAAAAATCGGATCTCCGCCGCTGCCGGACACGTCCACCGGCGCCAGACGTGTCCGCTGCACCCGCCGCCGCCATGTGTCACCACCTAACTCGCTGCCGCCCGGTGCCCACATCGCCGCCACGCGGGCCCGCTCAGCCCGGAGCCGGCCCTCCCGGCCCGCGTCTTCGCCCGCGCCGCCTCCTCTCGCCCGGCCGGCCACCGACTCTGGCAAGCCCCACGCCGCCTCCCCAACGAACTCCGGCGCCCGACTTCAAACTTCGGTGAGCTCACTCTGACCAACCTCGAGAAACGCGCCAGATCCAGATCTGGATCTCGTCTGGGTTGACTTTTTGCCCGAAACCCTAGTTCATATGCTCCTGTTCATCGTGCTATAACTCCTCATCCGTAACTCCGTTTTGGGCATATAGTATAGCAAAATGTTCGTCTCAGAGAGTACATCATTTAATCTCATTGCATCATTTTCATTTGAGTTCATCTTGATGCCCGAAATGCTGTTAGAAGAGTGCTACTTGAGATATTTGTCAGATCTGCTGCTCCATTTAGACATTTGTCATTTTTGCCATGATTATTGTGTGCATGATATGCCCTGGTGCTCTACATATGTTTTGTTAAGGGTTTTGCCATCTATCTAGAGGTGCAACCCATGTATTTTTGTGATGTGTGTGGTGACTAGCACAAGCTTGCAAAGGGAGGCACTTGTTAATGCTGATTTCAGGGACTTAGCATTTCCACTAAGTCCTTGACCTGTTTATTTCATATAGCTATATGTTCATGTTGTTTCCTAGTGATCCATGCCTCTTTTGAGGGTGATCAGTAAGGATGTTTTGTTAATTGTGTAGTGCTCTATCCATCCATGTCTTTGTTTGCAATTATGGAGCACCCTAGCTTCAGTCAATTGAGCTCTACTTTTGCTATTTCGTGAATCTGGGCAGATTGTCTACTTGTTAGCGATTTTGCCGAGGATGTTGTAGTTGATCCGTGCATGCTATGGTATTGTTCTTGCCATGTCTAGCTTGTATTTTGTGTATTCTTGATGGGTGTATGCTTAGATTGTCATGACTTGCTCTGTAGTGAGTGCATCGAGCTCGTAAACATGCCTACTTGATATCTGTTTTCAGCATGCTCCAGTTTTCACTAAGTCTGAAAACTGATTATGCTTTTGCTATGTTCACATGCACTAGTAGAAAAAGGGTCAAACGTGAAGCACATTAGTGCCGGTTTGTATTTGAGCCGGCACTAATGTATACATTAGTGCCGGTTCCAACGGCTAGCCGGGCCTCCATCATTAGTACCGGTTCGTGGCGAACCTTTAGCACCGGTTCGTGCCATGAACCGGTACTAATGAGAGTGGTGGCAGGATGTTGACAGAATGGGGCCCCTCCAGCCCCTTTAGTACCGGTTCTTGGCACGAACCGGTACTAAAGGTCGTCCTATATAAACCCTTCGTCCACCAGCACTCTGTTCTTCCCCCTTTCCCCTCTCCCTCTCCTCTGTTCTTCCCTTCTTCCTCTCGAGTTCATCACAAAATTTGCCCAAAATTTGTCAAGATTTGAAGGCCCTCATCCATTCAAATGATCACAAAGGTTAGCAACTTTGTCCTTTCATCTCTCATTGCTAGATTAGCTCTTGCATTGGTTTATATAGTGATTAATTTGGGAGGATATATATATGTGCTAGTATTTGATTTATATGCAATTTGAGGTCAAAAATAACACTTAGTTTGCATATGTAGGTGTGGTTTACTTAGTGCCTTCTAAATCTCCATCGTAGCCACCGTCGATCGCCCGCACCGTCCCGTTGCCGGCACCACCTTGTGGTGAGCCTCTTGTTCATGAAATTTTATATAAAAATTGATGTTTGTGTGATTTGGATATATAGTTACTCGTATAATTATCTTACCCGTACGTTGTTTGTTATACATATAGTGCCATGGTTTTGATATCCGTCCCCGTCGGCCCTAGTCCTTGTTATGATTCGGATGTGGTATGTATATTCTCTTTTAAAACTAGTTGCATTTCGTGTTTATGACAAATTATGCCCATCAAGTTGACATAGAAATTTTTTCTAGGAGGTATGTGAACTGGAAATTCCAACCGACCCTATTGCCGAGAGGTTAAATTTAGTTGAACGAGAAAACGAGTACTTGAAAGAAAAATTGAAAAGAATTGAGGGGGAGAAGATGGAATTGGAGTTGCATGTTGCCAATGTCGTCGATGATCACAAGATCAAGATGGAGAAAATGCGCTTGAAGATTAGAAAGATTAGAAAATATGCCATCGATAGTGAGGCTTGGTATCATTATGCTGTTGGATCCATTATTACCTTAGTTGCGATCTTAATCATATTTGTTGTTGCATTTAAATGCTTTAGCTAGAGAGTTATTTGTTTGTTGGATTTAAGTGTTGTATGAACTTTATGTATGAACTTGTATTAATTGTATGAACTTGTATTAATTTGGTCTATTCGGTGTTGTGTAATGAAGATGAGCCGGCAATGGATGTACGATGACCGATGCTCTCCCGAGTTCATTAATGGCGTGCATACTTTTCTGCTTGCGGCTGAGGCAAACAAGCGGGCAGATGGTTTTATGCCTTGTCCATGTGCTCGCTGTAAGAATGGTCACAATTACTCTATGTCAAGAACCATTCACGTCCACCTGTTTAAGTCCGGTTTCATGCCCCATTATAATGTTTGGACCAAGCACGGAGAAAGAGGGGTTATGATGGAAGACAATGAAGAAGAAGAGGACGACGACAGCTATCCTGGCCATGGGTTCCCTGAATACGATGATACAACAATGGGGGAAGAAGCTGAGCCGGTAATGCGGGAAGAAGCTGAGTCGGCAATGCGGGAAGAAGCTGAAGAAGAGGCATCAGATGAGCCTGTTGATGATCTAGGTCGGGCCATTGCCGATGCAAAGAGAAACTGCGCAAGTGATTTGGAGAAGAAGAAGTTGCAGCACATGTTAGAGGATCACAAGAAATTGTTGTACCCGAATTTCGTAGGTGACAAGAAAAAGCTGGGCACCACACTGGATTTGCTGCAATGGAAGGCAGAGAATGCTGTATCTGACAAGGGATTTGGAAAGTTGCTGGTAATGATAAAGGATATGCTTCCAAAGGACAACGAATTGCCCGAGAGTACATACGAAGCAAAGAAGGCTGTCTGCCCTCTAGGGTTAGAGGTGCAGAAGATACATGCATGCCCTAATGATTGCATCCTCTACCGCGGTGAGTACGAGGATTTGAACGCTTGCCCGGTATGTGGTGCATTGCGCTATAAGATCTGCCACGATGACCCTGGTGATGTCGAGGGCCGGCGCCCCAGGAAGAAGATTCCTGCCAAGGTGATGTGGTATGCTCCTATAATACCACGGTTGAAATGTTTGTTCCAAAACAAAGAGCATGCCAAGGCGATGCGATGGCACAGAGAAGACCGTAAGAAAGACAGAAAGTTGAGAGTACCCGCTGACGGGTCGCAGTGGAGAAAAATCGAAAGAAAGTACGGGAATGAGTTTGCAGATGACGCAAGGAGCGTATGGTTTGGTCTAAGCGCAGATGGCATTAATCCTTTTGGGGAGCAGAGCAACAACCATAGCACCTAGCCTATGACTCTATGTTTATATAACCTTCCACCTTGGTTGTGCATGAAGCGGAAGTTCATTATGATGCCAGTGCTCATCCAAGGCCCTAAGAAACCCGGCAACGACATTGATGTGTACCTAAGGCCATTAGTTGAAGAACTCTTACAACTGTGGAATGGAACAGGTGTACGTGCGTGGGATGAGCACATGGGGGAAGAATTTGACCTAAAGGCATTGCTGTTCGTGACCATCAATGATTGGCCTGCTCTCAGTAACCTTTCAGGACAGACAAACAAGGGGTACCGCGCATGCACGCACTGTTTGGATGATACCGACAGTATATATTTGGCTAATTGTAAGAAGAATGTGTACCTGGGACATCGTCGATTTCTTCCGAGCAGGCATCCCGTAAGAAAGAAAGGCAAGCATTTCAAAGGTGAGGCGGATCACCGGACGAAGCCTCGCCACTGTACTGGTGCTGATGTACATGATATGGTCAAGGATTTGAAGGTGGTCTTTGGAAAGGGTCCTGGTGGACAACCTGTTCCGAATGACGCTGACGGACGCTCACCCATGTGGAAGAAGAAATCTATATTTTGGGACCTGCCCTATTGGAAAGACCTCGAGGTCCGCTCCGCAATCGATGTGATGCACGTGACGAAGAATCTTTGTGTGACCCTGCTTGGCTTCTTGGGCGTGTATGGGAAGACAAAAGATACACCTGAGGCACAGGAGGACCAGCAACATATGCACGGAAAAGACGGCATACATCAGGGTCATGCAAGCTACGCTCTTATCAAAGAAGAGAAGGAAATCTTCTTTGAATGCCTGCTCAGTATTAAGGTACCGTCTGGCTTCTCGTCGAATATAAAGGGAATAATAAACATGGCAGAGAAAAAGTTCCAGAACCTAAAGTCTCATGACTGCCACGTGATTATGACGCAACTGCTTCCGGTTGCATTGAGGGGGCTTCTACCGGAGAACGTTCGATTAGCCATTGTGAAGCTATGTGCATTTCTCAATGCAATCTCTCAGAAGGTAATCGATCCAGAAATCATACCAAGGTTACAGAATGATTTGGTGCAATGTCTTGTCAGTTTCGAGTTGGTGTTCCCACCATCCTTCTTCAACATCATGACGCACGTCCTAGTTCACCTATGCGAAGAGATTAACGTTTTGGGTCCTGTATTTCTACACAATATGTTCCCCTTTGAGAGGTTCATGGGAGTCTTAAAGAAATATGTTCATAACCGTGCTAGGCCAGAAGGAAGCATCTCCAAGGGCCGTCAAAATGAGGAGGTCATTGAGTTTTGTATTGACTTTATTCCTGACCTTAAGCCGATTGGTGTTCCTGAATCGCGGCATAAGGGCAGACTGGATGGAAAAGGCACGCTAGGAGGGGAACAAATAATATGTATGGACGGACATTCTCTCACTGAAGCACACTGCACAGTTCTACAGAATTCCGCCTTGGTGGCTCCGTATATGGATGAACACAAGAATTTGCTACGCTCCAAACACCCGGAGCGGTCTGATGACTGGATTACACGTGAACAAACTAGGAGTTTCGCCAGCTGGTTGCAAGCACGTAGCATGCATGACACCTCTATTGAAGATGACCTGTACTTGCTGTCCCAGTTACCATCTTCGAATATAATGACTTTCAAAGGGTACGAGATAAATGGTAATACATTTTACACGATCGCCCAAGATAAGAAGAGCACCAACCAAAACAGTGGTGTTCGCTTTGATGCAGAAACCAAGACGGGAAAGGAAACATATTATGGTTATATACAGGACATATGGGAACTTGACTATCGACGTGGTTTGAAGGTCCCTTTGTTTCGGTGCAAATGGGTCAATATGACACGAGGCGGGGTAACGGAAGACCCGCAGTACGGAATCACAACAGTGGACCTCAACAATCTTGCGTATGCAGACGAACCATTCGTCCTAGCCAATGATGTGGCACAGGTTTTCTATGTGAAGGACATGTCTACCAAGCCAAGAAAAAGAAAAGATAAGGAAGCAAATGCATCGTACGATGAGCTAAAGCGGCACATAGTTCTTTCTGGGAAGAGAAACATCGTGGGAGTGGATGACAAGACAGACAAGTCAGAAGATTATGAAAAGTTTGATGAAATTGCTCCATTCACAGTGAATATTGACCCGAGCATCCCGTTAAATGATGAAGATTTTCCATGGCTACGACGCAGAGGGACAGACGCGAAGAAAAAGTTTCACACCCAAAGATCTGGGATGTGATGTGGGATGCAAGCAAATTCTTTCATGCATTTACTGTTTTTTTCAGCTAAATGACCCTGAAGTTGAAAAGCATTTCAAATGAACTCAGAAAAGGATGAAAGTTGGCATGGCATCATAATTTCACCCACATAGCATGTGCAAAAAAGTAGAGAGGGTTACCGCAAAAACTTAATGCACTTCGTGTACAAAATGGTCAATCTGTTTCGAAGTATCAGGGTTTCGGACGAAAACTCATCCGTTACAAAGTCATTTCATTTTTTAAATAACTTAAGCATTACCAAATTGAATATAATGATAAAACACACTAATATTAAACATAACAAAAAAGAATCACTGGAAAATGTATTTTTAAAGTTAAGTTATTCACAAACTAGTGATTCACACAAATTTCAAATAATTCAAAATATAAACTATTCAAATTTAAAAACTACCGGCACTAATTGAAAGTTTCTAAAAACTATCAAAAATATTCACAAAGAAACTCTAAATACAGCAAAAAACAACTAAAAATAAATAAAACAAAATAAATAAAGCAGAAAAGAAAAAACTAAATGAAAAAAAGCCCACCTACTGGGCCACAGCGGCCTGCATACAACTAGAAACCCAACCTGTTATTGGGCCAGGATGCAGGCCCGCAAGCCCAATAGGCCCCACAGGGCAGCATAGAACATGTAGGCCCAGTAGGCCTGCTTTGGAGAGGAGCTCGAGAGAGCTACCGCACGGGGGTTTATAAACCAGTGCGGTCGCCCCTCGGCTAGCGATGTGGGACTAAACTTGCGCACCGCACGTGCGCCAGCGCACCCCCTTTAGTACCGGTTCATGGCACCAACCGGTACTAAAGGGAGGGTCTTTAGTACCGGTTGGAACCACCACCCGGTAGTAAAGGCCTGCCCTTCCCGCTGCTTGGCCTGGCCAAAACAGGCCTTTAGTACCGGTTGGTGGCTCCAACCGGTACTAAAGGTGGCTTCTATATATACAACACTTCGCAAAATTTCATTCTCCCTCTGTTTTCTTCCCGATCGTTCGACGCCGTCGCCGCCCCCGTCCTACGCCGCCCCCGTCGCGCGCCGTTGCCGTCGCCACCCCCATCCTCGTCGCCGCCCTCATCCCCATCGCCGCCCCCGTCGCTGTCGCCGCCCTCGTCTTCGTCGCCGCCCCGGGCCCGTCCTCGCGCCGTCCCCGCGTCGCCGCGCCCCCATCACGCCCCGGCCCGTCGCGGCCCCGGGCCGTCGCCTCGCCGTCGCCGTCGCCCCGTTGTGAGCTCTCCCCCTCTAACCCCTCTCCCTCGCCCCCGGTGGCCACCATGGGCGCCGCCCCCCGAGCCCATATATACACACACAAGCATGCATGATGAGAACACACACACACACACACACACACTGTTTTTAGTGTTAATTAGATCGATGCTTAGTGTTTAATTAGTATGGAATAGCATATATATATATATATATATATATATATATATAATTTTGACATATGCAATGCTTAGTGTTAGATGCTTAGTGTTTTTAGTGAGCCCAGATATAATTAGTGTTTAATTAGTATGGATTTTTTTATATAATGTTGTTTTTCTGTTTTTAATGGATGTATAGAAGTTGTTTTTTCTGTTTTTAGTGTTAGATGCTTAATTAGTATGAAATAGCATATAGAATTTTGACATATGCAATGATAGCATAATTAGTGTTACATTTAATTTGCATAGTATTTGTTGTCGACGATGCCCGGCCCGCATCCTCGCCGTCGACCCGTTCGCGACGACGTCCTACTTCAGAGGACCCATGTCCGGGACTGGGCTCCGCCGGGCTGGCACTGGGAGGTGCTACGTTCAGGGGCGCGACGCTTGGTGAGGAACCCGGCCTCGGGTCCCGTCATCGACCCTCATCTCCTTTGGTGGCATTCGCGTGGGCCACTTTCGGTGCGGAGGGAGCCGGCCCCGCCGGAGGTGGTACGTCGCCGTGTCAGGGAGGAGGACGAGCACGTCCGTCGCTACATGGCTGCTATGGACGTCAGGTTCTCCAATACCTGGCAGGTTCTTTGGGGAGATCACCCGAGCTATGATCCAGTGATGGTTCCTTCTCTTTGGGTGTCCACCGCCCGCACCTCAGGAACCGCGAGTGGCCTAGATTACTCTGTAGTATTCGATCTTTATTAGCTAGCTAGCTAGTGATATATTATTTGAGACGATGTATTCGAGACTATATATATCTATTATTCGAGACGATGTATTGAGATTATATCTATTATTCGAGACGACGTATTCGAGATTAAATCTATTATTCGAGATGATGTATTCGAGATTATATCTATTATTTGAGACGATGTATTCGAGATTATATCTATTAATCGAGATTATACTAAATTGTTTTATATTTCTTTTGGCATAGTTAAATAAAAGCTATGGCGGAAAATACCGACAGAGAGAGAGAACAGACCATGTTCGATATCATACGCGGGCCAGATGATGATCAGAATGAAGAAGATTTTGACGGCTCCGAATTTCTAAACAACACCAGAGAGGGTGATATGATATTCGATTGCGACGACCGAGAAGATGAAGTCATGAACTACGACGAGGTATATATATTTAGATAAGCAGGAATCTGGTGATCATCGCATGGTTTAAATGAGTTGAAGATATATTAACGAATCGATCTTTCTTCTTTCAGCCATCCGGATCGAGCAAAAGGACGAAACGAGGCCCGAACAAAAAGTTGAAGGAGGGCGTAAAGTACAACATCGAGGCATTCAAACCTAATGGCGAACCATTAGCGCCTAAGAAGATTGCGGACAAGTTCGCTCGTCAGTGCGGAGTTCTTGTGAAGGACCTACTCCCGATCTCCCTTCAAGAATGGAGAAAGCCAGCGAAGCCACGTCCAGATGTTACTTTTGTCGACGACAATAAAAAAAAACTGCTTTGGGATACTCTCATGGAACATTTCACCCTACCAGATAATATCACAGAAGCAGATGTGCGGAAAGTCAAGGACGCTGCTTTTAGGAAGATGGCGGTTGCATTCAAGAACCACAAGAGAATGATGTGGGAGAAGTACGTCAAGGGAGGAAGGAAGACTCCAGTATTCGAGGGGATACTAGAGAATCAAAGTGCTCATTGGGACGATTTCGTGAAATTCAAGGATTCAGAATTAGCTAAGGAATGGTCGAGAATAAACAAGGCCAATGCCGAAAAAAGGATAAGTTCCATAAGCTGGGGCCAGGTGGCTACGCGGTGGTAATACCTAAGTGGGATAAGTTTGAGAAAGAGATGGAGGATGCAAGTGTCACTCCGGTTACTAAGAACTGGCCCCCCAGGTGCAGGACTTGGTTCTATGCGCATGGGGGGGAGTTGGACCCGAAGACAGGCAATGTTTCGAGGAAGGCATGTCTGAAGGGAGCCGAGGATGCGCTACTTGTTGCAATAGAAGAGGCTCGATCGGGGGTGTTCCAGCCCAACAGAGAGAACGACGAGCTTACGCGTGCCCTGGGAAATCCTGAACACCCGGGAAGAACACGAGGCAAGGGCGCTATTCCGTGGTATGAGGGGTTTTCGGACTGGAACGTGGACTACAGAACCCGTGCGAGAAAGAAGATTGCGGAGGACAAGAAGAGGAAGATGGAGGAGGAGCAGAGGAAGCGGGAGTATGAACGCCTTCAAGGCCTAGAAGCAAGTCAAGCGGAATTGGCAGCTAAATTCCAGCGGCAGTAGGAGCAGATCGACTCACTTAGCCAGCAAAGGGGGTCTCAGCAGCTGCAGCAGCTAGCGGATGATCCAGCCTTGGATACCACCGCCCCATCCATGCCGAGAAGCAGCGTGGGTTCCGCCCCGGGCGACGCAGTAGTGCTGGATAGATACCCCATGGATGACATCACGGAGAACACTAACTGCGAGCTACACTTCAAAATGAAGAACATATCCATGAAGGTGGCGGACGCCGTTGCTTTTTCAAATTCCCCTGAGGCAACCTTCCATTGCAACCCGATTCCAGCGGGCTATGCTCGTGTCTTGGTTGATGAGGTGGCGGACCAATATTCGGGGCTAGAGCTTGACATTCCTGGAGGTGACGAGGAGCACACACTCGGAGATGCCAAACATCGTATCATCCTATGGAGAAAGGATTGCATCATTTTTCAAAGGCCACCGACACCGCGTCACCCGACTCCTCGTCGAAGTCCGCCACCGAGTCAGCAGACTCCCGCTCCTCCAAGTCCACCAACGCGTGAGGCCACTCCTCCTCCTCCAAGTCCGGCAAAGTGTCAGGCCACTCCTCCTCCAAGTCCGACACAGCGTCAGACATCCACTCCTCCTCCAAGTCCGGCACAGCTTCAGGCCACTCCTCCTCGTCCAACTCAGCCCCGTCAGCCGTCTCCGCCGCCTCAGCAATCGCAGAAGAGACACCCCGCAGCTATGGTGCGTAGCGGTACGAGTCGAGGTCATAGTACAGGAAGTACAGGCGGAGCCAAGCGATATAAATATGGTCCAAACCTCAGTACTCCTCTTCCTGTGAGGGCTTACGATAGGACCGAGGAGCAAACCAATGCCATAGTGCGGGCAGAAGTCGACGCCCATTTTGGACCGAAACCGCCACCGCCGCCAAGGGAGAAAGTGCCTGTGGAAGTAGTTGACCACTTCATTCGTATGGCTCAACCACCAGCTCCTAAGCCTGTTGACTCAGACTATGAGCACCACATCAGGAAGTTACACCGACAACGTCTACAGAAGGAGGCGAGCTCGAGCTCGAGCAAACAACAAGCAGCTGTCAAAAAATGTGGGAAAACCGTTGCCCAGCTGGGAAAACAGGCGGCGCAATCGATCCCCCCACTTGTTGTGCCGCCAACAACACGTGACAGTACGCGCGCCCAATATTATTGTGGCCAAATAGTTTACGTTCCCGAGGTGGGCGATGTGGTAATAACCCAGGAGCATATAATGCAGGCTGAAGAACTCAAGATCACTGTTGGACAACTCCTCGAGATCGAGGACATGCCTCCGATTACAGAGGAGGAAATAAAACGGAAATTTGTCCGGGGCCAACCTTTGGTCGAGCCAGAAGATGTCAAGAAGCTCCCAACGAGAATGCATGAATTGCATCAATGGTACATGGACATTAGCAAGAGATCCGATCGAGAGTCCCTCATGGTATATGTCAAGAAGGATGATTACTACCATGAGAAAGCTGTGGCCGTTGAGTATTCTGAACTGTTTCAGTTATACAATCAAGACGCACTCGATAAATCTATCGTCAGTTGCTATTGTCTGTAAGTGATTTCTTTATGTAATTTAAGTCTCAAGCTAGCTGTAGTGATCCTTTTGATCAATCATTACGTGTAATTATCCTCACTATATTCTTTTCTGTGGTATTATGCAGGATGAAGATGTATGAAATGAGAAAAGGTGGATGCTATGGCATTGGGTTCATTGACCCAAACACCGTTAATCAATACACATGGAAATTAGATCCATATTATGAAAAAGAGGTAGAGGACAGCATGCTAGAGTTCTTGAAGCGCCTCAAATACAATGAAGATATACTACTTCCTTACAACTTCGAGTGAGTCACACTTTCTTGTACTACAAATTCTCTGTTTTTGCCTACTAGCTAGCTACATGTTTTTGCTTACATATGCCCGCTTAATTAAGACATGCAAACGTGTGTGCATGCAGATTTCATTGGATCTTGTGTATCATTAAAGTTGATGCCGGAACAGTTGAAATACTGGACTCGCTACTCACAGCAAAAGCTAACTACAACATCTTGTATGGGATAGTCAACAGGTAATTTCAATCATTATTTATAACTACATATCTCGGCCTATTTAGTTCGTCATTTCATGATATGAACTATTTAATGACCCCTTTATTCATTTTCTTTGTCGGCGGGCAGGGCTTGGGCAAGGTTCATCAGCGTCACGGAAGGCGAATGGAAACCACAACTGAAATGGTTTCGATCCAAGGTAAGTAATTAAGTAGTACTATAGCTAGCTAGCTGCCATCTCTTTAATTATCATGCTTGATTAATTATTATCTGATCAAATTAAATTCCATTCTCGTAATAAAGGCCCTGAAGCAGGCGCAGGGGACTGATCTGTGTGCATACTATGTTTGCGAGAACATTCGCATGATGGCGTCCGAAAGGACCAGATCTCAAAGACAGGAATGGGTACGCTTGTCAGAACACTATTCACAATTTTTACACCATTATCGATATCTAGTCACACAACTAATACACATGCATATTGATCTCCTTCTTAACAGTTCAATGAGGTGCGGGACAAGCTCCTACCAACGGAGCGCGTACAAGCACTTCAAGAGGAAATAGCGGGATTTTTGCTCGACCAGGTCATAAATCCGAAAGGAGAATACTATTACCCGCTACCGCCCCCATCGACCAAGTCATGAACCACTTCCAATTGTCTCGTGCTCCGAAGGCACCAATCAGGCTATAATGCCACTGGCTCCGAAGGAAACATATGCATATATATATATATATATATATGCATAACATGTACAATGTGTAGTACTGTAAAATATCAGCAAACGAAAAAGAATTAAAATGGAAAACACAAAATTAAATGAAAAAAATCATAAAACCAAAAACCCCCCAAACCATTTAGTACCGGTTGGTTTTACCAACCGGTACTAAAGGGCTCCCGGCCCCCGGAGCTGGCTCGTGCCACGTGGTGGCACTTTAGCGCCGGTTCGTGCTGAACCGGTACTAAAGGGGGGGGGGGCTTTAGTGCCGAAATAATAGTGCCGGTTCCATAACCGGCACTAAAGGCCCTTACGAACCGGTGCTATTGCCCGGTTTTCTACTAGTGATGCTTCCAAATGTGTTTTCTGATCCCTTTTGGCTCAAGGTCACTAAGGGACTTTTGTTAAGCTTTTTGAGTAGCTCCATGCCATGTTTTACTTTGCCTTGTTCAGGTCCTGTAGCATGTAGTTTTGTTGCTCCAAAGAGTGCTATCTGATCTGAATTTCCAGACAAGTGTTAATTTCACTAAGTGTGAGATCTGTTTACCATATGCATTTTTGCCATGCTTGTTTGAACCTGTTAATGGATGAATTTTCCGTAGCTCAGTGCTAGACTTTTGTTAAGCATCTTGAATGCATCCCTTCCATGTATTTTGTTGCCATGTTTGGGTGCTGTAGCATGTTCATCTTGTTGCGTTTAGATGGCTACTTGCTGTAAATCGCAGAACGTGGTCATATTTGAATTGCTTGCCATTTCCAAACCGTAACTCCGATTCCGGTGATCTTTATATCGTTTTCAAGCGATTTCATCTCATATTTCCAGTGGCACACTTGGATTTCCAAGTTGAGGCCAGGTTCTTTCATTCCTTGTCACATCTTGCATATGCATCCCCCATTGCATCCCGCATAGCATACCATCTTTGCATCATGTTGTTTGATCCTTGCATGTGGTTGATTGTGTCCTTGTTGCTTGTTTGTCTTGTTTTGGGTAGAGCCGGGAGACGAGTTCACTAACGAGGAGCCCGTTGAGTTTGCTTTCGAGGATCCAGTCAACTCTGACAACTTTGCAGGCAAGATGATCATACCCTCGAAATCACTACTATCTTTGCTTTGCTAGATGCTCGCTCTTTTGCTATGCCTATTCTACGATGCCTACCACTTGATTTTCATGCCTCCCAAATTGCCATGTCAAACCTCTAACCCACCATGTCCTAGCAAACCGTTGATTGGCTATGTTACCGCTTGCTCAGCCCCTCTTATAGCGTTGCTAGTTGCAGGTGAAGATTGGAGACCGTTCCTTGTTGAAACATTATTTACTTGTTGGGATATCATTATATTGCCATGTTATCTTAATCCATCTATATACTTGGTAAAGGGTGGAAGGCTCGGCTTCTCGCCTAGTGTTTTGTTCCACTCTTGCCGCCCTAGTTTTCCGTCATATCGGTGTTATGTTCCCGGATTTTGCGTTCCTTACGCGGTTGGGTTATAATGGGAACCCCTTGATAGTTCTCCTTGATTAAAGCTTTTCCAGCAATGCCCAACCTTGGTTTTACCATTTGCCACCTAGCCTCTTTTTCCCTTGGGTTTCCGGAGCCCGAGGGTCATCTTATTTTAAACCCCCCGGGCCAGTGCTCCTCTGAGTGTTGGTCCACCCGTCAGCTGCCGCTGGCCACCAGGGGCAACTCTGGGCTGGCCTACCCGTACCTAGGAAAATCTGAGTGTGCCCTGAGAAAGAGATATGTGCAGCTCCTATCGGCATTTGTCGGCACATTCGGGCGGTGTTGCTGGTCTTGTTTTAACCTGTCGAAGTGTCTTGAAGAACCGAGATACCGAGTCTGATCGGAACATCTCGGGAGCAGGTCTATTCCTTCGTTGACCGTGAGAGCTTGTCATGGGCTAAGTTGGGACTCCCCTGCAGGGATTTGAACTTTCGAAAGCCGTGCCCACGGTTATGGGCAGATGGGAATTTGTTAATGTCCGGTTGTAGATAACTTGAACCTTAACTTAATTAAAATGAATCAACAGTGTGAGTTACCGTGATAGTCTCTTCTTGGCGGAGTCCGAGAAGTGAACGAGGTGTTGGGGTAATGCTTGCGCAGGTTGCCCTCTAGTTTCTCGCTCGCGCCTTGCCCCCTCTTCTCGCTCTCCTTTGCGAACAGGATAGCCACTACATATGCTAGCCGCTTGCTGCAGCTCCACATATATTTACCTTGCCATACCTATTAAGCTTAAATAGTCTTGATCGCGAGGGTGCGAGATTGCTGAGTCCCTGTGGCTCACAGATTACTATTAAACCAGATGCAGGGCCTGATGATTCCGCTCCAGGTGACGCGCTTGAGCTCAAGTGGGAGTTCGACGAGGACTCTCAGCGATACTATGTTTCTTTTCCTGATGTCAGTAGTGGTGCCCAGTTGGGGTGATCGGGACCGTGTCGCATGTTGGGTTATCTTTTATTTTGGCGCCGTAGTCGGGCCATGAGTGTTTGGATGATGTAATGCTATTTTATGTACTTGATTGACGTGGCGAGTGTAAGCCAACTATGTTATCTCCCCTTTTATTATCTATATTACATGGGATGTTGTGAAGAGTGACTAACTTGCGACATATGCCTTCAATGCGATTATGTCTCTAAGTCGTGCCTCGACACATGGGAGCTATAGTCGCATCGAGGGTGTTACAAGTTGGTATCAGAGCCTTCCCCGACCATAGGAGCCCCCACTGATTGATCTTTTTAGCAGCCAAGTTGTGTCTAGAAAAAATGTTTTGAGTCATTTAGGAATTATATATCGGAGAGTTTAGGAATTCTTTTTACTTCCCAGTCTCCTCATCGCTCTGGTAAGGCATCCCGACGTAGAGTTTTCACTCTTCTCTTCTCAAACTTCACTAATTTTTTTAGGACCACGCGGGTATCTTGGAATCGTTCCGATGGTTTTGTGACGAGAACATTGTCTTGGTGCCTCCTGTCAGGGGTTTTGTGGAAGTGTCCCGGGGAGTTGAGCTCTGAGGTGTTGTCGTCATAATTTTATCGTTGCAGTTCTGGAATACCTGAGTTTAGTACGCCGACATCGAAAATCTCTTTTATGCAGTTCGTTGGTGAGATAACCTTGACGCCACCCAGTACTGGGACGGGAGTTCAGGAGTATCGGCATAACTCATATAACGGATGCTTTTCGAAGGTTGAGGTAGGTGGTTTCCGAAGTTTTTTCTCGGTTATGTGTTGAAGGATGGATACAGCTGGATGTAGGATTTGCTAGATTTGGGTGAGATATTATGCTTCCCCTGTATCCCCAACACCTGATTGCATAACCGGAAAGATTCGGGAGTTTCATAGGTGGGAATTCTTGTAGCTCTAGTTCTTCTTCCACGGATATTTGGTTTGAAATTGGGATTTCTTACCGAGTATTCGTTCTTGATCCGTACCTTGTTGATTTATTTCTCTACCTAAATTCTACGTGGCTTCTCAATTTATGGATATGTGACCATTTCAAGAGGAATGCATTCGTTCATTTTGTTCGGATGTGAAGACTATATGTTGCAATTTTCATTCCTTTGGATTCAGCTTCATTTATCTGTCTATGTGCTAATGGTGGTCAACCTCTTCAAGATGGCTCCCGCTAAGAGCACCAATCAGAATCAGAATCAAGATCCGCCACCACCTCCACCTCCTCCGGAGGCATGGCAAGCTGTGATGGCCGCAACCAATGCAAACACACAGTTGATCATGCAAATTCTTCAAGAGCGTAATCAAGGCAACCAAGGGAACCAAGGCAACAATCAAAATCACTTTGCTACACTCAACCAGTTCCTTGCTAACGGGCCAAAGACTTTCAGCAATTGTGTTGAGGCAACCAATGCTAACGATTGGCTCGTGGATCTATGCAAGCATTTCGAGTGCAGTAACGTCAGGCCTAAGGACTTTATCAACTTCGCTTCCTTCCAACTCAAAGATCAAGCTGCAAAATGGTTCCAGCAGTACAAGTATTCCAGAGGAGGACGTGTGATCACTTGGGATGAATTCCGTCAAGACTTCAAAGCTCATCATATCCCTCAGAGCGTGGTTGAAAGCAAGCGTGAGGAATTCCGCAACTTGAAGCAAGGCTCTTTGTCTGTCTATGACTACAACAAGTTGTTTCAGAAGCTCGCCTGCTTTGCTAAGCAGGACGTCCCTGATGAGAAGAGCATGATATACCAGTTCAGGGGGGTCTCAGAGAAGAAATTCAGCTAGCTCTTGTTCTCTTTGAGCCCTTGAGGTACGATGAGTTCTACAACATGGCACTGAAGCAAGAGGCTGCTCAACTGAGGTGTGATGCTTCCAAGAAGCGAGTCAGAGATGCTACTCCTTCTTCCTCTACTCAAGTGGCCAAGCAGCAGAATTATTGGCTTCCTCCTCCTCCGTTCCGCCAGTCGTATCAGCAGAAGAGCAAAGGTAGCAGTGGATCTTCCCACCCACCCAACCCTGGCTTTCAGAACAAGACTTCGTCTCAAGCTCCAAGATCGAGTGCTCCGTACCACCGTCCGCTTTCAGAGGTCACGTGCAACAAGTGCCAACAGAAGGGTCACTATGCCAACAAGTGTCTCAACCAGAGGCGTCTTCTTCCTCCTCCTCCTGTCAGATCGGCAAGTACAGCTGTGGTCAAGCATAACCCCAAGCACGCCAAGGTCAACTTGATGAACGCAGCTCAGGCAGAGGACTCGTCAGATGTCATCATGGGTAACCTTCCTGTTAATGATATTCCAACTAAAGTTCTTTTTGACACGGGTGCATCACATTGTTTCATCTCGAGACCGTTTACATCTAGGCATGAATTTGTTTCGCAAGTTTTGCCTAGTCGGTTAGCAGTTGTCTCTCCCGGTAAGCGCATGCATGCTAACTCCATCGTTCCGGATGTTACTATCACCTTGGGTGACTACAAGTTTCTGGCTTCTCCAACGGTTCTTGGTGACTCGGATATTGATCTTATTCTCGGGATGGATTGGCTTTCTAAGCACAAGGCGCATCTTGACTGTGCAGCTAGGCAGATTCAATTGACTCATTCGTATGAGGATGTAATTGTCTTTGCCGCTCGTGACGATACCATCCGTCTGTTTTCTCTCAATGAGAAGGGTGAACTGGATGCTATCTCGTAAATTCCAGTCATTTGCGAATATCAAGACGTCTTTCCAGAAGAGCTTCCAGGAATGCCTCCGCACCGGCCAGTTGAATTCATTATTGATCTTGAGCCCGGCACGGAACCAGTGTGCAAGCGTCCTTACAAGCTCGGACCTGAAGAGTTGAAGGAGCTGAAGAAGCAACTCGATATTCAAGAAAGAATGGGTCTCATCCGGCCTAGTTCTTCTCCGTGGGGTTGTGGTGTTCTTTTTGTGAAGAAGAAGGATGGAATGGACCGACTTTGTGTTGATTACCGTCCATTGAACAAGAAGACCATCAAGAACAAATACCCACTTCCCAACATTAACAAGCTGTTCGAACAACTCAAAGGTGCCCAAGTATTCTCCAAGCTTGATCTCCGTATGGGTTATCATCAGATTCGAATCCGTGAGCAAGATATTCCCAAGACGGCCTTCAGGACAAGCTATGGTTCATATGAATACACTGTGATGTCTTTTGGCCTTGTGAACGCTCCTCCGACGTTCTCTCGCATGATGAACTTCATCTTCAACGCCTACACCAATGACTTTGTTTTGGTCTATCTCGACGACATTCTGGTTTTCTCGAAGAACAAGGAAGATCATGCCAAGCACTTGCGTTTGGTGCTTGATAAGCTGAGGGAACATCAGTTCTACGCCAAGTTCTCCAAGTGCGAATTTTGGCTCGATGAGGTTCTTTATCTTGGTCATATCATCTCTGCCAAGGGCATCGCGGTGAATCCTGAGAAGGTGTCTGCAATTGTGAAGTGGGAACCTCCTCAGAACGTGAAGCAACTACGTAGCTTCCTCGGTCTCGCAAGCTATTGCCAAAGATTCGTTGAAAATTTTTCTAAGATCGCGAAGCCTCTCTCAAATCTTCTCCAGAAGCACGTCAAGTACGTTTGGTCTCCGGAGTGTGACATTGCTTTCAACACTTTGAAAGAGAAAGTGGTCACTGCTCCAGTTCTGACTCCGCCTGATGAATCCAAGCCGTATGAGGTCTTTTGTGATGCCTCTCTCCAAGGTCTTGGCGCAGTGTTGATGCAAGAGAAGAAAGTTGTGGCTTATACCTCTCGTCAGTTGAAGCCCAATGAGAAGAACTACCCCAATCATGATCTCGAGTTGGCGGTAGTTGTGCATGCTCTTTTGACTTGGAGACATCTCTTATTGGGAAGAAAAGTGGACATTTTCACTGATCACAAGAGTCTCAAGTACATCTTCACTTAGCCTAATCTCAACCTCAGGCAAAATCGATGGGTCGAAATGATTCAAGAGTACAATCCGAGTATCGAGTATACTCCAGGCAAGGCCAATGTGATTGCTGACGCATTGAGCAGGAAGGCTTACTGCAACAGTCTGATTCTCAAGCCTTATCAACCCGAGCTTTGTGAAGCTTTCCGCAAACTTAATCTGCAAGTTGTTCCTCAAGGTTTCCTCGCCAACCTTCAAGTCTCTCCTACCTTGGAAGACCAGATTCGCCAAGCCCAGCTTCTTGATGCTATGGTGAAGAAGGTGAAGATTGGGATTGCCAAGAGTCAACCCAAGTACAAGTGCTACCGCCTTGATGACAAGGATACTCTTTTCTTCGAGGATCGTATTGTTGTGCCCAAAGGTGACCTTCATAAAGTGATCATGAACGAGGCTCACAATTCTCTCCTCTCCATCCACCCTGGGAGCACGAAGATGTATCAGGACCTCAAGCAGGCTTATTGGTGGACTCGAATGAAGCGCGAGATTGCTCAATTCGTGAATGAATGTGATGTCTGCAGAAGAGTGAAGGCAGAACACCAAAGGCCAGCTGGTCTCCTCCAACCTCTTGCCATTCCAGAATGGAAGTTTGACCACATTGAGATGGACTTCGTGACTGGGTTTCCAAAGTCCAAACGTGGCAATGATGCTATATTCGTTGTCATCGACAAACTCACCAAAGTGGCTCACTTTCTGCCTATCAAAGAGTCAATCACTGCAGCTCAATTGGCGGAACTCTATACCTCTTGAATTGTCTATCTGCATGGTATCCCACAAGTGATCTCTTCAGACCGTGGCAGCATCTTTACCTCGAAGTTTTGGGATTCTTCTCAGAAGGCCATGGGCACCAACATCCGCTTCAGCACAGTTTTGCATCCTCAAACTAGCGGTCAAGTCGAGCGTGTCAATCAGATTCTTGAAGATATGCTCAGGGCTTGTGTGATCTCCTTCGGCATGAAGTGGGAGGATTGTCTTCCTTATGCTGAGTTCTCCTACAACAACAGTTTTCAAGCAAGTTCGGGCAAGGCCCCATTTGAAATTCTGTATGGCAGGAAGTGCCGTACCCCTCTCAACTGGTCTGAAACCGGTGAACGTCAGCTTCTCGGAAATGACTTAATCACAGAGGCAGAGGAAATGTGTAAAGTCATTCGAGATAACCTCAAAGCAGCCTAATCCCACTAGAAGAGCTACTATGACAGAAAGCACTATGATTTGGCTTTCGAGATCGGAGATCATGTTTACCTCCGCGTCTCTCTAATGGAAGGTACTCGTCGCTTCTGTATCAAAGGGAAGCTTGCCCCAGATACGTGGGACTTTTCAAGATTGTCAGCAAGAGAGGCGATCTCGCCTATCAACTCGAGCTTCCTTCAAACTTTGCAAATGTTCATGATGTGTTCCATGTCTCTCAGCTCCAAAAGTGCTTCAAGACTCCTGACCGCACCGTCAACTTCGAGGACATTGAGCTCCAAGAAGATCTCTCCTATCATGAGCACCCCATTGCTATTCTTGAAGAGACTGAACGCAAGACTCGCAACAAGTCAATCAAATTCCTCAAAGTCAAGTGGTCACACCATTCCGACCGTGAAGCTACCTGGGAACGCGAGGATCACCTCCGTTCTGAGTACCCGGCGTTCTTTCAGCCCTAGATCTCGGGACGAGATCCTTTCGTAGTGGTGGAGTGTTGTAACACCCCGGATATGATTTACCCAATATGTATTCCCACTCTTGCCGTTTCCGGCCTTAAGTTATTTTATTTTCTCGGGTTTGGGTCTTTGTCTCCGTGTGTTGTTATCGTTGTCATGCATCTCATATCATGTCATCATGTGCATTGCATTTGCCTACGTGTTCATTGTTGGGGAACGTTGCAGAAAACAAAAATTTTCCTACGGTTTCACCAAGATCCATCTATGAGTTCATCTAGCAACGAGTGATCGGATGCATCTACATACCTTTGTAGATCGCGAGCGGAAGCGTTCAAAGAACGGGGATGAGGTAGTCGTACACGACGTGATCCAAATCACCGTAGATCCTAGCGCCGAACGGACGGCACCTCCGCGTTCAACACACGTACGGTCAGCGTGACGTCTCCTCCTTCTTGATCCAGCAAGGGGGAAGGAGAGGTTGAGGAAGATGGCTCCAGCAGCAGCACGACGGCGTTGTGGTGATGGAGCTGCAGTACTCCGGCAGGGCTTCGCCAAGCTCTATGGAGGAGGAGGTGTTGGAGAGGGAGAGGGAGGCACCAAAGGCGTGGTATGAGAGGCCCTCCTTCCCTCACTATATATAGGGAGCCAAGGGGAGGGGGCGCCGGCCCTAGGAGATCCAATCTCCTAGGGGGGCGGCGGCCAAGGGAGGAATCCCTCCCCCCCAAGGCACCTAGTGATGTAGTCATATACCTACGGTAGGGACACGGACCCGTCCTAAGAGCCCTACCGTAGGACGTCCTTAAAGGAAGTCACCTTTTAGACAGCTTGAAGATATCCCGCTCGACGGGGCCAAGGCACTCGACTAAGAAGCTGTCACTCGACCAACAAGCCAACCACTCGACCACTAGGGGATCTCAAATCGCTCCCAGGCAAACGGTCAGCTATTAAGTAGTCTTTATGATCATCATGACTCTTTATTAGGGACGTTATCAGTAACGCCCACCTTAAATATACCTTAAAACCCTGCATTACTGAGGGCAGGAGAGGGCTGGCGAACTCTATATAAGCCACCCCCCTCCTCAGTATGAAGGGTTCGCACCCCTGTAATCTTACGCATAATCCAATCGACCGCCTCCGGGCACCGAGACGTAGGGCTGTTACTTCCTCAGAGAAGGGCCTGAACTCGTAAACCTTGCGTGCTTACAACTTCCCAACAGCTAAGGCCTAGCCTCTTCATACATACCCCCTACCTCACTGTCAGACTTAGAACCACGACAGTTGGCGCCCACCGTGGGGCAGTAGTCTTAGCGCCTAATTTGGAGAAGTTGCGATTTTCGTCGATCCACTCGATCATGTTTTCCTGTGGAGCCTTGGTGGCGGGCCGCGAGATCCATCTCGGCCGACTTACTTTCGTCGCCGACGACTCCGCTTGGCTCCAGGAGGCGCCGCTCGACGTCGACGCACTCCCCGTACGCGGTGCGACGCACTTCCGCGCGTGCGTCCGTGGCATCCTCCTGAGGCAGCCCTCGACCCCATATCGGTCGACTCCCGTGCCATCTCCCTCTCCTGTCTCCCGCCAGCGCAAGCGCTCGGGTCGGTCGAGGCTTCAGCGGTGGATGAAGCACGCCCTGGCCCGCCAGTCGGCAACCCAGCAGGTCGCTGCAATCGAGCCTAATGAATCCCTCTGCGGCCTGTTCGATCTGTCGACTGGCTCCATGGAGTCCGCTTCCGAGTGCGACAGTAGCGACCCCCTGGCAGAGGTCCTGGCGGTCGAGGGGACGCGCAGTCCCCCCGGATTCCCTCATACTGACGATGGTGCCGACAGGCGTGATCCATCGCGCCCTCACGACGAATACCTCCCCGAACCCCTGATGTCGTTGCAGAGGGAGGAGCTTCATCACCGGAACATGGACGCGCTCTACACACCTATTGTTGGAGAAACCCCCGAGGCCCGGGCCTTGGAGGATGCGCGCTTGGCTAATCTAGCCGAGCGCACTCGACTGGAAAACCTACAGCGAGCTCTCGACGAGCAGGCGCGTCAGCGGGCTCCCGAGTCCAGTCGACGTCAGCGGGCTCCCGAGTCCAGTCGACGCCAACCGGCACCCGAACCCAGTCGACGGCAGCTCTTCCCGTCACCATAGGTGTACCGAACTCTGGTTCAGAACCTGGCTGCCGCGGCCCGCATAGCGGAGTCGATCCAGCCCTCCCAGTCGGAGGCCGGAAGAGGATTGCTGCAGATCAGAGCATTGCTCCGAGCAGCGGGGAATCAGAATTCCGCCGTCTCTCAGTCGCGGGACAGGATCCACAGTCGATCCGTCGCAACGGAGACCGTCCAGTCGGCTCACAGCCCGAGATCGCCCCCGAGGCGTGAGGGGCGTGGAGACCGGCACGATCGGTATAGGGGGAACGAGCAATACGATCACCGACTCAACCGTGATGATGGGCGTCGGGTGCCGTCCCCTCCTCTACGGAGTGGATCATATGCACCTCGACATCGAGACGACAGGCGCCCTCATCACACTGGGCAGAGGGTCCCAGTTGATCCCAGAGACCCAGTCTTTGACGCGAGATCCATCCTCGTTCAAGGTCTGGTGGATAGGAACAGGGCTCATCGTGAGGGCCACAACAGAGATACACCTACCGACAACAGAGCACACGCCTCGGGGCCTGAGTGTTTCAGTCGAGCCATCAGAGCCGCGGTGATCCCACCCAACTTCCGGATGGCGACTGGAATCAGCAAGTTCACCGGCGAATCCAAGCCTGACACGTGGCTCGAAGATTACCGAGTGGCTGTGCAGATCGGTGGCGGCAACGACGAGGTGGCCATGAAGCATTTACCCCTCATGTTGGAAGGCTCAGCTAGGGCGTGGCTAAATCAGCTGGCGCCCAGCAGCATTTACACTTGGGAGGATCTCTCCCGAGTGTTTGTTACAACCTTCGAAGGGACATGCAAGCGCCCTGCAGGCCTTCCAGAGCTGCGGTCTTGCGTACAGAAGCCGAATGAAACGTTGAGGGAATACATCCAAAGGTGGATCACACTGCACCACTCGGTTGAAAACGTGCCTGACCATCAAGCAGTCTGCGCTTTCAAGGAAGGGGTCAAGTACAGGGAGTTGAATCTGAAATTTGGCCGGACCGGAGAGATGTCCCTTAATCGGATGATGGAGATTGCCACCAAGTACGCTAATGGAGAAGACGAAGACCGACTCCGAAGCGGCAAGCTTAAATCAGTCGCCCAAGAAACCGGAGGAAACTCCAGTCGGAAGCAAAAGCGGAAGGCCGAGCCAGCCGCTCCCGGGGAGGCCTTAGCTGTGGCTCAGGGAAACTTCAAGGGGAAACCCAAGAACACTTGGAAGCCCAAGAAAGTCAAGGATCAGGATGGGAATGATGTTTTGGATTTGCCATGTCACATCCACACCAAGAAAGACGAAGAGGGTAATTTTATTTACCCCAAACATACCACTCGACAATGCCGGCCCCTGATCCAACAGTTTCAGGGCAAGCAGCCCAAGGATAAAGAGAAAGAGCCGGACAGAGTTGAGGACAGGGATGATAGTGACGATGGATACCCCCAGGTCAATTCCACCCTGATGATTTTTGCCGATGTCGAAAGCAAAAGTCGACTGAAAGTCATTAACCGGGAGGTGAACATGGTTGCCCCTGCAACTCCCAGTTACCTAAAGTGGTCCCAGACGGCCATCACGTTCGACCAATCCGATCATCCAACACACATTGCCACCCCTGGGAGGCAAGCTTTGGTGGTCGACCCAGTTGTCGAAGGCACTCGACTGACCAAAGTCCTAATGGACGGTGGCAGTGGCCTGAACATACTGTACGCGGAAACCTTGAAAGGAATGGGCATTCCGATGTCCAGACTCAGCGCCAGTAACATGAGCTTCCACGGAGTCATTCCTGGGAAGAAAGCGGAGTCACTCGGCCAAATTGCTCTTGACGTGGTTTTCGGTGATTCAAAGAATTACCGCAAAGAAAAGTTAACATTTGAAGTTGTGGACTTCCAGAGCGCTTATCACGCCATCTTGGGCAGACCGGCTTATGCATGCTTCATGGCTCAACCATGCTATGTGTATCTTAAATTAAAGATGCCTGGTCCCAAAGGTGTGATCACTGTTACAGGCAACCGGAAGAAGGCGGAAGAATGTTTCCAGAAGGGATCAAAGATCGCCGACGCTCAGATGGCAGTAGTCGAGCTGAAAGAGTACCAGAAGACTGCCGACCCAAGTGAATTGCTGCGGGCTAAGAAGCCTGCCTCCGAATCAGCTTTTCAGTCGGCCGGCGAAACGAAGACGGTCCACATTCACCCGACCGACCCCGACGCAGCTCCGACTCACATCTCAACAACCCTCGACTCCAAATAGGAAGAAGCGCTCATCCAGCTCCTCCGTGAGAACTGGGACATCTTCGCATGGAAACCCTCTAACATGCCCGGAGTTCCCAGGGGGCTGGCTGAGCACCGCCTACGAGTCGACTCAAAGTTCAAACCCGTGAAGGAACATCTGCGACGGTCCGCCGTCCAGAAAAAACAAGCTATCGGCGAAGAGGTGGCTCGGCTCTTAGCAGCTGAGTTCATTCGAGATATCTACCACTCCGAGTGGCTCGCCAATGTTGTCATGGTCCCCAAGAAGGACAAGTCACTCCGCATGTGCATTGATTTTAAGCATATCAATCGGGCCTGCCCGAAAGATCATTTTCCTCTTCCTCGCATCGACCAAATTGTCGACTCGACTGCGGGATGTGAGAGATTGTCTTTTTTAGATGCCTATTCCGGGTACCATCAGATCCGTCTGTATGGACCCGACGAAATCAAAACAGCTTTCATCACTCCATTCGGATGCTTCTGTTACGTCACCATGCCGTTCGGCCTCAAGAACGCCGGAGCCACATTCATGAGAATGATCCAGAAGTGTTTACTCACTCAAATCAGTCGGAATGTGGAGGCGTACATGGACGATATCGTAGTCAAGTCTCGGAAAGGTTCCGACCTACGGGCTGACCTTACTGAAACCTTCGCCAACCTCAGGAGGTACGATATCAAGCTCAATCCGTCAAAATGCACTTTCGGAGTTCCAGGTGGCAAGCTACTCGGTTTTCTCGTTTCCGAACGGGGAATCGACGCCAATCCTGAAAAAATTGGAACCATACTCCGGATGAAGCGTCCTGTACGTGTGCATGATGTCCAAAAACTTACAGGCTGCTTGGCCGCCTTAAGTCGATTCATCTCTTGACTTGGTGAAAAAGCGTTGCCTCTTTACCGACTGATGAAAAAGTCCGACAAGTTCGAACGGACTCCAGAAGCTGATGCAGCGTTTGCGGAGCTCAAAGCTCTGCTCTCCACCCAGCCGGTGTTAGCTGCTCCAATCAGCAAAGAGCCTCTGCTGCTTTATATTGCAGCCACGGGACAAGTTGTCAGTACAGTACTTACGGTCGAGAGAGAAGAGGAAGGGAAGGCCTTCAAAGTTCAACGCCCTGTTTATTATGTGTCTAAAGTTTTGACCCCTTCAAAACAAAGATACCCCCACTACCAGAAGCTTGTATATGGGATTTACATGACCACGAAGAAAGTTGCACACTATTTCTCTGACCACTCCATTACAGTCGTCAGCGACGCTCCATTATCGGAGATCCTGCATAACAGAGATGCAACTGGTCGAGTGGCCAAGTGGGCGATTGAACTCCTTCCTTTGGACATCAAGTTTGAAGCAAAGAAAGCCATCAAGTCTCAAGCAATCGCTGATTTCATCGCCGAGTGGATTGAACAGCAACTTCCGACTCAAGTTCACTCGAAACACTGGACTATGTTCTTCGATGGATCCAAGATGCTGAATGGTTCGGGCGCGGGGGTAGTTCTGGTCTCCCCCCGAGGAGACAAGCTCAGATACGTTCTCCAGATTCACTTCGATTCCTCCAATAATGAAGCAGAATATGAAGCACTTTTATATGGGTTGCGCATGGCCATTTCACTCGGCGTCCGTCGCCTCATGGTCTATGGCGACTCAGATCTGGTGGTTAATCAAGTAATGAAGGAATGGGATGTCAGGAGTCCGGTAATGACTGGATACTGCAATGCCGTACGGAAGCTAGAGAAGAAGTTCGAGGGGTTGGAACTCCACCACATCCCTCGACTGAAAAACCAGGCAGCCGACGACTTGGCAAAGATAGGCTCCAAGAGAGAAGCCATTCCAAGCAACGTGTTCTTGGAACACATTCACTCGCCGTCAGTACAAGAAGATTCTGGCCAAAGTGTCGAGTCGATCCGCGACACGGCAACCTTCAGTCGAGCCAGGTAATCCACGGCGCCGTCGATTCGAGATTCCAGTCGGAGCAAGTTCATGGCAGTGTCGTCTTTCACCGGGGAATTGATTGGGTCAAGACCCGTTTCGATCCGCCCGGTCTCCTCTTCGAAGTTCTGACAGAATTCTGCACACAAGACCTAAGGATAAGCCAACGAACACAGGATTGAGTCGACACAAAAAGTACAAAATAGTCAAAATTAGAGGAGCACCTTCAAGTTTGGTGTACAGCCTCTTGGCGAGGCTCCTCAGGAAGCTCTCCAGGTCGTCCCTCCTACGGGCGACGCCTTCCATCTCCTCACCCAAGAGGAGGTTCTTCTTCTTCCAACTGGCAGCCAGCTTGTTGGCATCAGTCAGAGCAGCCTGCAACCTAACGTTCTCTTGCTCCAACTGGCCGACCGAAGCCAGCTTCTGTTCGGCCAGAACCATCTTGTCGTCAGCCGCCTTACAGGCGACAGCCAGGTCCTGATCCTTCCTCGCCAACGCTCTGTCCAATTCACCTACAAAGAAACGGCGACGGAATCAGAAACAACAAAGGAATGCCCGAGCCTGAAAACAGAACCAGTCGACAAAGTTGCTTTACCTGCGGCGCCCTCCCTGACCTTATGCAACTCCGTCCTGGCCAGCTCTAAATCAAGGTCCAGCTGAATCTTCTGCTTCTCCAATTCAGCATAACGAGCGACAAGTTCACAAGATCTCTGCAAAAGAAAAAACCAGCCGACGGACATTTGAGATAAGTTGCTCCCGAGTAACTAAGGAACAATGGTGACGTTTCTAAGACCACAGCCGAATAAAAAATATTCGACCGTAGTCTCGGGGACTACACCCAGTGGGTGCACTCAGCGTGCCCCCACTGGTTCGACCAAAAAAAAACGACTGCATACAGTCGACAGGCCACAGACCGCTCGACCTGGCAGGGCAGACCGAGTGAAGAAGTTCAGATTCACAACCACAATATACAAACTACAGTCGACTGCCAGCAGTCCACCGTAGTCTCGGGGACTACACCCAGTGGGTGCACTCAGCGTGCCCCCACTGGTTTGACCAAAGAGAAAACACACCCAGTGGGTGTATAGGTACAGAAACAAAGATCTTCAAAAAAGGAAGAGAAAGAGAGAGAAAGACTCTTCAAACAAACAAACATCAAATCAACCGACCTGGACGTTACTCTGAAGCGCCGAACTCGCGTCATAAGCCGCCTGGCTGGCCTCCCGAGCCCTCTTTACTTGCTCCATCATGACCCCTGCCTGGCGTATGGCCTCCTTCGCAGCGGCCACTTCGTCTTCAGGAGCAGAGTACGCGACAAAGAGTGAAGTCGGATCGGCAGCCGACGCCGAGGGCTGCGCACTCGACGGAGGATTGGCAGTCGGATCGGCAGCCGACGCCGAAGGCTGTGCACTCGACAGGGGATTGGCGAAAGACACAGAGGC
This sequence comes from Triticum monococcum, assembly GCA_034509565.1. NCBI lineage: Eukaryota > Viridiplantae > Streptophyta > Magnoliopsida > Poales > Poaceae > Triticum > Triticum monococcum. Next base: position 604,293,518 of record CM067847.1, on the reverse strand, counting down.
CCGAGGGGCATCGCCGCCGTCCCGTGCCACGGCCTCAGGCGCCAGAGCAGGCTGGGGAGCCTTGTCAGTCGGCGGCCTCCTGGTCCTCCCTATCCTCAGCGGCTCATTGTCATCATCGTCTGGGAGGTCGATACCTTGAGGAGGAGCTGCAGGAAGAACTTTCAATCGACAAGAATCGCAAGAAACGACCAAGTCAACTCAAAAACAAAACGCCGATGATCGTACCAAGGTTGGAGGTTGCAACGTCCCCCATCTCTTGGTCGTCGTCCTTGGCTGAGACCTCAGAGGTAGCAGCACTGCAAATTTTGAAGAATCAACCAGTTCAGCATAATGAGTCGACTCAAGATCTGTCCTCCAATCGACGAAAGAAGTCGAAGCTTGTTACCCAGAGATGACAGGGACAGTTATCTTCATCTTCGGCAGAGTCTTGGGCGGCTTGGACTGCGTCGTGCGCGGTTGCTTGGGAACCTTCCCAGTCGGTGTCGGAGAGGAGGTCCGAGGGCGTTTCGACGATGGCCCGGCAGAGGCAGTCGCCTGACCACGTCCCTGCACTGGGTCGTGCACGAGCTTGGATCGTCTCTCTGGGCGGGGAGGTTCGGCTTCTTCCTCCTCCTCCTCCTCGCTGGAGAAGATATCGTCGCCTTCCTCTCCTTCGCCGTCATGGCTCCCACTCGCCCTGGTCGTCGCCGCTCTCGCCTCCGCTTCCCTCACCTTCTTCGGTCGACCCCTGCGCCCCGTTGGGCGTCGAATACATCTCAGTGGTCGCCTGAAAGACAGCAGGCAGAATGGAAAGTCAGTCGACTCGCCCAAAAGAAGACCAGTGCAGAAAGCAAGATTTCAGTCGGAAATGCAAATACACACCTGGTCGACCTCATAAGAGCTGTCGAGTGGAACGACCCTCCTGGCTCCTCGGGGGTTGTCTTTGTTCCCTGTAATGCTTGACAACCACCCCTCCAGCATCTCGTTGGTGACCTCCTCTGGGTGGACCCGAGTGGAGTCCTCAAGGCCAGAGTACAACCACATCGGATGATCCCGAGCCTGGAGGGGTTGGATCCTCCTCCTGAGGAAGACTTCGAGCAGGTCCATCCCCGTCACGCCCTCACGGACAAGTTCGACCACTCGACCCGCCAGTATCTTGACATGGGCCTTTTCTTCAGGCGTCACCTTCAGAGAAGCCGGCTTTTCAGCTCGGTCGAGGGTGAAGGGCGGGAGTCCGGTCGACTGCCCCGGGGTCACTTGATCCTGGCAGTAGAACCAAGTCACCTGCCACCCCCGAACTGACTCCGGGAAAGTGATGGAGGGAAAACAACTTTTCCCCCTTGTCTGGATCGCCAAGCCTCCGCACAACTGGATCACCTGGGTCTTCTCGTCACTCGACTTAGCCTTCTTCACCGACTGAGAGCGAACGGTGAAGATATGCTTGAAAAGTCCCCAGTGCGGGCGGCACCCCAGAAACGCCTCGCACATAGAAATGAAAGCGGCAAGATAGACTATGGAGTTTGGAGTGAAGTGGTGGAGCTGCGCCCCGAAGAAATTCAGGAAATTGTGGAAAAAAGGGTGGGGCGGCAAGGAGAAACCACGATCAATGTGAGACGCCAGGAGGACGCGCTCACCGTCACGTGGCTGGGGCTCGATTTCCCTCCCCGGAAGACGCGCCGCCTTGTGGAGGATGACTCCTCCCTCGACCATATCGTCGAGGTCCTCCTGACGAAGCACCGTGGGCATCCAGTCGCCCTGGATCCACCCCTTGGGCAGGGCCGTCCGAGAAGATGAGCCCCCGCGCGCAGACTTCTTCCCCTTCCCGGCCGCCGCCTTCTTCGCACGCTCCAGGGCGGTCGTCTTGCTCTTCACCATCGCCGCCGGCAAGGTCTCGGGCTGGTTTTTATGGCGACAGGGCGAGAGCGAAGGAAGCGGAGGAGACGACGGAGAGACAGAGAGAGGGGCAGAAGAGAGGAGCACACGTGCTGAAGAAGGACTCCGGACCAACTATTTATAAGGGGCCACTCCCGAGTGGCTGACAGGTAGGCCCGAGCTATCCACTCAAATCCCTTGGCAGGCGCGCGTGCTGTATGTGGCGAAAAAGGCGGCGCGGGGATCGAGGAGCCTGCGCACTGTCGCTCCCGATTACTGCGGCCGCCCCCGTTCCGCGCGCTTCCCAAAAAATCCGAATCCCGCGATCTCCGCCAACTGCAGAACAACTTGGCAGAACGGCAATCCCGCGCACGCCAGCGCTCGATGCCCCGGAAGTGAAGAAATCCATTCGACGAAAGACTTGGAACGGATCAAGTCGACTGAAAAAGGTTAATGACGTCATCCGTGACAGTCGACCCAAAATGAAGCACCCATAATAACCCGAGGGGTCGGATGAAAAGGTCCCTAACCTCTTTTTCCACTCCAGCCTCGATCCGTTCGAGGGCTAATGATGTAGTCATATACCTACGGTAGGGACACGGACCCGTCCTAAGAGCCCTACCGTAGGACGTCCTTAAAGGAAGTCACCTTTTAGACAGCTTGAAGATATCCCGCTCGACGGGGCCAAGGCACTCGACTAAGAAGCTGTCACTCGACCAACAAGCCAACCACTCGACCACCAGGGGATCTCAAATCGCTCCCAGGCAAATGGTCAGCTATTAAGTAGTCTTTAGGATCATCATGACTCTTTATTAGGGACATTATCAGTAACGCCCACCTTAAATGTACCTTAAAACCCTGCATTACTGAGGGCAGGAGAGGGCTGGCAAACTCTATATAAGCCACCCCCCTCCTCAGTATGAAGGGTTCGCACCCCTGTAATCTTACTCACGCATAATCCAATCGACCGCCTCCGGGCACTGAGACGTAGGGCTGTTACTTCCTCAGAGAAGGGCCTGAACTCGTAAACCTTGCGTGCTTACAACTTCCCAACAGCTAAGGCCTAGCCTCTTCATACATACCCCCCTACCTCACTGTCAGACTTAGAACCACGACACCTAGGGGTGTCTTCCCCCTTTGGGACTCTTCCCTTCTTGAACACTAGGCGCATGGGCCTCTTGGGGCTGGTGCCCTTGGCCCATGTAGGCCAAGGCGCACCTCCTACAGCCCATGTGGCCCCCGGGGCAGGTGGCCCACCCGGTGGACCCCCGGGACCCTTCCGGTGGTCCCGGTACAATACCGGTGACCCCGAAACTTGTCCCGATGGCCGAAATAGCACTTCCTATATATAATTCTTTACCTCCGGACCATTCCGGAACTCCTCGTGACGTCCGGGATCTCATCCGGGACTCCGAACAACATTCGGGTTACTGCATATACATATCCCTACAACCCTAGCGTCACCGAACCTTAAGTGTGTAGACCCTACGGGTTCGGGAGACATGCAGACATGACCGAGACGACTCTCCAGTCAATAACCAACAGCGGGATCCGGATACCCATGTTGGCTCCCACATGCTCCTCTATGATCTCATCGGATGAACCACGATGTCGAGGATTCAAGCAACCCCGTATACAATTCCCTTTGCCAATCGATATGTTACTTGCCCGAGATTCGATCGTCGGTATCCCAATACCTTGTTCAATCTCGTTACCGGCAAGTCACTTTACTCATACCGTAATGCATGATCCCGTAACCAGACACTTGGTCACTTTGAGCTCATAATGATGATGCATTACCGAGTGGGCCCAGTGATACCTCTCCGTCATACGGAGTGACAAATCCCAGTCTTGATCCGTGTCAACCCAACAGACACTTTCAGAGATACCCGTAGTATACCTTTATGGTCACCCAGTTACGTTGTGACGTTTGGTACACCCAAAGCACCCCTACGGTATCCGGGAGTTACACGATCTCATGGTCTAAGGAAAGGATACTTGACATTGGAAAAACTCTAGCAAACGAACTATACGATCTTTATGCTACGTTTAGGATTGGGTCTTGTCCATCACATCATTCTCCTAATGATGTGATCTCGTTATCAATGACATCCAATGTCCATAGTCAGGAAACCATGACTATCTGTTGATCAATGAGCTAGTCAACTAGAGGCTTACTAGGGACATGTTGGTGTCTATTATTCACACATGTATTACGATTTCCGGATAACACAATTATAGCATGAATAAAGACAATTATCATGAACAAGGAAATATAATAATAATGCTTTTATTATTGCCTCTAGGGCAAACTTCCAACAGTCTCCCACTTGCACTAGAGTCAATAATCTAGTTACATTGTGATGAATCGAACACCCATGGAATTCTGGTGTTGATCATGTTTTGCTCTAGGGAGAGGTTTAGTCAACGGATCTGCTACATTCAGGTCCGTATGTACTTTACAAATATCTATGTCTCCATCTTGAACATTTTCACGAATGGATTTGAAGCGACGCTTGATGTGCCTGGTCTTCTTGTGAAACCTGGGCTCCTTGGCAAGTGCAATAGCTCCAGTGTTGTCATAGAAGAGTCTGATTGGCCCCGACACATTGGGTATGACTCCTAGGTCGGTGATGAACTCCTTCACCCAAATTGCTTCATGTGCTGCCTCCGAGGCTGCCATGTACTCCTCTTCACATGTAGATCCCGCCACGACGCTCTGCTTGCAACTGCACCAGCTTACTGCCCCACCATTCAAAATATACACGTATCCGGTTTGTGACTTAGAATCATCCAGATCTGTGTCAAAGCTAGCATCGACGTAACCCTTTACGACGAGCTCTTCGTCACCTCCATAAACGAGAAACATTTCCTTAGTCCTTTTCAGGTACTTCAGGATATTCTTGACCGCTGTCCAGTGTTCCTTGCCGGGATAACTTTGGTACCTTCCTACCAAACTTAAGGCAAGGTTTACATCAGGTCTGGTACACAGCATGGCATACATAATAGAACCTATGGCTGAGGCATAGGGGATGACACTCATCTCTTCTATATCTTCTGCCGTGGTCGGACATTGAGCTGAGCTAAATTTCACACCTTATAGCATAGGCAAGAACCCCTTCTTAGACTGATCCATATTGAACTTCTTCAATATCTTATCAAGGTATGTGCTTTGTGAAAGACCTATGAGGCATCTCGATCTATCCCTATAGATCTTGATGCCTAATATATAAGCAGCTTCTCCAAGGTCCTTCATTGAAAAACTCTTATTCAAGTAGGCCTTAATGCTGTCCAAGAGTTCTATATCATTTCCCATCAAAAGTATGTCATCTACATATAGTATGAGGAATGCTACAGAGCTCCCACTCACTTTCTTGTAAACACAAGCTTCTCCATAAGTCTGCGTAAACCCAAACTCTTTGATCATCTCATCAAAGCGAATGTTCCAACTCCGAGATGCTTGCACCAGCCCATAAATCGAGCGTTGGAGCTTGCACACCTTGTCAGCATTCTTAGGATCGACAAAACCTTCCGGCTGCATCATATACAATTCTTCCTTAAGGAAACCATTAAGGAATGCCGTTTTGACGTCCATTTGCCATATCTCATAATCATAGTATGCGGCAATTGCTAACATGATTCGGACGGACTTTAGCTTTGCTACGGGTGAGAAAGTCTCATCGTAGTCAACCCCTTGAACTTGTCGATAACCCTTAGCGACAAGCCGAGCTTTATGGATGGTCACATTACCATCCACGTCTGTCTTCTTCTTAAAGATCCATTTATTTTCTATGGCTCACCGATCATCGGGCAAGTCAGTCAAAGTCCATACTTCGTTTTCATACATGGATCCTATCTCGGATTTCATGGCTTCTAGCCATTTGTCGGAATCCGGGCCCGCCATCGCTTCTTCATAGTTCGAAGGTTCACCGTTGTCTAGCAACATGATTTCCAAGACAGGGTTGCCATACCACTCTGGTGCGGAACGAGTCCTTGTGGACCTTCGAAGTTCAGTAGCAACTTGATCTGAAGTTTCATGATCATCATCATTAACTTCCTCTCTAGTCGGTGCAGGCACCTTAGGAACATTTTCTTGAGTTGCGCCATTTTCCGGTTCAAGAGGTAACACTTCATCAAGTTCTACTTTCCTCCCACTTACTTCTTTCGAGAGAAACTCCTTCTCTAGAAAGGATCCATTCTTGGCAACAAAGATCTTGCCTTCGGATCTGAGGTAGAAGGTATACCCAATAGTTTCTTTAGGGTATCCTATGAAGACGCATTTTTCCGACTTGGGTTCGAGCTTTTCAGGTTGAAGTTTCTTGACATAAGCATCACATCCCCAAACTTTTAGAAACGACAGCTTAGGTTCCTTCCCAAACCATAATTCATATGGTGTCGTCTCAACAGATTTCGACGGAGCCCTATTTAAAGTGAATGCGGCAGTCTCTAAAGCATAGCCCCAAAAAGATAGCGGTAAATTGGTAAGAGACATCATAGATCGCACCATATCTAATAGAGTGCGATTACGACGTTCGGACACACCGTTACGCTGAGGTGTTCCAGGCGACGTGAGTTGTGAAACTATTCCACATTTCCTTAAGTGTGTGCCAAATTCATGACTCAAGTATTCTCCTCCACGATCTGATCACAAAAACTTGATTTTTCTGTCACATTGATTCTCAACCTCACTCTGAAATTCCTTGAACTTTTCAAAGGTTTCAGACTTGTGTTTCATTAAGTAGACATACCCATATCTACTCAAGTCATAAGTGAGGGTGAGAACATAACGATAGCCACCGCGAGCCTCAACGCTCATTGGACCGCACACATCAGTATGTATGATTTCCAATAAGTTGGTTGCTCGCTCCATTGTTCCTGAGAACAGAGTCTTGGTCATTTTACCCATGAGGCATCGTTCGCACGTGTCAAATGATTCGTAATCAAGAGACTCTAAAAGTCCATCTGCATGGAGCTTCTTCATGCGTTTGACACCTATGTGACCAAGGCGGCAGTGCCACAAGTATGTGGGACTATCATTATCAACCTTACATCTTTTGGTATTCACACTATGAACATGTGTAGCATTACGCTCGAGATTCATTAAGAATAAACCACTCACCATTGGAGCATGACCATAAAACATATCTCTCATATAAATAGAACAACCATTATTCTCGGATTTAAATGAGTAGCCATCTCGAATTAAACGAGATCCCGATACAATGTTCATGCTCAAAGCTGGCACTAAATAAAAATTATTAAGGTTTAAAACTAATCCCGAAGGTAAATGTAGAGGTAGCGTGCCGACGGCGATCACATTGACCTTGGAACCATTCCCGACGCGCATCGTCATCTCGTCCTTTGCCAGTCTCCGCTTATTCTGTAGCTCCTGCTTTGAGTTACAAATGTGAGCAACTGCACCGGTATCGAATACCCAGGAGCTACTACGAATACTGGTAAGGTACACATCTATTACATGTATATCACATATACCTTTTGTTTTGCCGGCCTTCTTGTCCGCTAAGTATTTGGGGCAGTTCCGTTTCCAGTGACCACTTCCCTTGCAATAAAAGCACTCAGTCTCGGGCTTGGGTCCATTCTTTGGCTTCTTCCCGGCAGCTTGCTTACCGGGCGCGGCAACTCCCTTGCCGTCCTTCTTGAAGTTCTTTTTACCCTTGCCCTTCTTGAACTTAGTGGTTTTATTGACCATCAACACTTGATGTTCCTTCTTGACTTCTACCTCTGCTGATTTCAGCATTGCAAATACCTCAGGAATGGTCTTTTCCATCCCCTGCATATTGAAGTTCATCACAAAGCTCTTGTAGCTTGGTGGAAGCGACTGGAGGATTCTGTCAATGACCGCATCATCTGGGAGATTAACTCCCAGCTGAGTCAAGCGGTTATGAAACCCAGACATAGTGAGTATGTGCTCACTGACAGAACTATTTTCCTCCATCTTACAGCTGAAGAACTTGTCGGAGACCTCATATCTCTCGACCCGGGCATGAGCTTGGAAAACCATTTTCAACTCTTCGAACATTTCATATGCTCCATGTCTCTCAAAACGCTTTTGGAGCCCCGGCTCTAAGCTGTAAAGCATGCCGCACTGAACGAGGGAGTAATCATCAACACGTGTCTGCCAAGCGTTCAAAACGTCTTGGTTCTGTGGGATGGGAGCTTCACCTAGCGGTGCTTGTAGGACATAATCTTTCTTGGCAGCTATGAGGATGATCCTCAGGTTCCGGACCCAGTCCGCGTAGTTGCTGCCATCGTCTTTCAGCTTGGTTTTCTCTAGGAACGCGTTGAAGTTGAGGACTACGTTGGCCATTTGATCGACAAGACATATTGTAAATATTTTAGACTAAGTTCATGATAATTAAGTTCATCTAATCAAATTATAAAATGAACTCCCACTCAGATAGACATCCCTCCAGTCATCTAAGTATAACATGATCCGAGTTAACTAGGTCGTGTCCGATCATCACGTGAGACGAACTAGTCAACGTCGGTGAACATCTTCATGTTGATCGTATCTTCTATATGACTCATGCTCGACCTTTCGGTCTTCTGTGTTCCGAGGCCATGTCTGTACATGCTAGGCTCGTCAAGTCAACCTAAGTGTTTTGCATGTGTAAATCTGTCTTACACCCGTTGTATGTGAACGTCGGAATCTAACACCCGATCATCACGTGGTGCTTTGAAACAACGAACTGTCGCAACGACGCACAGTTAGGAGGAACACTCTCTTGAAATTATTATGAGGGATCATCTTATTTACTACCGTCGTTCTAAGTAAACAAGATGCAAAACATGATAAACATCACATGCAATCAAATAATAATAGTGACATGATATGGCCAATATCACATAGCTCCTTTGATCTCCATCTTGGGGCTCCATGATCATCTTGTCACCGGCTTGACACCATGATCTCCATCATCGTGTCTCCATGAAGTTGCTCGCCAACTATTACTTCTACTACTATGGCTAACGCGTTTAGCAATAAAGTAAAGTAATTTACATGGCGTTTCTCAATGACACGCAGGTCATACAAAAAATAAAGACAACTCCTATGGCTCCTGCCGGTTGTCATACTCATCGACATGCAAGTCGTGATTCCTATTACAATAGCATGAACATCTCATACATCACATATATATCATTCATCATTCATCACAACTTTGGCCATATCATATCACAAAGCACTTGCTGCAAAAACAAGTTAGACGTCCTCTAATTGTTGTTGCAAGTTTTTACGTGGCTGAAATAGGATTCTAGCAAGAACGTTTTCTTACCTACGTGAAAGCCACAACGTGATTTGTCAACTTCTATTTACCCTTCATAAGGACCCTTTTCATCGAATCCGCTCCAACTAAAGTGGGAGAGATAGACACCCGGCAGCCACCTTATGCAACTAGTGCATGTCAGTCGGTGGAACCGGTCTCACGTAAGCGTACGTGTAAGGTTGGTCCGGGCCGCTTCATCCCACAATACCGCTGAAGCAAGATAAGACTAGTAGCGGCAAGAAAGTGGACAACATCTATGCCCACAACAAATTGTGTTCTACTCGCGCAAGAAGAACTATGCATAGACCTAGCTCATGATGCCACTGTTGGGGAACGTTGCAGAAAACAAAAATTTTCCTACGGTTTCACCAAGATCCATCTATGAGTTCATCTAGCAATGAGTGATCGGATGCATCTACATACCTTTGTAGATCGCGAGCGGAAGTGTTCAAAGAACAGGGATGAGGTAGTCGTACACGACATGATCCAAATCACCGGAGATCCTAGCGCCGAACGGACGGCACCTCCGCGTTCAACACACGTACGGTCAGCGTGACGTCTCCTCCTTCTTGATCCAGCAAGGGGGAAGGAGAGGTTGAGGAAGATGGCTCCAGCAGCAGCACAACAGTGTGGTGGTGATGGAGCTGCAGTACTCCGGCAGGGCTTCGCCAAGCTCTATGGAGGAGGAGGAGGTGTTGGAGAGGGAGAGGGAGGCACCAAAGGCGTGGTATGAGAGGCCTCCTTCCCTCACTATATACAGGGAGCCAAGGGGGGGGGGGCGCTGGCCCTAGGAGATCCAATCTCCTAGGGGGGGGGGCGGCCAAGGGAGGAATCCCCCCCCCCCCCCCCCCAAGGCACCTAGGGGTGCCTTCCCCCTTTGGGACTCTTCCCTTCTTGAACCCTAGGCGCATGGGCCTCTTGGGGCTGGTGCCCTTGGCCCATGTAGGCCAAGGCGCACCCCCTACAGCCCATGTGCCCCCCCGGGGCAGGTGGCCCCACCCGGTGGACCCCCGGGACCCTTCCGGTGGTCCCGGTACAATACCGGTGACCCCGAAACTTGTCCCGATGGCCGAAATAGCACTTCCTATATATAATTCTTTACCTCCGGACCATTCCGGAACTCCTCGTGACGTCCGGGATCTCATCCGGGACTCCGAACAACATTCGGGTTACTGCATATACATATCCCTACAACCCTAGCGTCACCGAACCTTAAGTGTGTAGACCCTACGGGTTCGGGAGACATGCAGACATGACCGAGACGACTCTCCGGTCAATAACCAACAGCGGGATCTGGATACCCATGTTGGCTCCCACATGCTCCTCGATGATCTCATCAGATGAACCACGATGTCGAGGATTCAAGCAACCCGTATACAATTCCCTTTGCCAATCGATATGTTACTTGCCCGAGATTCGATCGTCGGTATCCCAATACCTTGTTCAATCTCGTTACCGGCAAGTCACTTTACTCGTACCATAATGCATGATCCCGTGACCAGACACTTGGTCACTTTGAGCTCATAATGATGATGCATTACCGAGTGGGCCCAGTGATACCTCTCCGTCATACGGAGTGACAAATCCCAGTCTTGATCCGTGTCAACCCAACAGACACTTTCGGAGATACCGTAGTATACCTTTATGGTCACCCAGTTACGTTGTGACGTTTGGTACACCCAAAGCACCCCTACGGTATCCGGGAGTTACACGATCTCATGGTCTAAGGAAAGGATACTTGACATTGGAAAAACTCTAGCAAACGAACTATACGATCTTTATGCTACGTTTAGGATTGGGTTTTGTCCATCATATCATTCTCCTAATGATGTGATCTCGTTATCAATGACATCCTATATCCATAGTCAGGAAACCATGACTATCTGTTGATCAACGAGCTAGTCAACTAGAGGCTTACTAGGGACATGTTGGTGTCTATTATTCACACATGTATTACGATTTCCGGATAACACAATTATAGCATGAATAAAGACAATTATCATGAACAGGGAAATATAATAATAATGCTTTTATTATTGCCTCTAGGGCAAATTTCCAACATTCATCTCATGCATTTGAGCATTTTCCCCGTTGTCCGTTTTGCATTCTGGCGCTTCGTTCTCCTCCGGTGATCATTTCTACCTTTCTTTCATGTGTGGGGATTAAACATTTCCGGATTGGACCGAGACTTGCCAAGCGGCCTTGGTTTACTACCGGTAGACCACCTGTCAAGTTTCGTACCATTTGGACTTCGTTTGATGCTCCAACAGTTAACCGAGGGACCGAAAAGTCCTCGTGTGTATTGCAGCCCAACACCCATCCAAGTTGGCACAAAACTCACCAAAACCCTCTCCATCATCTAGCGCGTTCGATCACGATCGCGTGGCCGAAAACCACACCTCATTTGGACACTCCTAGCTCCCTCTTACCCTATATATACCTCCCCCTTTCCAAATATGGATCTCCCCCTGTCCAACCCTAAAAATCGGATCTCCGCCGCCGCCGGACACGTCCACCGGCGCCGGACGTGTCCGCGGCACCCGCCGCCGCAACGTGTCACCACCTAACTCGCCACCGCTCGGTGCCCACATCACCGCCACGCGGGCCCGCTCAGCCTGGAGCCGGCCCTCCCGGCCCGCGTCTTCGCCTGTGCCGCCTCCTCTCGCCCGGCCGGCCACCGACTCTGGCAAGCCCGACGCCGCCTCCCCAACGAACTCCGGCGGCCGACTTCAAACTCCGGCGAGCTCACTCTGGCCAACCTTGGGAAACGTGCCAGATCCAGATCTGGATCTCGTCTGGGTTGACTTTTTGCCCGAAACCCTAGTTCATATGCTCCTGTTCATCGTGCTATAACTCCTCATCCGTAACTTCGTTTTGGGCATATAGCATATCAAAATGTTCGTCTCATAGAGTACATCATTTCATCTCATTGCATCATTTTCATTTGAGTTCATCTTGATGCCCGAAATGCTTCTAGAAGAGTGCTACTTGAGATATTTGTCAGATCTGCTGCTCCATTTAGATATTTGTCATTTTTGCCATGATTATTGTGTGCATGATATGCCCTGGTGCTCTAGGTATGTTTTGTTAAGGGTTTTGCTATCTATCCAGAGGTGCAACCCATGTATTTTTGTGATGTGTGTGGTGACTAGCACAAGCTTGCAAAGTGAGGCACTTGTTAATGCCGATTTCAGGGACTTAGCATTTCCACTAAGTCCTTGACCTGTTTATCTCATATGGCTATATGTTCATGTCGTTTCCTAGTGATCCGTGCCTCTTTTGAGGATGATCAGTAAGTATGTTTTGTTAATCTTGTAGTGCTCTATCCATCCATGTCTTTGTTTGCAATTATGGATCACCCTAGCTTGAGTCAATCGAGCTCTACTTTTGCTATTTCGTGAATCTGGGCAGATTGTCTACTTGTTAGCGATTTTGCCGAGGATGTTGTAGTTGATCCGTGCATGCTATGGTATTGTTCTTGCCATGTCTAGCTTGTATTTTGTGTATTATTGATGGGTGTATGCTTAGATTGTCATGACTTGCTCTGTAGTGAGTGCATCGAGCTCGTAAACATGCCTACTTGATATCTGTTTTCAGCATGCTCCAGTTTTCACTAAGTTTGAAAACTGATTATGCTTTTGCTATGTTCACATGCTTCCAAATGTGTTTTCTGATCCCTTTTGGCTCAAGGTCATTAAGGGACTTTTGTTAAGCTTTTTGAGTAGCTCCATGCCATGTTTTACTTTGCCTTGTTCAGGTCCTCTAGCATGTAGTTTTGTTGCTCCAAAGAGTGCTATCTGATCTGAATTTCTAGACAAGTGTTAATTTCACTAAGTCCGAGATCTGTTTACCATATGCATTTTTGCCATGCTTGTTTGAACCTGTTAATGGATGAATTGGCCGTAGCTCAGTGCTAGACTTTTGTTAAGCATCTTGAATGCATCCCTGCCATGTATTTTGTTGCCATGTTTGGGTGCTGTAGCATGTTCATCTTGTAGCGTTTAGATGGCTACTTGCTGTAAATCGCAGAACGTGGTCATATTTGAATTGTTTGCCATTTCCAAACCGTAACTCCGATTCCGGTGATCTTTATATCGTTTTCAAGCGATTTCGTCTCATCTTTCCAGTGGCACACTTGGATTTCCATGTTGAGGCCAGGTTCTTTCATTCCTTTTCACATCTTGCATATGCATCCCGCATAGCATACCATCTTTGCATCATGTTGTTTGATCCTTGTACGTGGTTGATTGTGTCCTTGTTGCTTGTTTGTCTTGTTTTGGGTAAAGCCGGGAGACGAGTTCGCTAACGAGGAGCCCGTTGAGTTTGCTTCCGAGGATCCACTCAACTCTGACAACTTTGCAGGCAAGATGATCATACCCTCGAAATCACTACTATCTTTGCTTTGCTAGATGCTCGCTCTTTTGCTATTCCTATGCTACGATGCCTACCACTTGCTTTTCATGCCTCCCAAATTGCCATGTCAAACCTCTAACCCACCATGTCCTAGCAAACCGTTGATTGGCTATGTTACCGCTTGCTCAGCCCCTATTATAGCGTTGCTAGTTGCAGGTGAAGATTGGAGACCGTTCCTTGTTGGAACATTATTTACTTGTTGGGATATCATTATATTGCCATGTTATCTTAATGCATCTATATACTTGGTAAAGGGTGGAAGGCTCGGCCTCTCTCCTAGTATTTTGTTCCACTCTTGCCGCCCTAGTTTTCCGTCATATCGGTGTAATGTTCCCAGATTTTGCGTTCCTTACGCGGTTGGGTTATAATGGGAACCCCTTGATAGTTCTCCTTGATTAAAGCTTTTCCAGCAATGCCCAACCTTGGTTTTACCATTTGCCACCTAGCCTCTTTTTCCCTTGGGTTTCCGGAGCCCGAGGGTCATCTTATTTTAAACCCCCCGGGCCAGTGCTCCTTTGAGTGTTGGTCCACCTGTCAGCTGCCGGTGGCCACCAGGGGCAACTCTGGGCTGGCCTACCCGTACCTAGGACAATCTGAATGTGCCCTGAGAAAGAGATATGTGCAGCTCCTATTGGGATTTTTCGGCACATTTAGGCGGTGTTGCTAGTCTTGTTTTACCCTGTCGAAGTGTCTTGAAGAACCGAGATACCGAGTCTGATCGGAACGTCTCGGGAGGATGTCTATTCCTTCGTTGACCGTGAGAGCTTGTCATGGGCTAACTTGGGACTCCCCTGCAGGGATTTGAACTTTCGAAAGCCGTGCCCGCGGTTATGGGCATATGGGAATTTGTTAATGTCCGGTTGTAGATAACTTGAACCTTAACTTAATTAAAATGAATCAACAGTGTGAGTTACCGTGATAGTCTCTTCTCGGCGGAGTCCGGGAAGTGAACACGGTGTTGAGGTAATGCTTGCGCAGGTTGCCCTCTAGTTTCTCGCTCGCGCCTTGCCCACTCTTCTCGCTCTTCTTTGCGAATAGGATAGCCACTATATATGCTAGCCGCTTGCTACAGCTCCACATATATTTACCTTGCCATACCTATTAAGCTTAAATAGTCTTGATCGCGAGGGTGCGAGATTGCTGAGTCCCTGTGGCTCACAGATTACTATTAAACCAGATGCAGGGCCTGATGATTCCGCTCCAGGTGACGCGCTCGAGCTCAAGTGGGAGTTCGACGAGGACTCTCAGCGATACTATGTTTCTTTTCCTGATGATCAGTAGTGGTGCCCAGTTGGGGTGATCGGGACCGTGTCGCATGTTGGGGCACTGGCTTCCCGAAGAGGGGCAGCTTATCCCTACCCCTAGGCCCCATGAGAGGGTGGTGTTCCTCCCCCATTTCCTCCGCGGACTGGGTTTCCCTCTCCACCCATTTGTCCGGGGGCTCATGTTCTACAATGGCCTGGATTTCCACGATCTGGCCCCGAACTTGACCTCAACATCTCGACGTTTATCGTCGTGTGCGAGGCTTTCCTCTGCATCCGCCCCCATTTTGGCATATGGCTCAAGACTTTCAATGTCAAGCCGAAGGTGGTGCGCGGCAACCAGGCAGAGTGCGGAGGCGCCATGGTGGGCAAGATGCCCAACGTCTTATGGCTCGAGGGCTCCTATGTGGAGACCCTGAAGGGGTGGCAATCGAGGTGGTTTTACATCACCGAGCCGCGCGACCCCGAATGGGTCGCAGCCCCCGAGTTTCGATCCGGACCCCCTACGCGGCTCACCTCCTAGAAGGAGACGGGCCTATCGTGGGGTAAAAAAGGAGAGCTGACCGGACTCGAAACATGCGTCCAAACCCTGGTGGACAAGAAGCTCAAACTTGTCAACGTAGTCCAGGTTATGCTCATCCGCCTGATCCTCCCGTGTCAACAACGTGCTTTCAACCTATGGGAGTTCGACCCGGCGTGGCACCGAACTCTGAGCAGGCTCTTCGACACGACGTACGAAGATGCCTGTAAGGTGCTTTTGAAGGGCGCCGAGGCGCCCGCATCCGCTACCGAGGATCGTGGATTCAGTATGCAGCGTCACGCTCATGCGGTAAGCTATTTTTTCCTTTTACAGGGTATCCATTTTTCATAGTTTGACTCCATGCGGGATCTAAGCTCCCTTACCTTTGACAGGATTGGCAGGAGACGTCTGGACAGATCAACTGTTCGGCTCCTTTGCCCGAAGGCCCAGCAGACGTTCACTTGGCGAAGCTGCTGGTTCCGGCACCCTATGTGGTGCCGGAGAAGAAGGCCGCGAAAAAGTCCACGGGGACTCGAAAGAGTGCCCGGCGCCAGGAGGTGTTGGATCCATCATCCGACGGTTCCGAGGCGCATTCCTCCCGTGAAGACGAGGAGGAAGAAGAAGAGACCTCTCCCCCTCTAGCAGAGGAGAGAAGAAAAGGAAGGCCACCCCAACTGGGGAGGCCGAAGGGTCCAAGAAGGGGAAAACCCTTCCTCCGGACTACTCCACCGACACCGACGACGGCGGAGAGGAGTGGCCGCCCAAGGCCAAGCCCGTGGCCAAATTGTAAGTATCCGGATACCAGAGTAATTCATAGTATTCGTTTATTGCATAGCTTTCCCTTATGTCGAATATGTTTATGCAGCCCACCCAAAGACCGGCTCGACGCGTCGTCGAGCGGCTCACTGGACTCGTCGGATGTGAACTCGCTTCCGACGGCTTCCTCCCCCCGCCCTACGGACGACACCGAAGTGTTGTCCCAACAGGTTCCAAGCCGGGAGGAGGTGGTCCTGGAGGCGCTGCGAGGCGACCTCCCGGACTCTAGGAGTAAAGGGGATGAAACCCCCCAGGGCTCCAAGTTCGGCCCTAGGCCGGACACCGCTCCAGAACCTTCAAAGGTTCCAGAGTCCGGCGTGGGACCTCCTTCCAAGAGGAGCAAGCCCACCGTGCCAGTGACCTCCGTCCAACCGGAGGCGCCGGACAATCTGTTGGAGGCGCTCCAAGGCGCCTCCATCGACGAGAAGCACTGCACCTCCATCGACGAGGAGCACTGCACCATTATGAGTGCGGTGGTCCAGAAGGTTCAGTCCGCCAAGAGCGGACTGACTGAAGCTTGTACTAGCCTTTTAACAGGCTTTGAGGTAAGTAAAGAATGTGTAAATAATATTACCGCATAGACAGTAGCTCCTGATGCTCTGTTTGGCGTTCGGGAAGAAAAGCCGAATAGAGGATCAAATAAAATTCGCAGGAGTCTAACAAAAAGGAGTCAATATGCGTATGCAGGCTTCTCTGCTTGCGTCCGCCGCACTGACTACGGAAGTGGACACGCTAAAGTAGAACCTCGAGCGGTCCGAGCAAGAGCTCGGGCGTGCCAAGAAGTAGCTCGAGGACAATGAAGGTAAGAAATACCTTGTTTAAATATATATAAAAAGATGCAATTGCAAAAAATGACAGGATTATCGTGGCTATTGTAGGGGCCACGTTTGAGGTGGCGATCCTTAAGCAAGCACTGGTCGAGGCCAAGAAGAGGGAGGCCACGGAGCGCACCGAGCGGGAGAAGTACGAGGCCCAGGTTGGCAAGGTGCAGCAAGAGCTCCAGGTTCTCATGAAAAAACATGAGAGTTTGGAGCTTGACTCAAAGACGCGAGCGTCCGAACTCGCGGCGGCTATTGAAAATGCCAAGTCTGCCAAGGCTGAATCCCAGAAGACACTCCAGGAGTTGGATGAGGTGAAGAAGATAGTGGCGGGTAAGGCATTCTTTATGCAAAGCAAACACATAAGCTCTCCAGGAGCGTTCGCAGATCTTCCCCAGAGTGTGTCTGATGCCGCCGCATTCTATCGAGCTGAGGAGGGCAACTCGACAAAGAAGGTGTTCTGGTCTCAGTATGCTGAGGCCGGACACCCCGTGCCCCTAAGCGACCAGCTGAAGCAACTGGTCGAGCTCCACAAGGCGGCCGAATAGGCCATGAAGGACCTCATAGTTCGGCTATGGCCTGGAGAGGCTCTGCCTAGGAGCTATTTCGGGCTGGTGCAGCGACTGGTGGAGGCCTGTGCAAGGCTCGAAGTCATCAAGTGCTCCGTCTGCATTGAAGGTGCCCGTAGGGCCCTTGCCCGTGCGAAGGTGCACTGGGGCAAGCTGGATGCTGAGAAGCTTGTGAAGGACGGCCCACCGCCGGGGAAAGAGCATCACAAGCCCGAGAATTATTATAAGGATGTTCTGAAGGGTGCCTGCCTTGTGGCAGATGAATGTTCTAGGGATGTAATTTTTGAGTGAAACTTGCTCGTTTTGTCCTGTGCGCTGAAAACTTGTTCATATGCGCCAAGCAATGCTGTTGGAATTTAAAATATTACCTTCTGTGCGGCTGTTTATCAATTCTGAGAGATGGCGAGTCCTCAGCTTCTGCCCCTGTGCCGCTAGTGCTGGGGTGTTCGGGGATAAACCTGAGCGCTCTTTTTCCCATGTTTGGGTCCTTCGAGGGAGGCGCTCAGCCCAACGAACAAGGCAATCGGACTATAATGCGTGAACACTCTCACTTAGCCATAGAATTCTATAATTTTAAATTTTGGCGAAGCCCCTGGTATTCGAAAGACCGAGTTCGGGGCGCTATCCATGCTTTTTCCGGACAGAGCCGACTCCTCGCTCTAAGCGGCATAAGTCTTTAGGGACTCGAAAAACCTCTCGAACAGCGACCAGCTCTCGCTTCATCATGACAGTCAGTTTTAGCTTTCTCCACTGAGGTGCTCGACCCGGCTCAACTGGGGCACAATCGCAGTGCTTCTCCTAGTGCTACCTTAGACGATATAGCGGAACGTAAGGCACCAAAACATAGGAGCCGGGCAAACCCAACTATTGACCTAAGACATGATTCGGAGCCGATGCATATAATGCTATAAGTTCGGGGTGCCGCACTTGTTAAAGTGTTCAGACTTCCCACACCATATTGAGGGGTACTAAAGCCCCTGGCGTATTTTGGCTGTACCAAAGTGTACGGGTGCAACATGTCGTTAAGGAACATATAAAAAAAAGAGTAATGCGAAAATAGACAAAAGCTATGCATTGTTTATTAAAAAGGGCTGCGATCAAAGCAGAACGATACAAATAATGCGATAAGAAAAAGGTTGGACTATTTAACATGTCCGTTCCAGGGGCAGGCTGCGGAATGGTATGCGAAACAGGTATACTGCTCATGATAGAGACCACTTGGGAGTTCCGTAATGCGGCGTGGCTTGTCTGCTTCCCTGGTTCTTGCATCATTTGTGCGGCAATTGAACTGCTGAATAGGCCTTCCGAAGAATGGAGTCCTGAAAGTAAGAGAAAATTAAAAAAATCGGCAGCCCCTGGTGCGGTTTAAGCCGTGTTTCGGGCGTGCCATGATGGTGCCCCTCCCTCTGTACCCATGGTATTTCTAGAGGGTAGTTATGTATGCGAAGCACTGGTGTCGCCTTTTTGCGAGGGCTGGGGTTGGGGACGCATTGCTATGCCTGCTCGGATCGTGCCAGGCGGTCTTGTTGTAGGTTACTCCGGGTGCGCTTGACGGTGTCCGGTCGTTTAGTGGCCGGACTGGAGAACTGCCTGGAGAGGCTGCTTTGTACTTCTGCTGCAAGGGCCGCCATGTGCTCCTCCGTTCGGAGGGAGCGTTCGGTGTTTCCATTGACCGTAATTACTCCTCGAGGGCCTGGCATTTTGAGCTTAAGGTATGCGTAGTGCGGTACCGCATTGAACTTGGCGAATGCGGTTCGCCCTAGCAGTGCGTGATAGCCACTGCGGAATGGGACTATGTCGAAGATTAACTCCTTGCTTCGGAAATTATCCGGAGATCCGAAGACCACTTCAAGTGTGACTGAGCCTGTACAGTTGGCCTCTACACCTGGTATTACGCCTTTAAAGGTCGTTTTGGTGGGCTTAATCCTCGAGGAATCTATGCCCATTTTCCGCACTATATCCTGGTAAAGCAGGTTCAGGCTGCTGCCGCCGTCCATAAGGACTCTAGTGAGATGAAATCCGTCAATAATTGGGTCTAGAACCAATGCGGCGAATCCGCCATGACGGATGCTAGTGGGGTGGTCCCTTCGATCAAAGGTGATCGGGCAGCAGGACCATGGGTTGAACTTTGGGGCGACTGGCTCTACCGCGTATACGTCCCTTAACGCGCGCTTCCGCTCCCTCTTGGGGACGTGGGTTGCGTATATCATGTTCACCGTCCGCACTTGCGGGGGAAAACCCTTCTGTCCACTGTTGTTCGGTGGCCGGGGCTCTTCGTCATCATCGCTATGCATCCCCTTGTCTTTGTTTTCGGCATTTAACTTGTTTGCCTGCTTGAACACCCAACAATCCCTGTTGGTGTGATTGGCCGGCTTTTCGGGGGTGCCATGTATCTGGCACAAGCGGTCGAGTATTCAGTCCAAACTGGACGGGCCCCTAGGATTTCTTTTGAATGGCTTTTTCCGCTGACAGGATTTAGAGCCTCTGAATCCGGCATTAACTGCCGTATCCTCAACATTGTCACCGTTAATGCGGCGCTTCTGCTTGTTGCGACGCGACCTGCCACTACTGTCTGTGGTATCCGAATTACCAGGGTTCCTGGTCATATTGTTGCTACGAGCAAGCCAGCTGTCTTCTCCCGTGCAAAAGCGGGTCATGAGTGTCGTGAGTGCTGCCATAGACTTCGGCTTTTCCTGTCCAAGGTGCCGGGCAAGCCACTCGTCACGGATATTGTGCTTGAAGGCTGCTAGGGCCTCAGTGTCCGGACAGTCGACTATTTGATTTTTCTTTGTTAGGAACCGTGTCCAGAATTGCCTGGCCGATTCCTCTGGCTGCTGAATTACGTGACTTAGGTCATCGGCGTCTGGGGGTCGCACATAAGGGCCCTGGAAATTGTCGAGGAATGCGGCTTCCAGGTCCTCCCAACAACTAATTGATCCTGCTGGCAAGCTGTTAAGCCAATGCTGAGCTGGTCCTTTAAGCTTGAGTGGGAGGTATTTGATGGCGTGGAAATCATCGCCGCGGGCCATGTGGATATGAAGGAGATAATCCTCGATCCATACCGCAGGATCTGTTGTGCCATCATATGATTCGATGTTTATGGGTTTGAAACCCTCGGGGATTTGATGATCCATTATTTTGTCTCTGAAGCACAGTGGGTGTGCGGCGCCTCTGTACTGGGCTATATCACGACGTAGCTCCAATGACCTTTGTCTACTGTGTTCGGCCCTACCGGATTTATGTCCGGCGTGAAGGTTATTGTTTCGAGTCGTGGGGCGCCCACGCGATCCGTAGATCGATCTTGTTTTCCTTGCCTTGTCCTCCAACATATCTCGCAGGTCTGGCGCATTTTCCCGTGCCTTGGTACGGGGCGCGGCTTGAGTGGAGGGCCGAGAGGCCTCTCTGTTGCGGCCACGAGGTGGCCGGTCGGCCGTATGAAGTGCTTCCTCCTCTAATCGGGGTAGCAACCTACGCCTTGGATAGCTCTTGGAGGGGCGTTCGAGTTTATGCTCTTCGGCTGCTAGGACTTCAGTCCATCTGTCGACTAGCAAATCTTGATCAGCTCTAAGCTGTTGTTGTTTTTTCTTGAGGCTTCTTGCCGTGGCCATAAGCCTGCATTGAAAACGCTCTTGCTCGACGGGATCCTCTGGCACGACGAATTCGTCGTCGTCGAGGCTTGCCTCATCTTCAGAGGGAGGCATATAATTATCGTCCTCGACCTCTCTGTCTGCCGCTCTATCATGAGGGCTGGTTTCTCCATCCTCCTGTGCTAAATCTTGGTGGAGGGGGTTTTCTTCGGCACTTTCCAGAGTATTATTATCTCCCGTGCTGGAATCACCGTATTTGTTTTGGCGGGATTTTGAGCGGCGCCGCTGACGCCGGCGCTTAGGCTGTTTCTTGGAGGGGTCATCCTCCGCTGTTCCAATGCCATCTCCTTCTTTTGGGGTGTCCACCATGTATATGCCATATGACGAGGTGGCTTTCCAGGGCCTGATAGGCGCTGGTTCTTCATCGTCTCCTTCATCGGCGTCCATACCGTTGATGTCTTCGGAGTCGAAGTCGAGCATGTCGGTTAAATCATTGACAGTGGCTACAAAGTGGGTGGTGGGTGGGCTTTGAATTTCTTCATCGTTCGTACCCCAACCTGGCCGACCGTAGTTCGGCCAGGGCTCTCCTGATAAAGAGAGAGACTCCAGTGTCTTCAGAATATCGCCGAAAGGCGAGTGCTGAAAGATATCCACGGCAGTAAACTCCATGATCGGCGCCCAATCGGATTCGATCAGCAGGGGTGCGGAGGGTTCGGAGTCCGGAGAGGAGTCCGGCTCCTTGGAGTCATGAGTCTCACGGAGTGCGGGGCTGGTGTTCGGCTCAATCGCCGTTGGGATCGCAGCCCCCGAGGCGGCGTCCAACCGCCCACCCTCGATCGGCGTAGTTGGCTCCGAATTAAGGGTCGAAGCCGATGCGAGTGCGGCCTCCAGGGCAATGTTCGGCAGCAGAGCTAGGTCATGCTCGTCGGGACAGTGTGGCGCGCTCGGCAGTGGCTCGAATCCGTCGAAGATCAAGTCCCCGCGGATGTCAGCCATGTAGTTTAAACTTCCAAATCTGACCTGACGGCCAGGGGCGTAGCTTTCGATCTACTCCAGATGGCCAAATGAATTGGCCCGCAGTGCGAAGCCGCTGAAGACGAAGATCTGTCCGGGGAGGAAGGTCTCACCCTGGACTGCATCGCTATTGATGATCGTAGGAGCCATCGAGCCTGACGGCGACGACACAGAGGAACTCTTAATGAAAGCACCAATGTCGGTGTCAAAACCGGCGGATCTCAGGTAGGGGGTCCCGAACTGTGCGTCTAAGCCGGATGGTAACAGGAGGCAAGGGACACGAAGTTTTACCCAGGTTCGGGCCCTCTCGATGGAGGTAAAACCCTACGTCCTGCTTGATTAATATTGATGATATGGGTAGTACAAGAGTAGATCTACCACGAGATCGGAGAGGCTAAACCCTAGAAGCTAGCCTATGGTATGATTGTTGTTGTGTCTGTTGTCCTACGGACTAAAACCCTTCGGTTTATATAGACACCGGAGAGGGTTAGGGTTACACAAAGTCGGTTACAATGGTAGAAGATCTACATATCCGTATCGCCAAGCTTGCCTTCCACGCCAAGGAAAGTCCCTTCCGGACACGGGACAAAGTCTTCAATCTTGTATCTTCATAGTACAGGAGTCCGGCTGAAGGTATAGTCCGGCTATCCGAACACCCCCTAATCCAGGACTCCCTCACCCGCCATTGGGGCTGACCCGGCCCCTCCTGGGTGGGTCATAACTGATAGTAATATCCCCAACAAAGACCATGGAGCAAGGCTTCATATTCCGCTGCGTTGTTAGTGCAAGGAAACATCAGCTGCAACACATAACAAAATTTGTCACCTCGAGGGGTGGTTAAGACAACTCCAGCCCCCGAGCCTTCCAACTGTTTGGACCCATCAAAGTGAATAGTCCAATATGTGTTGTCTGGTTTCTCCTCTGGCATCTGCATCTCTCTCCAGTCATTAATAAAGTCAACCAGCGCCTGAGACTTGATCGCAGTACGTGGCACATACTTCAACCCATGAGATCGAAGTTCAATGGCCCACTTGGCGACTCGTCCAGTGGCTTCCCTATTTTGGATGATGTCCGCCAAAGGTGCAGAGCTAACCATAGTGATTGGATGACCCGGAAAGTAATGCTTGAGCTTCCGGCTTGCCATGAACACCCCGTACACGAGCTTCTGCCAATGTGGATATATTTGTTTAGATTTGATCAGTACCTCACTGACGTAATAAACCGGCCGTTGAACCGGATGTTCCTTGCCAACCTCTTTGTGCTCCACCACAATTGCCACACTAACAGCCCGTGAGTTAGCGACTACGTACAACAATAGCGGCTCTTTCTCAATTGGAGCAGCAAGAAATGGTGGCTCAACGAGCTGTTTCTTCAGATCCTCAAAAGCAGAGTTCGCAGCATCACTCCAAACAAAATCATCTGTTTTCTTCATCATCTGATACAAAGGCATCACCTTCTCCCCCAACCGGCTTAAAGCAGCCACACGACCCGCCAGCCGTTGAACGTCATTGATGCATGTTGGTTTGGCCAGGGATGTGATTGCCTTAATCTTCTCCGGGTTAGCTTCAATACCTCGGTTGGACACCAAAAAACTGAAGAGCTTGCCGGCTGGGACTCCAAAAACACAGTTAGCCGGGTTAAGCATCATTTTGTAGACCCGGAGGTTATCGAAGGTCTCTTTCAGATCTGTGACCAAGGTCTCCTCTTTCTTGGACTTTACCACTATATCGTCCACATAAGCATGAATATTGCGCCCAATCTGATTGTGAAGACAATTCTGCACACACCGCTGATAAGTCGCATGGGCACTCTTAAGCCCAAAAGGCATAGACACATAGCAGAAAGCTCCAAACAGAGTGATAAAAGCTATATTCTCCTGATCTTTGACTGCCATCTTGATATGATGATAACCTGAATAAGCATCCAAAAAACTCAAATGTGCGCAACCCGCCGTAGCATCGATGATCTGATCAATACAGGGGAGAGCAAAAGGGTCAGCCGGACAAGCCTTGTTTAAATCGGTGTAAACTACACACATACGCCAGGTGCCATTTTTTGAGTACAAGCACCTGGTTGGCTAACCACTCTGGGTGAAAGACTTCCACAATGAACCCGGCCGCCAAGAACCGGGCCACCTCTTCTCCAATGGCCTTGCGCCTTTCCTCGTTGAACCGCCAGAGAAACTGTCTAACCGGTTTAAACTTTGGATCAATATTGAGAGTGTGCTCAGCGAGTTCCCTCGGGACACCTGGCATGTCAGAAGGTTTCCATGCAAAGATGTCCCGGTTCTCACGGATGAACTCGATGAGCGCGCTTTCCTATTTTGGATCCAAGTTGGCACTGATGATGAACTGCTTAGATGAGTCACCAGGCACAAAGTCAACCATCTTGGTGTCATCAGCTGATTTGAATTTCAACACCGGTTCATGCTCCGTTGTTGGTTTCTTTAAAGACGTCATGTCTGTCGGGTCAACATGATCTTTATAAAACTTTAACTCCTCTGTTGCACAAACAGACTCAACATATCCAGCATCACCTTCTTCACACTCCAAGGCTATTTTCCGGCTTCCATGTACTGTAATGGTGCCCTTATATCCCGGCATCTTGAGCTGCAAATACACATAACACGGCCGAGCCATGAACTTGGCATAAGCCGGCCGTCCAAACAAAGCATGATATGGGCTTTGATCTTAACCACCTCAAAGGTTAATTTTTCTGCTCTGGAGTCATACTCATCCCCAAAGGCTACTTCCAGTTCAATCTTACCAACTGGGTATGCCGACTTGCCAGGTACCACACCATGAAAAACAGTGTTGGATTGCTTAAGACTCTTATCAGTCAACCCCATCCGGCGGAACGTCTCATAGTAGAGGATGTTGATGCTGCTGCCCCCATCCATGAGCACTTTAGTGAATTTATATCCACCAACCTGAGGTGCCACTACCAAGGCCAAGTGACCCGGATTATCAACCCGGGGTGGATGATCCTCTCTGCTCCACACAATAGGCTGTTCTGATCAACATAAGTAACATGGAATCGCCGGCTCAACGGCATTGACGACCCTCCTGTGAAGCTTCTGGTCCCTCTTGTGAAGCTTCTGGTCCCTCTTGTGAAGCTTCTGGTCCCTCTTACATAAACTAGTGGTGAACACATGGTATTGCCCACTATTCAACTATTTTGGGTTGCTCTGATATCTGGACTATTGCTGCTGATTACCTTGGCCGGGTTGTGGGTTATATCCTCCTTGGTTACTTGGATGGCCCTGACCATGAAATCCTCCTCCACCTGAACCGGCGCTCGGGCCATGGAAACCGCCCCCACCTGAACCGCCGCCTGGGCCGTGACCTCCATCAAATGCATTTGAATTTTTAAACGCCTTCATGATTGTACAATCCTTCCACAGGTGGGTGGCTGGCTTCTCCCGGTTGCTGTGCCTTGGACAAGGTTCATTCAATAGTTGCTCAAGGGTGGGACCTGACCCGCCCGACCGAGGGGGTTACCTGCCCTTGCGCCGTTGATTGCCGCCCTGCGCATTGGTGTTAACGACAAATTCATCAGCCTTACGTTTATTACCTCCTTGATTTGCCGGGTTATGTTGGTGACCCTTGCTGTTGCCGTTCTTCTTTCCCTTCACTGTCTTTTCTTCGTCAAACACCGGGTCCTTGGTACTATCAGAATCAGCATACTTGACGAGAGCCGCCATCAACTGGCCCATGTCATTGCAGTCACGCTTGAGCCGCACCAACTTCCACTTCAGAGGTTCAAAACGGCAGTTTTTCTCCAACATCAAGACTGCTGAGTCGGCATCCATCTTATCAGATGAATGTATTATCTCCTTGACCCGGCGCACCCAATGGGTTGTAGATTCACCGTCCTCTTGTTTATAATTAGTCAGGTCCACAATCAACATGGGTTGTTTACATGTGTCTTTGAAGTTCTGAATGAACTGGGCCTTCAACTCCACCCATGAGCCGATAGAATTGGGTGGCAACCCCTTCAACCAAGTACGAGCTGTTCCATCCAACATCATAGTGAAATACTTGGCCATTGCCGCGTCGCTGACCTCCAACAACTCCATAGCCATCTCATAACTCTCAATCCAAGCCCCAGGTTGCAAGTCGGACGTGTAATTAGGCACCTTACGAGGTCCCTTGAAGTCCTTTGGCAACCGCTCATTACGTATGGCCGACACCAGGCAAGGGACACCTCCAGTTCTTGTGGCCACTCTAGCCTCAACCGAGGTCGCTGGATAAGCCGGAAAAGTCTGGTGAGCCGCCTGCTCCGCTGCCAGTTGAACCGCTCGCTCAGCCTCTTGTCGGATCCTCTCCTGATCCGCCAAGTTAAGGGCTCCAGCCTGTACCAGCTCATGCCTGTGCGGCCGGTTGCGGCGTTGAGCATTGCTTGACATGTCAGCTGAGTCCATATGCCTACTGTAGCTTGGGCTCCGGCTTGGGCGAGGAGTTGAATGGATCCTGTCTCGACTGTACGAGTACGCATCCTGCTGTGCCAGAGCTGTTTGAAGAAGTTCTCTCACCCTTCGCGTTTCGATTGCCGCCGGCGAGTCGCCTTCCATAGGGAGAGCCGCCAAACGAGCCGACGCTGCAATGAGGTTTTCCAAGGTATTGGAGAAGTGACCCAGCGGTGTTGGTACATAATGAGGCCGAGCGGTATGTACACGAGGTGGTTCCATGGCGCGCGGTTGAACCGGTGCCCCGGGCGTCGTGATCCGATTTGCCTCCGGTGGGTTGCTTTCCCCAGCCCCGGGTGTATGAAAAAGGTTCCTAGGATCGAGCATCAGAGGTAGACGTGACTGAGTTTTCCGATGCCTTCTTCTCATGACCTCATTTGACGTGTTCAGATCCACGGAGAGCCGGAAAGTCTCCGCTTGAAGCTGTTGAGCATGAACGTCCAAAGCCGCCCGCTCCGCTATCATCCTGACCTCCTATGCCGCTAAATTTTCTTTAGCTTGTACCATCTCTTCACGTACGCATGCCACCTCTTCGTCATGCTGGGCGTTATCCGCCATCTCTACCACGACAGTCAATAGAGTCGTCAGTTTATCTGTGAGGTCCATTGGAATCTGAGCCGGGGGGCGCGTAGGGTCTCTTGACCCGGCTGCGGCCGACCCGGTAGTTATTGTTGCTGCTGTTGTGGAGTTCTGCTCGGGCTGTGTTCCTGCCATGAAGACTCCGGCCCAATTCGGTGGCTCAAGGGGGTCCAGAATACTGCTGCCATCGGAACAGCCCCCGAGCATACCATCCTGCAGCTGATACAAAGAGTCCATCTCACCCATTGATGATGTAGCGTCAGAACAGAAGGCCGTCTCAGCGCCATCCACCGATCCTTCGGAGTATTCACCGCCATGGACGTAGCCTACGAAAGCATGCTTCATGATAGATTGAACATGGGTGGTCCTCGCGCACTGAGCCGTTTCGACGAGGTTGGTGTGGACGCCCGGCTCAGGGCCTGACTCGCCGATCCGGCCGATGAAGACATGAATTCCGCCGAAGGGGACCCGGTACCCGTACTCGATTGAGCCAGCCTCGGGGCCCCAACCTTCGTCGTCGATGTAGAGTGATGACTCTTAGTCATCCGGCCCACAGCGTATCCCTTGAGCCCTTCGAAGTTTCCCTTCAAGAACTCAAATCCACCATGCGCTAGCCCCACGGTGGACGCCAACTGTCGTGGAATTGTCACGGCAAATGTCCTAGTGGAAGGACTTAGTCGTAGGGCCATCGCAACTAGGAAGCTTAAAGGGGTTAATCGGGACAAAGGACATGAGAGGTTTTATTCTAGTTCGGCCCCTTACGATGAAGGTAAAAGCCTACGTCTAGTAGTGTTGGTATTGCCGGGGTTTCGATTACCAAGAGGCTAGTTCGCCGGCTTGGTTCTCGATCTCTTGTTTCTTGCCCTAAGACGCCGCCGGGTCATCCCCTTATATACACGGGTTGACGCCTGGTGGCCTACAGAGTCCCGGCTGGCTCATAAATCGTATCCGGCTCGGTGACTTCTTTTACATGCCTTTCTTTACAAGTCTTTCCTTATATACAGCGGTTTACAATATTGGGCCTTAAGCCGCCTCTAGGCCTTAGGCCTTCTATAATCTTTAATAAACTATCGTCTTGAATGTTTATTGGGCTTCCTTCGTGACCCGCCATTAGGGCTGACCCGGCCCCTCCTGGGCGGGTCATAACTGATAGTTATATCCCCAACAATCACTGAAGTATTTCTGTCTGTGTGACCTGAAGACTTGTTACACTTGAGGACTGTGAATCCTCCAGCCGGTTAGGCGTCGTGTTCTGAGCATCCAAGACTCATTGTGGATCGCCGGTGAACGAAGTCTGTGAAGATTTGGAAGTCTACCTTAAAGACTTACCAGAGTGATTGGGCGAGGACTGGTGATAACCCACAAGTATAGGGGATCGCAACAATTTTCGAGGTTAGAGTATTCAACCCAAATTTATTGATTCGACACAAGGGGAGCCAAAGAATATTCTCAAGTATTAGCAGCTGAGTTGTCAATTCAACCACACCTGGATAACTTAATATCTGCAGCAAAGTGTTCAGTAGCAAAGTAATATGATAGTAGTGGTAACGGTAGCAAAAGGCAACGGTAGCAAAAGTAATATTTTTGGGTTTTGTAGTGATTGTAACAATAGCAACGAAAAAGTAAATAAGCGAAGAACAATATATGAAAAGCTCGTAGGCATTGGATCGGTGATGGAGAATTATGCCGGATGCGATCGATCATGTAACAGTCATAACCTAGGGTGACATAGAACTAGCTCTAGTTCATTAATGTAATGTAGGCATGTATTCCGAATATAGTCATACGTGCTTATGGAAAAGAACTTGCATGACATCTTTTGTCCTACCCTCCAGTGGCAGCGGGGTCCTATTGGAAACTAAGGGATATTAAGGCCTCCTTTTAATAGAGTACCAGACCAAAGCATTAACACATAGTGAATACATGAACTCCTCAAACTACGGTCATCACCGGTAAGTATCCCAATTATTGTCACTTCGGGGTTAACGGATCATAACACATAATAGGTGACTATAGACTTGCAAGATAGGATCAAGAACTCTCATATATTGATGAAAACATAATAGGTTCAGATCTGAAATCATGCCACTCGGGCCCTAGTGACAAGCATTGAGCATAGCAAGGTCATAGCAATATCAATCTTAGAGCATAGTGGATACTAGGGATCAAACCCTAACAAAACTAACTCGATTACATGATAAATCTCATCCAACCCATCACCGCACAACAAGCCTACGACGGAATTACTCACGCACGGCAGTGAGCATCATGGAATTGGTGATGGAGGAAGGTTGATGATGACGATGGCGACGGATTCCCCTCTTCGAAGCCCCGAACAGACTCCAGATCAGCCCTCCCGAGAGAGTTTAGGGCTTGGCAGTGGCTCCGTATCGTAAAACGCGATGAATCCTTCTCTCTGATTTTTTTCTCCCCGAAAGTGAATATATGGAGTCAAGGCTGAGGTGGGTGGAGCGTTAGGGGGCCCACGAGGCAGGGGCGCGCCCCACCCTCGTGGACAGGGTGTGGGCCCCCTGACGTGGATCTTCCTTCCAGTATTTTTTATATATTACAAAATAATTATCTGTTCATTTTCAGGTCATTTTGAGAACTTTTATGTCTGCACAAAAATAACACCATGACAATTCTGCTGAAAACAACACCAGTCCAGGTTAGTTCCATTCAAATCATGCAAGTTAGAGTCCAAAACAAGGGCAAAAATGTTTAGAAAAGTAGATGCGACGGAGACATATCAACTCCCCCAAGCTTAAACTTTTGCTTGTTCTTAAGCAATTCAGTTGATAAACTGAAAGTGATAAAGAGAAACTTTTACAAACTCCGTTTGCTCTTGTTGTTGTAAATATGTAAAGCGAGCATTCAGGTTTTCAGCAAAGATTATGAACTAACCATATTCACAATAACACTTAGGTCTCATGTTTACTCATATTAATTACATAATCAACTAGTGAGCAATAATAATAAATCTCGGATGACAACACTTTCTCAAAATAATTATGATATGATATGAGAAGATGGTATCTTGTTAGCCCTTTCTGAGACCGCAAAACATAAATGCATATCACCTTTAAAGATCAAGGACTGACTAGACATTGTAATTCATGGTAAAAGAGATCCAGTCAAGTCATACTCAATGTAAACTAATAGTAATGGATGCAAATAACAGCGGTGCTCTCCAACTGGTGCGTTTTAATAAGAGGATGATGACTCAACATAAAAGTAAATAGATAGGCCCTTCGCAGAGGGAAGCAGGGATTTGTAGAGGTGCCAGAGCTCGGTTTTGAAATAGATACGGCTAATATTTTGAGCGGTATACTTTCATTGTCAACATAACAACCGAGCGATCTCGATATCTTCCATGCTACACACATTATAGGCGGTTCCCAAACAGAATGGTAAAGTTTATACTCCCCCTCCACCAACAAGCATCAATCCATGGCTTGCTCGAAACACCGAGTTCTTCCAACTAACAAGAGTCCCGGGGGAGTTTTGTTTGCAGTTATTTTGATTTGATTTGCTTAAAGCATGGGACTGGGCATCCCGGTGACCATCCATTTTCTCGTGAGTGAGGAGCGGAGTTGTAACGCCCCAGATACAACTTTCCATATTTGTAACTCCGAGTCTTGCCTTTTCCGGAGATGTGTTGTGAGTTTCCCTTCGTGGTTGGGTTTCATCTTTGTTTTGCATTTTGTCCATGTCATGCATTTCATATCATGTCATCATGTGCATTGCATTTGCATACGTGTTCGTCTCATGCATCCGAGCATTTTCCCCGTTGTCCATTTTGCAATCCAACACTCCTATGTCATCGAGCGTCCCCTTTTGTCTCTTTTCGTGTGCGGGTGTCAAACGTTCTCAGAATGGACTGATATTGGCCAAGTGGCCTTGGTACACCACCGGTAGACCGCCTGTCAAATTTCGTGCCATTTGGAGTCCGTTTGATACTCCAACGGTTAACCGGGGAACCGTAAAGGCCTCGTGTGTGTTGCAGTCCAACAACCCTCCAAGTCAGCCCACAAACCCATCCAAACCCCCTCCATCCTCTCGGCCGTTCGATCATGATCGCGTGGTCGAAAGCCACACCTCTTTTGGACTCTCCTAGCTTCCCCTACCTATATAAAAACCCTCTCCCCCGAAATTCGCGGTGCAAACCCTACCTTCCTCTTCCTTGCACCGCCGGATGTTTCTGCCGCACCGACGGACATGTCCAGCCGGCGCCTCAACGAATCGTCACGCGACAAGCATCCCCGCCGCCGCATCCTCCCACCGTGCCCCACCGTAGCCCGCCGGGCCCGAGGCTGGCCTGCCTGCGTCGCGATCGGGCCTGGAGCTAAGCCGCGAGCCGCGCGCCCGCCGGATCCCCGCGCCCTGCTGCCTGGCCCGTCCACTGCCACGCCGCCCTTCGCCGACTCCGCCTCGCCGCGCCGCCTGCGCCGCCGCCTAGCGCTGCCACCGACCACCACCCGCCGCTGCGCGCCTTGCTCACCGCGCCGCCTCATGCCTCCGCGCGCGCCGCCCCGGAGCCGCCCGACGCCACGCCGCTTCCTCCGCCGTCCGGCGCCCCTCGCTGGAGAGCTCGCCGGAGCTCTCGCCGGCGCCGGATCCGGGGAGTGGGATGAGATCCACCACTCCCCCGATCCAAACGCCCTCGCCCCGCCCGGATCTCCTCGTCCTGGGTCCTCCTCGTCCCGGTTCCCGCGAGGTCTAAATTTCTGCTAAGTCCCTTTTCTGCATTATTTTCAGGCCCTGTTCATCATGCCATAACTTCATGTGAACTGCTCCGTTTTGTGCGTGCTATATATCAAAATGTTCATCATGATGTGCTCTTGATTTTGTTCCATTATGCCATGCTTGTTCGAGTCCATTTTGATGACCAAATCGTTGATGCAAGAGTGCTATAAATTGTTAGGTGCTGATTCTCATCAGATTATGAGCATTTGTCATTTTTGTCATTTTTGTTGTGTGCATCATATGGGCATGAGCCCTACATGTATTTTTATCTATGCCACGCTATCTTTACAGGGGTATATGCCATGTATTTTTGTGATCAATGTGGTGACTAGCACATGCATGCAAAGTAGCTCTCGTGATATTGCTGATTTCAGAGACTTAGAATTTTACCAAGTCTTTGTCTGCTATTATTTTTATGCCATGTATTCATGTTGATACAGTGAGATCCATGCTTCTTTTGAGTATTTTCAGTAAGGATCATTTGGACATATGGTTGTGCTCTATCCATCTATGCCTCCGTTTGCAATTATGGAGTGCCCTAGCATGTCTTAATCTTGCTCTAATTTTGCTATACAATGTTCCTGGCAGATTCTTTCTTACGAGGATCAAGCTTTCGTCTACTTGGAGAACTTTGCAGGCAAGATGACCATACCCTCGAAATCACTTCTATCTTTGCTTGCTAGTTGCTCGCTCTTTTGCTATGCTGCGATACCTACCACTTGCTATATCATGCCTCCCATGTTGCCATGTCCAGCCTCTAACCCACCTTGTCCTAGCAAACCGTTGTTTGGCTATGTTACCGCTTTGCTCAGCCCCTCTTATAGCGTTGCTAGTTGCAGGTGAAGATGGAGTTTGTTCCTTGTTGGAACATGGTTATTGTTGGGATATCATTATTATATCTTGTTTACTTTAATGCACCTATATACTTGGTAAAGGGTGGAAGGCTTGGCCTTATGCCTGGTGTTTTGTTCCAGTCTTGCCGCCATAGTTTTCGTCATACCGGTGTTATGTTCCTTGATTTTGAGTTCCTTACGCGGTTGGGTTATAATGGGAACCCCTTGATAGTTTGCCTTGAATAAAACTCCTCCAGCAAGGCCCAACCTTGGTTTTACCATTTGCCACCTAAGCCTTTTTACCTTGGGTTCTGCAGACTCAAGGGTCATCTTTATCTTAAACCCCCGGGCCAGTGCTCCTCTGAGTGTTGGTCCAACTTGTCAGCCGCCGGTGGCCACCAGGGGCAACTCTGGGCTGGCCTACCAGTAGTTTGGACAATCCGGTGTGCCCTGAGAACGAGATATGTGCAGCTCCTATCGGGATTTGTCGGCACATTCGGGTGGCTTTGCTGGTCTTGTTTTACCATTGTCAAAATGCCTTGTAACCGGGATTCCGAGTCTAATCGGGTCGTCCTGGGAGAAGGAATATCCTTTGTTGACCGTGAGAGCTTGTGATGGGCTAAGTTGGGACACCCATGCAGGGTTTTGAACTTTCGAAAGCCGTGCCCGCGGTTATGGGCAGATGGGACTTTGTTAATATCCGGTTGTAGAGAACCTGACACTTAACTTAATTAAAATGAATCAACCGCGTGTGTAGCCGTGATGGCCTCTTTCTGGCGGAGTCCGGGAAGTGAACACGGTTTTGAAGTTATGTTTGAACGTAAGTAGTTTCAGGATCACTTCTTGATCACTTCTAGTTTCACGACCATTGCATTGTTCTCTTCTCGCTCTTATTTGCGTATGTTAGCCACCATATATGCTAGTGCTTGCTGCAGATCCCCCTCACTACCCTTTTTTCCTACCCATAAGCTTAAATAGTCTTGATCTCGTGGGTGTGAGATTGCCGAGTCCTCGTGACTCACAGATACTTCCAAAACAGTTGCAGGTGCTGATGATACCAGTGCAGGTGACGCAACCAAGCTCAAGAGGGAGCTCGATGAAGATCGTGTTCGTTATGTGGCTTCATTTCCTATTGATCAGTAGTGGAGCCCAGTCGGGTCGATCGGGGACCTAGCAATAGGGGTGGTCTTTCTTTATTTTGATTCTATAGTTGGGCCTTGGTTGTATTCTGGATGGTGTATGATATTTATGTATTGTGTGAAGTGGCGATTGTAAGCCAACTCTTTATCCCTTTCTTATTCAGTACATGGGATGTGTAAAGATTACCCCTCTTGCGACATGCCTACCATGCGGTTATGCCTCTAAGTCGTGCTCCGACACGTGGGAGATATAGCCGCATCATGGGTTTTACAGGAATCCACTCCTCTTGAGAATAACTCGCCTAGCGTGGAAGATACAGACAGCTCTAGTTGATACATGAGCTGTTCGAGCATACAAAACATAATGTTTATTTGAAGGTTTAGAGTTTGGCACATACAAATTTACTTGGAACGGCAGGTAGATACCGTATATAGGCAGGCATGGTGGACTCATATGGAATAACTTTGGGGTTTATGGAATTGGACGCACAAGCAGTATTCCCACTTAGTACAAGTGAAGGCTAGAAAAAGACTGGGAAGCGACCAGCTAGAGAGTGACAATAGTCATGAACATGCATTAAAATTAATCAACACCGAATGCAAGCATGCGTAGGATATAATGCACCATGAACATAAATATCATAGAGGCTATGTTGATTTTGTTTCAACTACATGTGTGAACATGTGCCAAGTCAAGCCACTCGAATAGTTGAAAGGAGGATACCACCCTATCATACCACATCACAACCATTTTAATAACATGTTGGCATGCAAGGTAAACCATTATAAGCTCCTAGCTAATTAAGCATGGCATAAGCAACTACAATCTCTAATTGTCATTGCAAATATGTTTCTTTCATAATAGGCTAAATCAGGAACGATGGACTGATCATATTTACAAAAACAAGAGAGGTCGAGTTCATACCAGCTTTTCTCATCTCAATAAGTTCATCATATAATCATCATTATTGCCTTTCACTTGCATGGCCGAATAGTGTGGATAATAATAATAGTGCACGTGCATTGGACTAAGCTAGAATCTGCAAGCATTCAATTCAAGAGAGAAGACAAGGTGTAGGATCTAGAAGACGGAGTGTCTAGAGGGGGGTGAATAGACACTTAATGATAAAGTTGCACTTTTTAAGCTTTTTCGGTTTAAGTGGAGTTCGGGCACAATTTTAACATACACAATACATATCAAGCAAGCATGCAAAGAGTATATAGGCAGCGGAAAGTAAAGCATGCAACTTGCAAGAATGTAAAGGGAGGGGTTTGGAGGATTCAAACGCAATTGGGGACACGGATGTTTTTCCCGTGGTTCGGATAGGTAGTGCTATCCTACATCCATGTTGATGGAGACTTCAACCCACGAAGGGTAACGGTTGCGCGGGTCCACGGAGGGCTCCACCCACGAAGGGTCCACGAAGAAGCAACCTTGTCTATTCCACCATGGCCATCGCCCACGAAGGACTTGCCTCACTAGCGGTAGATCTTCACGAAGTAGGCGATCTCCTTGCCCTTACAAACTCCTTGGTTCAACTCCACAATCTTGTCGGAGGCTCCCAAGTGACACCTAGCCAATCTAGGAGACACCACTCTCCAAGAAGTAACAAATGGTGTGTTGATGATGAACTCCTTGCTCTTGTGCTTCAAATGATAGTCTCCCCAACACTCAACTCTCTCTCATAGGATTTTGATCTGGTGGAAAGAAGATTTGAGTGGAAAGCAACTTGGGGAAGGCTAGAGATCAAGATTCATATGGTAGGAATGGAATATCTTGGTCTCAACACATGTGTAGGTGGTTCTTTCTCAGAACATATGAGTAGGAATGGTGTATGTGTTCTGATGGCTCTCTCTTCAAATGAAGAGGCGGTGGAGGGGTATATATAGCCTCCACACAAAATCCAACCGTTACACACAATCTACCAATCTCGGTGAGACCGAATCAGAAAACTCGGTCTGACCGAAATAGTAAACCTAGTGACCGTTAGGAATTTCGGTGGGACTGAGATGCAACTCGGTAGGACCGATTTGGTTAGGGTTTGGGCATAACATAATCTCGGTGAGACCGATCGCACAAACTCGGTGAGACCGAGTTCGGCAATTAGCTAACCAGAGAGTTGGTCAGGCAAACTCGGTGGGACCGACTTGCTCTTTTGGTGAGACCGAAAAGTTACAAGAAGGAAACATAGAGTTTACCTTGCATTCTCGGTGGGACCGATTGCATATCTCGGTGGGACCGAAGATATTGCAACAGGTAACAGAGAGTTTGCAAGCCCATCTCGGTGAAACCGAGAACCTTATCAGTAGGACCGAATTGCTAGGGTTTGGCAGTGGCAAATGACAAGTGAAACTCGGTGGCGCCGGATTGACGGAATCGGTATGACCGAGTTTGGCTTAGTGTTTAGGTCATTTGTGGAAGTGGGAAAGTAGCTGAGGATTTTGGAATATATCATTAAGCACTTGAGCAAGAGGCTCATTAAACAACACCTCATCCCTTCTTGATAGTATTGGCTTTTCCTAAGGACTCAATGTGATCTTGGATCACTAAAATATAAAAAAGAAGAGTCTTGAGCTTGAAGCTTTAGCCAATCCTTTGTCCTTAGCATCTTGAAGAGGTTCCCACAACCTTTAGTCCATGCCACTCCATTGTTGAACTTATCTGAAATATACTAGGTAAAGGTATTAGTCGAACAAGAGATATGTTGTCATCAATTACCAAAACCACCTATGGAGCACTTGTGCTTTCAATCTCCCCCTTTTTGGTAATTGATGGCAACATACATCAAAGCTTTAGATAAAGATATAAAGAGCAGCAAGTAAAGCTTTGGAAAGACATGTAACAAGCATAGGCTCCCCCTACTTGTATGCACTCATGTGAATATGAAATATAGAGGCATGTGAGGGCATAACCATGACAGAGTGGGCAATGTGTTACATGTATCTTGGCCATATGCATCAGAGTAAAAGATTCTTAAGGAAAATACCTTCATGCTCATGAGTCCTTCTTGCAAACAGTATGTACATAAGCAAGAACTTCTCATACTCATGATTTTGATGCATACACTTACCTTGTAGTCTTTGGTTGACTTAGGACGGAATGAACCTGCACAAACAAGGTTAGATAACACAGGTACATCCAGTAGCCAGAGTAAACTGAAGAAACCACAAGAATACCAAGACTGGGATGACATGTAGAGAGTAAGTAATAGGTACTGCATTGAATTCAACATGTCCGCAAGAGTAAAGATATGCAATGAATCTGACTGATTTCTTTCCCATAGGTGTCTTGCTCCCCCTGAATCTTATATGGGATATTGGGAGAAGATAGGGAATAGAAAATCAGAGCTAAAAGAAACAAAACAAATGAACATGTCTTTCCCCCTAAAAAGACATGTGACATCTCTCCTCTTGATCATCAAGCATCTGGGATCCTTGAGTATTGTCTCTCCCCCTAGGGATCTCTTTCTCCCCCTTAATACATTATCTGGGACATCTGGGATCCTTGAGATGTTCTCTCCCCCTTTAGTGCTTCGATGTGATCTCTTTCTCCCCGAAGATAAGCTTTGATGTGATCTCTCTCTCCCCCTTTGACATCAATTTCCAAGAAGGTTCTTCTGGAATCCGTCTAAAAGGTTTGGTCCTTGAGACTCAGCATAAAGCAAAGGATAAAATTGGGATGCTTGTAGAGGACAAGATTCATTGAGTGGAGCTGGATCAGAAGAATTATAGGTTATGTGACAAACTGTTTTTCCTATTGTGAAGTCGGTGGCACCGAGTGGTAAGATTCGGTGGTACCGAAGGAATTCGGTTGGACCAAAAATTACAATTCGGTGAGACTGAGTTCACACAGAGAAAAACACTTGTCACCTCAGCTCACTAGACATGCAGGATCTCACAAAGATTTGCAATGAATTGAATGCGGAAAATGCAGAATAAAAAGAAAAGAAAAGAAACTGAAGGATCTAGATGAAGTAGAAGGAAACAAACAAACAAGCATGAGACAAATGCAGTAACACAGAAAGAAACACAAGAGAACTTCATCTAGAGTTGGGCGGTGACATAGTCACCTATGTTAGAGTATATTGACTTAGGAGTCAAGTGAGAACACTTGATCATAGGTCATACTCATCGTTTAAGCTTAAAATGGGGTTGCCATTTTTCGTTTAAGCATCTTGATGTATTCACATCTTGTTGAATTTCTTTGACTCATGTCTTGGAGTAAAGCTTCTCTAAGATGGGATAACATACCTTGGGTGGTGGAGTGATTCTTGCTGATGTAGTTGAACTTGTGTGGGTGCTCAAGGTTGATGTAGTCCATCAAGAATTTGGAGCACCACTTGGAGTTTGAGTTCATCTACCTACTTGGGTTAATTCTTGCAAGGAAGAGCACTTGTGTATCCAAAAATGACAATCATGAATCTCAACATAGAATTTGTCAAAGGATATGTTTGAATGGTTTTGTGCTTCCTTGTTTTCAACCACCATTGTATAGAGACTTGGTGATGTAAAGATTGCTCAAGATGTGAGTGAGTCGCAATCCCATGGAATTAGTTTCAACCAAGTACCTACATGGGTTAGACAACATGCAAGGTACAAATATGTCCAAGACATAAGATAGTCATCATAAGAGATATATCATGGATCAGTCATAAGTTCATGTCTTGCATGTGTCAAATGGAGTTCCTACTCCATGTTTGAAGCATCAATGATGTTCAATTCTCCTCTTAGCCTGCAAAATACTTTCTCATCAAGTGGTTTAGTGAATATATCCGCTAATTGCTTGTCAGTGCGAACATGTTTAAGATTAATGTCACCCTTAGCAACATGATCTCGAATGAAATGATGACGAACTTCAATATGCTTAGTTCAAGAATGTTGTACGGGATTATGACCAATTTTGATAGCACTTTCATTGTCACAAAGCAGTGGAACATGTTTCACATAAATTCCATAATCTTTAAGAGTTTGGGTCATCCAAAGTAATTGAGCACAACATGAACCAGCGGCAATGTATTCCGCTTCGGCAGTGGATAAGGATACCGAGTTTTGTTTCTTGGAGGACCAAGACACAAGAGATCTGCCAAGAAATTGACAGGTACCCGAAGTGGACTTCCTATCAACCTTGTCTCCGGCATAATCCGAGTCCGAATAGCCAACAAGATCAAAAGAAGACCTCTTAGGATACCAAATGCCAAAGTTTGGTGTGTGAATTAAGTATCTCACTATCCTTTTCACAGCCTTAAGATGACATTCTTTAGGAGCAGCTTGATATCGTGCACACATGCATACACTTAGCATAATATCGGGACGTGAAGCACATAGGTCTAGTAATGAACCAATCATAGAACGATAAACCTTTTGATCAACCGGTTCACCATCTTTGGTCAAATCATTATGTCCACTAGTGGGCATGGGTGTAGACATACCTTTGCACTCTTGCATATTGAACTTCTTGAATAAGTCCTTGGTGTACTTCATTTGAGAGACAAATGTACCTTCCTTAGTTTGCTTGATTTGCAAACCAAGAAAGAATTTGAGTTCACTCATCATAGACATCTCAAACTTTTCTGACATTAGCTTTCCAAACTTTTCACTAAAGAGAGGGTTAGTTGAACCAAATATGATATCATCAACATAAATTTGGCATACAAATAGTTCTCCATTAACCCTCTTAGTAAAAAGAGTAGAATCAATTTTACCAATTTCAAAACCACTTGCAATAAGGAACTTGGTCAAGCATTTATACCATGCTCTAGGAGCTTGTTTAAGACCATAAAGAGCTTTGTGAAGTTTGTAAACATGATTAGGTTTCTTAGGATTGACAAAGCCGGGAGGTTGTTTGACATAAACTTCCTCCTCTATTTCACCATTTAGAAAAGCACTCTTAATGTCCATTTGGTACAAGGTGATATTATGGTGAATAGCATAGGCAAGTAAGATGCGAATGGACTCAAGTCTAGCAAGGGGGCATATGTCTGACCATAGTCCATACCTTCGACTTGTGTGTACCCTTGGGCAACGAGACGTGCTTTGTTGCGGACCACTTGTCCATCTTCATCTTGCTTGTTGCGAAACACCCATTTGGTACCAATGATGTTGTGGTTGTCGTCGGGCTTCTCAACCAATGTCCAAACTTGGTTTCTCTCAAAATTGTGTAGCTCTTCATGCATAGCGTTTATCCAATCTGGATCTTCCAATGCTTCTTCAACCTTCATAGGTTCAATGCTAGAGATGAATGAATAGTTTTCACAAAAGTTAGCTAAATGAGTTTTGAGCGAGTGATTCTCCTGGTTTGTATATCATTGAGGATTTGCTCGACGGGATGATCTTTGGCAATTCTTGCTCGAACTCATGAGAGCTTTTGCTTGGGTCTTCGTTGAGCATCTTCTTCATCTTGTTCTTCTTCTTGGCCTTCTTCATTGTTGACATTGTCATTCTCTTGTCGTGGTGGGGAAGGAGGTTGTTGATGTTCGTCTTGATGTACTTCCTCATCTTCTTCATCTTGGCGTGTCCCACTTGTGGATGCTTCCGCGTCGATTCTTGGTTCACCTTGTCATGAAGTAGAATTTTCCACTTGGACGGATGACGTACTCTCCTTCACCTCCGTCGGACGAACTTTGCCAATGGACAAGTCTTGGATTGCTTCTGAAGGGTCTTTGCCTCCTACATCAATTGGCAATTGCTCTACTTGCGAGCCATTAGATTCATCAAACTTCACATCTACCGTCTCTTCAACCTTCCGGGTGAAATTGTTGTAGACACGGTAAGCGTGAGAGTTTGAGCCATAACCGAGTAGGAAGCCTTCATGAGATTTAGGAGCAAACTTTGAACGATGATGCTTATCAAGAATGTAGCACTTTGAGCCGAATACTCGAAAGTATCCAACTTGGGGTTTGTTACCGGTGAGGAGCTCGTATGCTGTCTTGCCGAGTAGCTTGCGAAGATACAAGCGATTTGTTGCGCGACAAGCTGTCTCAACCGCTTCTGCCCAAAAGTGCTTTGGCGTCTTGTATTCATCAAGCATCGTTCTTGCCATTTCGATGAGCGTCCGGTTCTTCCTCTCAACAACTCCATTTTGTTGAGGTGTGTACGTAGCCGAGAACTCATGTGAAATCCCTTCTTCGTCAAGAAAGGTGTCCACATTTGCGTTCTTGAACTCCGTTCCATTGTCACTCCAAACCTTCTTGATCTTCACTTCAAACTGATTTTGGGCTTTCCTGGTGAAGTTTTTGAAGATCTTCTGGACCTGCGACTTGTCATTAAGGAAGAACACCCACCTAAATCTTGAAAAATCATCAACTATAACAAGACCAAAAGAATTTCCACCGAGACTTTTGTAGGCGCTGGGACCAAAAAGATCCATATGAAGTAGCTCGAGTGGCCTCCTTGTGGTCATGATGTTCTTCACAGGATGCCTTCCTCCAACCTGTTTACCTGCTTGACAAGCACTGCAAAGTCTATCCTTATCAAATATGACATCGTTAACTCCAAGGATATGATTTCCTTTAATAAGCTTGTCAAGATTTCTCATGCCAACGTGACCTAGGCGTCTATGCCACAACCAACCTTTTGAGGATTTAGCAATGAAGCAAGTTTTAGGTTGTGCCTTTTTAGAGAAATCGACAATGTAAAGATCACCTCTACGCACACCGGCAAAGACCATTTTATGTTTGTCTCGACGAAACACTTGGCAATCTACCTCAGTAAACAGAACATTTAGGCCAAAGTTAGCAAGTCTAGATACTGAAAGTAAATTGTAGCCGAGAGATTCAATGAGCATGACATTTTGAATGGAACTATTATGTGAGATGGCCACCTTACCAAGGCCAGCTACTTTACCCTTTGAATTATCACCAAAGGTGACATATTTTCGAGGGCCGTCATTTTTAGCAAGCTCACGGAACATCTCTTCATCTCCGGTCATGTGATCAGTACATCCACTATCAAGAACCCATTCCTTTCCACCTGACGCATATCCCCGAAGATTTGCCGTATGACCAAAATGTCTCATTGTATCATCAAGGTCCAAGTCACTATCATCATCATCATAGTATCCATGTTCATCATGATCTTGTGACTCACCATTTCCTAGAGAGGGTAATTCATTAGATAAATGATCATCAAAGGGGTCACTTTTATGAATCCTTATAGCTTCAAATATAATATCACTAATGATTCCAACATCTCCTTTAGCATGCTTGAGATTGGTAAGCTCAAATAGACAATCATCAAAATTAGTATCACTAGAGTTCATCTTACTCAAGGCAATAGATTTATGGAGAATTTTATCCAAATTTTTCAAGGAATGATCGGGAAATCGTTCCTCAAGAAATTTCCATATAGTATAGGCACAATTAAGAGTAGGCAAACTAGCAATCAAATTTTTGGGCAATCCTCTAATGATGAGCTCAATGGTTCTAAGATTGCGAATCATGTCAATATCTTCATCTAGGGTAGGATGCAAAGCATCAATATGAGGTGCACAAGGGCTAGCAATATACTTGTTTAAATGATATTGATTGAAGATCACAAGGATCTCATTTTTCCACTCATGAAAGTACTCTCCATCAAGAATAGGCACTCTATGTCTAAGATTCCCTAAAGTAGACACATCCATCTTCCTCCAATGGTGATTAAACCAAGGCAATGGAGACCAAAGCTCTGATACCACTTGTAGGATCTAGAAGACGGAGTGTCTAGAGGGGGGTGAATAGACACTTAATGCTAAAGTTGCACTTTTTAAGCTTTTTCGGTTTAAGTGGAGTTCGGGCACAATTTTAACATACACAATACATATCAAGCAAGCATGCAAAGAGTATATAGGCAGCGGAAAGTAAAGCATGCAACTTGCAAGAATGTAAAGGGAGGGGTTTGGAGGATTCAAACGCAATTGGAGACACAGATGTTTTTCCCGTGGTTCGGATAGGTGGTGCTATCCTACATCCACGTTGATGGACACTTCAACCCACGAAGGGTAACGGTTGCGCGAGTCCACGTAGGGCTCCACCCACGAAGGGTCCACAAAGAAGCAACCTTGTCTATTCCACCATGGCCATCACCCACGAAGGACTTGCCTCACTAGCGGTAGATCTTCACGAAGTAGGCGATCTCCTTGCCCTTACAAACTCCTTGGTTCAACTCCAAAATCTTGTCGGAGGCTCCCAAGTGACACCTAGCCAATCTAGGAGACACCACTCTCCAAGAAGTAACAAATGGTGTGTTGATGATGAACTCCTTGCTCTTGTGCTTCAAATGATAGTCTCCCCAACACTCAACTCTCTCTCATAGGATTTGGATCTGGTGGAAAGAAGATTTGAGTGGAAAGCAACTTGGGGAAGGCTAGAGATCAAGATTCATATGGTAGGAATGGAATATCTTGGTCTCAACACATGAGTAGGTGGTTCTTTCTCAGAACATATGAGTAGGAATGGTGTATGTGTTCTGATGGCTCTCTCTTCAAATGAAGAGGTGGTGGAGGGGTATATATAGCCTCCACACAAAATCCAACCGTTACACACAATCTACCAATCTCGGTGAGACCGAATCAGAAAACTCGGTCTGACCGAAATAGTAAACCTAGTGACCGTTAGGAATTTCGGTGGGACTGAGATGCAACTCGGTAGGACCGATTCGGTTAGGGTTTGGGCATAACGTAATCTCGGTGAGACCGATCGCACAATCTCGGTGAGACCGAGTTCGACAATTAGCTAACCAGAGAGTTGGTCAGGCAAACTCGGTGGGACTGACTTGCTCTTTCGTTGTGACCGAAAAGTTACAAGAAGGAAACATAGAGTTTACCTTGCATTCTCGGTGGGACCGATTGCATATCTCGGTGGGACCGAAGATATTGCAATAGGTAACAGAGAGTTTGCAAGCCCATCTCGGTGAAACCGAGAACCTTATCAGTAGGACCGAATTGCTAGGGCTTGGCAGTGGCAAATGACAAGTGAAACTCGGTGGCGCCGGATTGACAGAATCGGTATGACCGAGTTTGGCTTAGGGTTTAGGTCATTTGTGGAAGTGGGAAAGTAGCTGAGGATTTTGGAGCATATCATTAAGCACTTGAGCAAGAGGCTCATTAAACAACACCTCATCCCTTCTTGATAGTATTGG
Organism: Triticum monococcum; assembly: GCA_034509565.1. NCBI lineage: Eukaryota > Viridiplantae > Streptophyta > Magnoliopsida > Poales > Poaceae > Triticum > Triticum monococcum. The sequence continues at coordinate 604,249,501 of CM067847.1, read as the reverse complement.
CTTTTCCTAAGGAATCAATGTGATCTTGGATCACTAAAATATAAAAAGAAGAGTCTTGAGCTTGAAGCTTTAGCCAATCCTTTGTCCTTAGCATCTTGAAGAGGTTCCCACAACCTTTAGTCCATGCCACTCCATTGTTGAAGTTATCTGAAATATACTAGGTAAAGGTATTAGTCCAACAAGAGATATGTTGTCATCAATTACCAAAACCACCTAGGGAGCACTTGTGCTTTCACAGGGTAATATGGGTTCTTTGTTAGATCAACAATAATGCATATGAGAGCCACTTAACATTTTCATTATGGTCTTTTCCTCTCGAACCCCAAAGAACAAGAAAAGAAACAAAACTATTTACATGGGAACGCTCCCAACAAGCAAAAGAAGAACGGGAAATCTTTTTGGGTTTTCTTTTAGTTACTACTACTACAGGCATAGAAAGTAAACTAGCTAAAAGCTACAACTAATTTTTTTGGTTTTTTCTTAAGGTTTATCAAACACACAAGAAGAAAGCATAAAAAGGGAAATAAACTAGCATGGATGATACAGTGAAAAAGTATGAGCACCGACAACTAGCATGAGTGTGTGAACATGAATGTAATGTCGGTGAGAAATACGTACTCCCCCAAGCTTAGGCTTTTGGCCTAAGTTGGTCTATGTCCACGGCTGGCCTGGCGGATATCCAGAGCTGTAACTGGGGTCGTACTGAGATGCAACGGCAATTGCATGATGAGCTGCAGCTTGGAGGTGAGCTGTCTCCGCCCTCCTCTCATACTTGGTCGCCTCCTCCCTGGTTATAACATATCTCCCCTTTGCTTGAAAGTCAAAGAAAGTAGGAGCAGGGAGAGCGACGTGATAGGTGCATCGTCTGTCAAAGGTTAGTTGGTACTGGAGGAACTGAACCTTCCTCTCAAAAAACTGATGACGAACCATAGCATCATAATCTAGATAATAAGGAGGCAACCCAATATCATCTCCACGTATGGGTATCTCAAGAAAGTTAGCTATACGAGTTGCATAAATTCCACCAAAGAAATCTCCATGAATACGATTATTATGGAACCTACATGCAACAATAGCCCCCAAGTTGTATTGCTTAACTCCTAAAACAGCGCTTCTGAGAACGCTAAGATCAGGTACACACATGTGACATGCTTCATCTTTATCGTTTATGCACCTTCCTATGAAGAGAGCAAAACAATGTATAGCAGGAAAATGAATGCTCCCTATGGTGGCTTGTGTTACATCTCTAGATTCCCCCACTGTAATACTAGCAAGAAAATCTCTAAATTCATATTTGCGAGGTTCACTAACATTACCCCACTATGGGAGTTTACAAGGAGTGTTAAAATCTTCTAAGTCCATGGTGTAAGATTTATCATAAAGATCAAACAGGACAGTTTGAGAATTGTGTGATGATGAAAATTTAAACCTTCTCACAAATGAATCAGTTAAATAGAGGTATTGATGGCACTTATCTGCCTCGAAGCTCTCCAGATCAGCATTACACACATATGCATCAAATTCCTCTTTAATTCCTACTTGGATCATGAAACCCTCTGATGGCCATTCGCAAGGCTGCACTTGAGCTTCTCTTGGTGGTTCCTCGTCTGCATCGCGTATTGCGAGTCTGGGTCCTTGCTTCCTTGAAAAACCACCTTGGTACATTTTCCTAAACATATTTCTTCCTCTGAAAAATTTCTGAAATTTTTAGTAACTCAAAATAAAAGTGAACCAAACTCAACAAAATTGATAGCAACTACTCCTACAAGTGCCTAGAGGCAATATCATGCATTAAAACTACTTTTGACCATATAAATTTGTCATGCAAGTTCAAGAACAGGGTCACCTAAGCAACAAAACTTTGCAACGAATAAAGCACTAAAACAAAAACTAATTGGACCATTGGAGGAGTCACATACCAAAGAACAGTCCCCCAAAGCAGTTTTGTGAATGGAGCTTTGAGCTAGGAGATCGAAAATGGCAGCAAGATGAGCTAGAACTCGTGCTTGAGCTGGATGGTGATGTTTTTGGGAGGAAGAATGAGTGTGTGGTAGCGGGAATAAGTGGAGGGGAGCCACCATGGGCCCACGAGGCAGGGGGGCACGCCCAGGGGGGTGGGCGCACCCTGGACCCTCGTGGCCAGGTGCTTGCTCCCCCTGGTGTGTTCCCAGTGCCAGATATTCTCAAATATTCTAGAAAAAAACATATTTAATTTTCAGGGCATTTGGAGAACTTTTATTTTCAGGGTATTTTTTATTGCATGGATAATTCAGAAAATAGACAGAAAAATACTATTTTTTCTTTATTTAATATAAATAACAGAAAGTAAAACGAGGGTACCAAGATTTGTGTTTCTAAATTCATCCATCTCATGCTCATCAAAAGGAATCCACTAACAAGGTTGATCAGGTCTTGTTAACAAACTCATTTCGAATAACATGAAACCGGAGAATTTTCGAATAACACTATGTTACCTCAACAGGGATATGCATGTCCCCAACAATAAGAATATCATATTTCTTTTTGATAGTAGGAAGAGGAAATTCAAAACCTCCAATAGTAATTGTTGAAATTTTTCCAATAGAATTGATACTGTGGACTTGAGGTTGTTTCCTCGGAAAGTGTACCGTATGCTCATTACCATTAACATGGAAAGTGACATTGCCTTTGGTGCAATCAATAACAGCCCCTGCAGTATTCAAAAAGGGTCTTCCAAGAATAATAGACATACTATCATTCTCGGGAATATCAAGAATAACAAAGTCCGTTAAAATAGTAACGTTTGCAACCACAATAGGCACATCCTCACAAATACCGACAGGTATAGCAGTTGATTTATCAGCCATTTGCAAAGATATTTCAGTAGGTGTCAACTTATTCAAATCAAGTCTATGATATAAAGAGAGAGGCATAACACTAACACCGGCTCGAAGATCACATAAAGTAGTTTTAACATAGTTTCTTTCAATGGAGCATGGTATAGTTGGTACTCCTGGATCTCCAAGTTTCTTTGGTATTCCACCTTTAAAAGTATAATTAGCAAGCAGGTGGAAATTTCAGCTTCCGGTATCTTTCTTTTATTAATAACAATTTCCTTCATACATTTAGCATAAGGATTCATTTTAAGCATGTCAGTCAAATGCATACGCAAAATGATAGGTCTAATCATTTCAACAAAGCGCTCAAAATCCTCATCATCCTTTTTCTTGGATGGTTTAGGAGGAAAAGGCATGAGTTTCTGAACCCATGGTTCTGTTTCTTTACCGTGCTTCCTAGCAACAAAGTCTCTCTTATCATAACGTTGATTCTTTGATTGTGGGTTATCAAGATCAACAACAGGTTCAATCTGTACATCATTATCATTACTAGGTTGAGCATCAACATGAACATCATCATTAACATTTTCACTAGGTTCATGTTCATTACCAGATTGTGTTTTAGCATCAGAAATAGAAATATAATTGGGATTCTCAGGTGTGTCAATAACAGGTTCACTAGAAGCATGCAAAGTCTTAGCATTTTTCTTTTTCTTCCTTTTAGAAGGACAAGGTGCATCAATATTAATTCTCTGAGAATCTTGCTCAATTTTCTTAGGGTGGCCCTCCAGATACAAAGGTTCATGAGTCATTTTACCACCTCTAGTCTTAACTCTAACGACATTATCATTTTTCTTATTATTTAATTCATGGAGCAAATCATTCTAAGCTTTAAGCACTTGTTCTACTTGAGTGGTAACCATAGAAGCATGTTTACTAATAAGTTTAAGTTCACCTTTCACATTATCCATATAATCACTCAAGTGTTCTATCATATAAGCATTATGTTTCAATTGTCTACCAACATAAGCATTGAAGTTTTCTTGTTTAAAAATAAAATTATCAAACTCATCTAAGTACTGGCTAGCAGACTTATTACGAGGAATATCACCTTCATCAAATCTATAGAGAGAATTTACCTTTACTACCTGTGTCGGGTTATCAAGACTGTGTGTTTCTTCAATAGGTAGTGAATTAAGACCATGTATTTCTTCAACAGGAGGTAAATTCTTAACATCTTCAGCTTTAATATCTTTTTTCTTTCATTGATTTCTTTGCCTCTTGCATATCTTCAGGACTGAGAAATAGAATACCCCTTTTCTTGGTTCAGGAAGTGTCCAATTATTTTCATTGGTCAACATATTATTCAATAGAATTTCAGCTTGATCAACAGTTCTTTCCCTGAAAACACAACCAGCACAACTATCCAGGTAATCTCTGGAAGCATCGGTTAGTCCATTATGAAAGATATCAAGTATTTCATTTTTCCTGAGAGGATGATCAGGCAAAGCATTAAGTAATTGGAGAAGCCTCCCCCAAGCTTGTGGGTATTTGCACAAAATTATATATTTCCCTTAAAGCAGCTTGTTTCTTATGAGCGGGGAAATATTCAGCAGAGAAGTAGTAAATCATATCCTGGGGACTACGCACACAACCAGGATCAAGAGAATTAAACCATATCTTAGCATCACCCTCTAATGAGAACGTAAATAATTTAAGGATATAATAGTAGCGAGTTTTCTCATCATTAGTAAACAGGGTAGCTATATCATTTAATTTAGTAAGATGTGCCACAACAGTTTCAGATTCATAGCCATAGAAAGGATCAGATTCAACCGAAGTAATTAACTCAGGATCAACAGAGAAATCATAATCCTTATCAGTAATAAAGATAGGTGAAGTAGCATAGGCAGGATCATATTTCATTCTAGCATTCAAAGATTTTTCTTTAAGCTTAGCTAATAATTTCTTAAGATCACTTCTATCATTGCAAGCAAGAAAGTCTCTAGAAGTTTCTTCATCCATAACATAACCCTCAGGCACAACAGGCAATTCATATCTAGGGGAAGAATCTTCATCATCACTTTCATCAGTATTATTAGTTTCAATAATTTCATTCTCTTTAGCCCTAGCAAGTTGTTCATCAAGAAATTCACGATGTGGCACAATAGTATCAAGCATAGAAGTAGTTTCATCATAAGTATCATGCAAAGCAGAAGTGGGATCATCAATAACATGCGACATATTAGAATTAATAGCAGAAGCAGGTTTAGGTGTCACAAGCTTACTCAAAACAGAAGGTGAATCAAGTGCAGAGCTAGATGGCAGTTCCTTACCTCCCCTCGTAGTTGAGGGATAGATCTTGGTTCTTGGATCTCTCAAATTCTTTATAATGAGAAGCAGATATAAATCCCAAGTGACTCAAAGAATAGAGCTATGCTCCCCGGCAACGGTGCCAGAAAATGTTCTTGATAACCCACAAGTATAGGGGATCGCAACCGTTTTCGCGGGTAGAGTATTCAACCCAAATTTATTGATTCGACACAAGGGGAGCCAAAGAATATTCTCAAGTATTAGCAGCTCAGTTGTCAATTCAACCACACCTGGATAACTTAATATTTGCAGCAAAGTGTTTAGTAGCAAAGTAATATGAGAGTAGTGGTAACGGTAGCAAAAGGTAACGATAGCAAAAGTAATATTTTTGGGTTTTGTAGTGATTGTAACAATAGCAACGAAAAAGTAAATAAGCGAAGAACAATATAGGAAAGCTCGTAGGCATTGGATCGGTGATGGAGAATTATGCCGGATGCGATCGATCATGTAACAGTCATAACCTAGGGTGACACAGAACTAGCTTCAGTTCATCAATGTAATGTAGGCATGTATTCCGAATATAGTCATACTTGCTTATGGAAAAGAACTTGCATGGCATCTTTTGTCCTACCCTCCCGTGGCAGCGGGGTCCTATTGGAAACTAAGGGATATTAAGGCCTCCTTTTAATAGAGTATCAGACCAAAGCATTAACACATATTGAATACATGAACTCCTCAAAGTACGGTCATCACCGATAAGTATCCCTATTATTGTCACTTCGGGGTTAACTGATCATAACACATAATAGGTGACTATAGACTTGCAAGATAGGATCAAGAACTCTCATATATTGATGAAAACATAATAGGTTCAGATCTGAAATCATGGCACTCGGGCCCTAGTGACAAGCATTAAGCATAGCAAAGTCATAGCAACATCAATCTCAGAACATAGTGGATACTAGGGATCAAACCCTAACAAAACTAACTCGATTACATGATAAATCTCATCCAACCCATCACCATCCAGCAAGCCTGCGATGGAATTACTCACGCACGGTGGTGAGCATCATGAAATTGGTGATGGAGGAAGTTTGATGATGACGATGGCGACGGATTCCCCTCTCCGGATCCCCGAACGGACTCCAGATCAGCCCTCTCGAGAGAGTTTAGGGCTTGGCGGCGGCTCCGTATCGTAAAACGCGGTGAATCGTTCTCTCTGATTTTTTTCTCCCGAAAGTGAATATATGGAGTCAAGGTTGAGCTCGGTGGAGCATCAGGGGGCCCACGAGGCAGGGGGGCGCGTCCCCACCCTCGTGGATAGGGTGTGGGGCCCCTGACGTGGATCTTCCTTCCAGTATTTTTTATATATTCCGAAACAATTCTCCGTTGATTTTCAAGTCATTCCGAGAACTTTTATTTCTGCACAAAAATAACACCATGGCAATTCTGCTGAAAACATCGTCAGTTCGGGTTAGTTCCATTCGAATCATGCAAGTTAGAGTCCAAAACAAGGGCAAAAGTGTTTGGAAAAGTAGATACGATGGGGACGTATCAATTGGGTGTCCTTAGCTCAAGGGGAATAAGGTGAAGACGCGGTTTTCTGAGTTAAATCTCAGCCTCCCTAACCAGACGGATAATTGTCACAGCAACTGGAACTGGTCTACCAAATCCTTGTCTTCACCAAGCAACTGGTTCTATCCCCTACTTCCTTTTAATTTTCAGTTTGTCTTCATGAAGTCATTACTTGCTTGTCTGATCTGATTGACTTCACTGTGTGAAGACTATTTACTGTTTGGCTCCATATTGTCTTCCATCCTGATCCATACTACCTAGCTTCTGATAGTCTTCGTAATTCACTACATTGCTTACTTGACTATGGCTTGTCTAGTGTAGTCTATCTTCCGTTGCATATTAATAAGTTCATTTCTACTATTTGTCTTCAAAGACCCCATATCTTGAAAACTTTCATAAAAATTGCCTATTCACCCCATCTAGTCGATAACTAGCACTTTCAAAATCCCCAAAATACCTTGCTGCAATTTATTTACCATTATTTTATTTTGTGTTTTAATCTATCTATATATCACTACGAGATTTGATCCTTGCAATTAACCGCCTTGGGGATTGACAACCCCCTTGTTTGCGTTGGGTGCAAGTATTTGCTTTGTGTGTGTGTAGGTTCTACTAACGAGGTTCTGTGTGGTTCTCCTACTAGATTGATTACCTTGGTTCTTAACTGAGGAAAATTCTTATCTCTACTGTACTGCCTCATCCTCTCCTCTTTGAGGAAATCCCAACATAGCTCACCATTAGCAGGAAGAATTTCTAGCGCCGTTGCCGGGGAGACATCACCAAAACCTATCAAGTATGTGCACACAAACTATCATCTACTTGTATTTACTTTATTTTCCATTTTCCTCTCCTTTTCATCTCCCCCACTTATAAAACAATTTTACAAAAACATAAGAACATTTCTGTTTGCCCTTTTTTCTTGTTTGCTTGCTTTTATTGTCTTCATGTCAACAGTCAAAAGAATAGAAAAGAAGAAAGAAAAATAAGATGGATCCTCATCCACTTGCTAATCTTTTTAAAAGATCCAATTATGATGGACGAATTGCTAGTGAGTTGAGTGCACTAGATTGTCTTTATGAAGCTTTGCTTGAAATTCGTGAATCTGAAAATTGTGATGAAGTGTTATGTAACATCCCAAATTTTCAATTTGGAATGTTATACCTTAGATCATCATGCATATCATATTTTCTTGCATTTTGGTCGATCCTAGAAATTTCACGCAACTCAAGGACCCTCGGAGAGAGTTGGAGATTTCATCATTTTCATAATTGAGTTTTCTCAAATTTTGAAAAGAGGATCATTTGATTTATTTATTTCATCTTCAATTATTTTTTCCAACATCCAAATATGAGAGAGGGAAATAATATGACTTTTCCCAAATTTAGGAAAAATAAGATTTAATAAATAGATTCAATTTGGTTTTCCGGTGTTTATTTGCATTTTATTTGGATTAGGGAAAAATGCGTGTTTCAAAAATTTGCATCTAGGCCCCGAGAAAAGTTCATTTTGTTCGACTCATTTTTAGGAGTCGGGGAAAATTTACTTTGGGAATTTTGGAGTTCGTTTAGATTTTCTTTTCTTTGTTTTTCTGCACGCATAACCGTTTAAAAAAAATCCCGCTAGGCCCAGCCGGCCAAAGCCCAGCCGGCCAGGCCTTGCGCCGCCGCCGCCGCGCCGAGTCCGAATCGGACTCCAGTCCGCCGCCGCCGCCCTCTTTCTTGCCCCTCCTCCAAGTTTTCTCCCCCCTCCTATTTATACCCAAGCACCCCCCTCTCCTCCCACACCACCCCGCCGCCTCCCGCCCCGCGCGCAGCCCCGCCTAGCGCCGCCGCCGCCTAGCGCCGCCGCCCTCCAGCGCCGCCGCCGCCCAACGCCACCACCCGCCGGAGCCCCTCGCCGAGGTAGCCCCGCGCCACGCCACCCCTCCCCTCGGTTCGGTTTTTTTTAAAAGAACCGTTCCGGTTTCTTTTCTCTTCGTTGTTTCGATTTCTTCTGAAACCCTAGATCGGTTTTTCGTTTGTTTTCGGTTTAGTTGTTTAGCGACCGTTCGCCGGACCGTTCGTCCTAACGAACATGATCACCAGTTATTCTAGGTTAACGAACGTCCGTTCGTTTAACCGTTCGTCGTTTTCTTCTCGTTGGATTTATTCCGCGTTTTTCTGATCGTGATTTCAGATCCGATCTCCGTTCTAGTCTATTTTCTCGCTCGCTTATCGAAATCAGGTGATTCAAGCGCCTGGAGTTTCGTTCCGAAACCGCCGTTCCGACTAATCAACTTAAACAAGTTTTGCTATGGTAAAATTTTGACCTAGTTTCAACTTGCTAGAACCGAGTTGTTTCTTCCGCTGTTTGTTTTCCGTTGTTTTGTTTGTTATTTCTCTCCTTGCAACCGGAGTTCTTAAGATGAACTTTATGGTTTGATCTCTTGTTCGAGTTTTACCTGTGCATTAGATGAGTACTTATTGTATGCTTGTTGTTTGTCTGCGATAGATCACCCGGAGTGCGCCGCCTGTTACTTCGAATCTCTAGGTCTCGCGGATCATCAGCAAGGCAAGTAACACTTTGATCAATCCTTTTCTACAACCCAGTTTTATTGCATTAGATCAATCCTCACACATTGCATGATTAGGATCTAATTAAATTGTGGGATGGGAAGTAGATGAGGCAGTACCTATTACATGTTTATTATGAAACCTTTGGGAGTTACTTCTACGTTTGCTTATTATGCCATGCTATGCTAGTAGACGTGGATTGGGTGAGTGATATCCATGACAGATGTGAGTTTGATAATTTGAAGGGTTTATCTAAGGTGGCAACTTAAACACACATCTGGGTGGATTGAGGCACCTGGTTTCTATCAGGACTTGCCTGTTTTTCTTTTGGACGGCCACCCAGGCTCAAAGGGATCATAAGATCTTTCATGCTAGAAACTTCCGTGTGCAGCCACAAGCCATTATGGGCTCTGGCATAGTTGACTAAGTCGTGCGAACTCTTACGGGGTAGACTAGCAGATGTAGGGGAAAGTAGGTGTACCGGTCTATCCATCGTAAGGTGCTAGCGCTTCTGAAAGACTGTGTCTCGGTCATCCGTCTTCTCAAACACCATGTAGTGCGAGAAAACCAACGGAGGCGATCGAGTCTTGTGGGGAAAAGTGCGCAAACCTCTGCAGAGTGTAATAAACTAATCATGATTAGTCGTGTCCCCGGTTATGGACATCTTGAGTATCTAGTACTTGAATACCGTGTGAATCTCATCATGTTACTTCTAATTAATATTGTTGGGTTTTAATTGTTCACTTAATTGGGATCGGAATGCTGTCAACCATTCTCGATGTTCAACTACCATGATAGTTAAATAAATTTATTCCTTTGCAGTAGAGAAAAACTGGCTTTACGCAAAACAGTAACCATAGAGCTTTCCACCAGCCAAATATGCATATAGTATAGCTGTTACATTCCATTACTCTCTATGTGTTACATTGCTAGCATATTCCATGTGCTGACCCGTTTTCGGGCTGCAACTTTCATGTTGCAGACTTTTCAGACGACGAGTAAGGTGCTTTTAGGTCGTGGTTCTATACTCAGTGATGCCGTTGGAGTTGATGGACCCATTTATCTTCCAGGTCTTCCGCTGTTATCGATACTAGATGGCCTTAAGCCATATTCATTGTAATAAGTTCTCTTTTGAGACCCCGATGTAATAAGTGTGTGATTGCTACTTTGCTATAAATCCTTCGAAGTACTGTGTGGTGTCAGCATTACTGATCCAGGGATGACACCGGAGCACAGAGACTTGATCCATTCGGGTCGGGTCGCTACAGAGATGGTATCAGAGCACACGCTGACTGTAGGACACAACCACTAAGTTAAAGCCATATATCACTATTCTCTCCTCATTTTCTAACTCCTCATCTTTTCTACTCTTTTAGGATGACGGACGCGAAGATCAAGTACGCTCAACCGGATGAAGGCACACCTTTTGGATTTCAATTGAAGGAAGTCACCAAATACCTGAACATTGGACTACCAAGCTTCACCGGGACTTTCAACGCCACTTTGCCTGAAGAGGAGCGCTGGAAGATTCAAGCTCATGTTCCAGGAAGGACATTCGCGCCAACCACGAAGCCCATAGATAGTGTTTTCAGTGCACCAACTTGGAGTCTAGGAAGGAGCATGGAAGCTCATATCACCATGGGACGCATTGGAGAAGTTTATCAAGAAGACCTCAAGGACACTATCTACCAGATTTGTGGACGCCGAGATGAACAATGGGAGTTAGTCAGCACCAAGAAGGATAGATCCATTGCATCATTCATCCAGGAGTTAAACCAACACATCCGACGCCACGAGAACCAGATGTGCAATGATATGATAGAGTTGAAGAATGTGAAGGCTAGGATCATCGAGCTAGAAGGAGAACTAAAGGCTACCCGCAAGGACTACATGGACGAAATCGTAGCTCTAGCAAGGCACAATGGCAATCTTAAGCAAGAGATTGAAGAACTCAAGGGGAAGTCAGCATCCAGGAAGGAAGACATATACGTCGCATGTTCGGACAACTACATCATCCTCGACGACACCGATTCGGATCCAAGTGAACCCGACTTTGAAGACGAAGCTGGAGCTGACATCATGGAGTTTTCCACCGATTCAAATTTCTAGATGACCACCAGTTATTAGTATTATTTTCCCCCATGTATACATTATAGTTCGAGCACTTTTGCGATAGATCTAGACCATTTGTATGCCCTTGTTTGATTGAATGAAGTGATTTTGTGTGTAATTGCTCATGTGCATTGGGGTAGTGTTTTCTCTTTAGACCTCACTCTATTCTTAATTCTCATCTTTTCTAAAACCCTCAGATGCCTCCGAGACGTGACAATGGATTTCCACCTGAACTCACTCAGTTGATCCAGCAGCAGAATCAATTGATGCAATTGTTAGTCCAGAATCAGCAAAACAACAACAACAACCCACCTCCACCACCGCCACCTGTTGACCACTTAGCCCGTTTCCTTAGGCTGAATCCGCCGGTGTTTTCCAGTAGCACCGAGCCAATAGTAGCAGATGATTGGCTCCGCAAAATAGGAAGGGAGTTGACCACTACAGGATGCACAGATGGTGAGAAAGTGAAGTTTGCTGCACATCAGCTTGAAGGACCCGCAACATCATGGTGGGAGAATTTCACAGCCACCTTCCCAGTTGACATTGTCACATGGGATCAGTTTCAGCAAGCTTTCCGCACTGCCCATGTTTCAGCGGGAGCTATGGCCATGAAGAAGCGTGAGTTTCGCAACTTACGCCAAGGAGGAAGGACAGTTGGCCAGTATGTTGACGACTTCAGCAAGTTAGCACGTTATGCCCCAGATGATGTTGCTACGGATGCAACTAAGCAGGAGAAGTTTCTGGAAGGATTGAACGATGAGTTAAGCATGCAGTTGATGGTAGCAAGTTTCAACAACTACCAGGAGTTGGTAGATCGTGCCATCATGATTGAAGGGAAGCAACAGCAGGTTGAGAACCGCAAGAGGAAGTATGGACAGGGGAAGTATAACTCTGGAGCCCAGCAGAAGCCCCGTTTTACCCCTAAACCGGGAGTTCAGTTTCAGCATACCCATGGAGGAGGTAGTTTGCACAACCATAATGGCCACAAGAATGGTAATGGGAATGGAGGAAGCAACGGCGAGAATCGTACCATCCCATCAACCCCAGCCAAGAGAGATCTGAGTCAAGTCACCTGTTTCAAGTGTTCCAAGACCGGACATTATGCCAATGAATGTACTGAAGGCCAGAATGGAAATGGCAATGGAAGCTCAGGGAAGAAGCCGAACCCTTTCAATAGGGGACAAGTGAACCACGTTAATGTGGAGGAGGTTGAAGATCAGCCTGATGCAGTAATCGGTAAGTTTTTGGTTAAGTCATTTACCGCACTCGTTCTTTTCGATACTGGTGCATCGCATTCATACATATCAAGGGGATTTGTGGAAAAATATAGCCTGCCCACTAGGATTCTTAAAACGCCTATGCTAGTAAGCTCGCCAGGAGCAGAGTACATGGCCAGGCAAGGATGTTTTCAAGTGCCATTAAACATAGGAAGGCATGTTTTCCCAATAGATTTAATTATCCTGGAATCCCAAGGTCTGGATGTAATTCTCGGTATGGATTGGCTGTCGATGTATGGAGGAAACATCAATTGTGCCAGTAGGAAAATTTTTCTCACAACGCCAGAAGGAAGAAGGATCAAGTATGTATCCCGTCATGTGCCAAATAGGACACAAGTAAATTGCCTAACAGGAGTTGTGCAGGAGGAAGTACTAGTAGTAAAGGATTTTCCTGATGTATTTCCAGAAGAGTTGCCAGGCATGCCACCGGATAGAGACATTGAGTTTTTGATTGAGTTATTGCCAGGTACAGGCCCAATATCGAAGCGACCATACCGGATGCCAGCAAAGGATTTGGTAGAAATTAAGAATCAGATTAAGGAGTTACTGGAGAAAGGTTACATATGCCCAAGTTCTTCGCCTTGGGGATCACCCGTACTTCTAGTGGAGAAGAAGGATGGATCATTACGGATGGTTGTTGATTACCGTGGATTAAATGAAGTAACCATCAAGAACAAGTACCCACTACCAATGATAAATGATCTGTTTGATCGTTTGCAAGGAGCTAAAGTGTTTTCCAAGATCGATTTGCGATCAGGGTACCACCAGTTGAAGATCCGAGAACAGGATATACCTAAGACAGCATTCACCACAAGATATGGACTGTATGAGTATACTGTTATGTCATTTGGATTGACTAACGCGCCTGCCTATTTTATGAACCTGATGAACAAAGTGTTTATGGAGTTTTTGGATAAGTTCGTCGTAGTGTTCATTGATGATATCCTGGTTTATTCAAGGAATGAAGAAGAGCATAAGGAACATTTGCGTTTGGTTTTGGAGAAACTAAGGGAACATCAGTTATATGCCAAATTTAGCAAATGCGAGTTTTGGTTGAAGGAAGTAGGATTCCTCGGACACGTTATATCCGGAGAAGGGATAGCAGTTGACCCCACAAAGGTTGAGACCGTAACCGAATGGGAAGCACCAACGAGAGTTGGAGAGATCCGGAGTTTTCTTGGACTCGCAGGATACTACCGGAGATTCATTGAGAACTTTTCAAAGATTGCGAAGCCTATGATGGAGTTGTTGAAGAAGGATACCAAGTTCAATTGGACTGAGGAGTGTGAGGCTAGTTTTCAGGAGTTGAAGAAACGTTTGGTTACCTCACCAGTGTTGATTTTGCCAGATCAGACCAAGGATTATGAGGTATATTGCGACGCTTCATGTCGAGGACTTGGAGCCGTGCTTATGTAGGAAGGGAGAGTTGTTTCGTATGCTTCACGACAACTGAAGCCTCATGAGTTGAATTACGCCACACATGATTTGGAATTAGCAGCCGTAGTGCATGCATTGAAGACATGGAGACATTTCCTCATTGGAAATCATTGTGAGGTGTACACGGATCACAAGAGTTTGAAGTACATTTTCACGCAGAAGGAGTTGAATCTCAGACAAAGGAGATGGTTGGAGCTCATCAAGGATTATGATATGAGATTGCATTACCATCCCGGAAAAGCTAATGTAGTAGCTGACGCATTGAGCCGTAAGAGCCATGTCAATACGTTAATAACAGAGGAAATACCCCAGGAGTTATTAGAAAACCTTCGTGAACTAAGTTTAGAGATAGTTCCGAAAGGCTATGTAGCAGCATTGGAGATTCAGTCAACATTGATGGATAAAATCAGAGAGGCTCAGAAATCTGACAAGGAGATTGCTTCTATAAAGGAGAAACTAAGCAAAGGAAAAGCAAAGGGATTTCGTGAGGATGAGAACGATACCCTATGGTTTGAGGACCGTGTTTATGTGCCAAATGACCCGGAGATCAGGAAGTTGATTCTGCAAGAGGCACATGATTCACCCTATTCGATTCACCCAGGAAATACCAAGATGTATTTGGATTTGAAGGAGACATTCTGGTGGACCGGAATGAAGAAGGATATTGCAGCATATGTAGCAGTTTGTGACGTATGTCATAGAGTAAAGGCAGAACATCAGAAGCCAGCCGGATTGTTGCAACCATTGTCGATACCCAAATGGAAGTGGGATAATATAGGCATGGATTTTATCACAGGACTACCCAGGACGAAAGCAGGTTATGACTCGATATGGGTAGTAGTTGATCGGTTGACGAAGGTAGCACATTTCATTCTAGTTAAGACCACGTACACCAGTGCTAAGTTGGCAAAGATATACATGACTAGGATCATTTGTTTGCATGGAGTTCCGAGGAGTATTGTATCGGATAGAGGAACCCAATTTACCTAAAAGTTTTGGAATCAGTTGCATGAAACTTTGGGAACCAGGCTAGAGTTCAGCACCGCTTTTCATCTGCAGACAGATGGACAGACCGAGAGAGTCAATCAGATTTTGGAAGATATGCTGAGAGCTTGTGCACTAGATTATGGATCTAGTTGGGACGATAACTTGCCATATGCGGAATTTTCTTATAACAACAGTTACCAAACCAGTTTGAAGATGGCACCTTTCGAAGCTTTATACGGAAGGAGGTGCAGGACACCGTTGTCATGGGACGAAGTTGGAGACCGTCAACTCTTTGGACCAGATTTGATTAAGGAGTCTGAACGAAAAGTTAAGTTGATTCGCGATAGGCTCAAGGTAGCCCAATCCAGGCAGAAGAGCTACGCAGATTCTAAACGCAAGGAGACAGTTTACGAAACCGTAGACGGAGTTTATCTCCGAGTATCCCCACTTCAAGGAGTTAAGCGCTTTGTTGTTAAGGGAAAATTAGCACCGCGTTTCGTTGGACCGTATAAGATCTTGCAACGTATGGGAGAAGTCACGTATAAGTTGGAATTACCAGAGGGACTGTCAGGAGTTCATGATGTATTCCATGTTTCTCAGCTGAAGAAATGTCACGCCGAGATGGTGGAGGTACCGCTAAGAGATACAGTGCCGCTTGAAGCGATTCAGTTGAAGGACAACTTAACGTATGAGGAGAAACCAGTCAAGATTCTCGAGTATGCCAGCAGAGTTACCCGCAGCAAGATTACCAAGTTTTGTAAAGTTCAGTGGAACCACCACTCAGAGGATGAAGCCACCTGGGAGAGAGAAGAAGATTTGCTCAAGGACCACCCTCACCTATTTTCTAGCCAACCCGAATCTCGAGGGCGAGATTCACCTTAAGGGGGGTAGGTTTGTAACATCCCAAATTTTCAATTTGGAATGTTATACCTTAGATCATCATGCATATCATATTTTCTTGCATTTTGGTCGATCCTAGAAATTTCACGCAACTCAAGGACCCTCGGAGAGAGTTGGAGATTTCGTCATTTTCATAATTGAGTTTTCTCAAATTTTGAAAAAAGGATCATTTGATTTATTTATTTCATCTTCAATTATTTTTTCCAACATCCAAATATGAGAGAGGGAAATAATATGACTTTTCCCAAATTTAGGAAAAAGAAGATTTAATAAATAGATTCAATTTGGTTTTCCGGTGTTTATTTGCATTTTATTTGGATTAGGGAAAAATGCGTGTTTCAAAAATTTGCATCTAGGCCCCGAGAAAAGTTCATTTTGTTCGACTCATTTTTAGGAGTCGGGGAAAATTTACTTTGGGAATTTTGGAGTTCGGTTAGATTTTCTTTTCTTTGTTTTTCTGCGCGCGTAACTATTTTAAAAAAAAATCCCGCTAGGCCCAGCCGGCCAAGGCCCAGCTGGCCAGGCCTTGCGCCGCCGCCGCCGCGCCGAGTCCGAATCGGACTCCAGTCCGCCGCCGCCGCCCTTTTTCTTGCCCCCTCCCCCAAGTTTTCTCCCCCCTCCCCGCCACCTCCCGCCCCGCGCGCAGCCCCGCCTAGCGCCGCCGCCGCCATCTAGCGCCGCCGCCCTCCAGCGCCGCCGCCGCCTAGCGCCGCCGCCGCCCTCCAGCGCCGCTGCCGCCCAACGCCACCGCCCGCCGGAGCCCCTCGCCTAGGTAGCCCCGCGCCGCGCCACCCCTCCCCTCGGTTCGGTTTTTTTAAAAAGAACTGTTCCGGTTTCTTTTCGCTTCGTTGTTTTGATTTCTTCCGAAACCCTAGATCGGTTTTTCATTTGTTTTCAGTTTAGTTGTTTAGCGACCGTTCGCCAGACCATTCGACCTAACGAACGTGATCACCGGTTATTCTAGGTTAACGAACGTCCGTTTGTTTAACCGTTCGTCATTTTCTTCTCGTCGGATTTATTCCGCGTTTTTCTGATCGTGATTTCAGATCCTATCTTCGTTCTAGTCTATTTTCTCGCTCGCTTATCAGAATCAGGTGATTCAAGCGCCTGGAGTTTCGTTTCGAAACCGCTGTTCCGACTAATCAACTTAAACAAGTTTTGCTATGGTAAAATTTTGACCTAGTTTCAACTTGCTAGAACCGAGTTGTTTCTTCCGCCGTTTGTTTTCCGTTGTTTTGTTCGGTTATTTCTCTCCTTGCAACCGGAGTTCTTACGTTGAACTTTCTGGTTCGATCTCTTGTTCGAGTTTTACCTGTGCATTAAATGAGTACTTATTGTATGCTTGTTGTTTGTCTGCGATAGATCACCCGGAGTGCGCCGCCTGTTACTTCGAATCTCTAGGTCTCGCGGATCATCAGCAAGGCAAGTAACACTTTGATCATACCTTTTCTACGAGCCAGTTTTATTGCATTAGATCAATCCTCACACATTGCATGATTAGGATCTAATTAAATTGTGGGATGGGAAGTAGATGAGGTAGTACCTATTACCTGTTTATTATGAAACCTTTGGGAGTTACTTCTACGTTTGCTTATTATGCCATGCTATGCTAGTAGACGTGGATTGGGTGAGTGATATCCATGACAGATGTGAGTTTGATAATTTAAGGGTTTATCTAAGGTGGCAACTTAAACACACATCTGGGTGGAATGAGGCACCTGGTTTCTATCAGGACTTGCCTGTTTTTCTTTTGGATGGCCACCCAGGCTCAAAGGGATCATAAGATCGTTCATGCTAGAAACTTCCGTGTGCAGCCACAAGCCATTATGGGCTCTGGCATAGTTGACTAAGTCGTGCGAACTCTTACAGGGTAGACTAGCAGATGTAGGGGAAAGTAGGTGTACCGGTCTATCCATCGTAAGGTGCTAGCGCTTCTGAAAGACTGTGTCTCGGTCATCCGTCTTCTCAAACACCATGTAGTGCGAGAAAACCAACGGAGGCGATCGAGTCTTGTGGGGAAAAGTGCCAAACCTCTGCAGAGTGTAATAAACTAATCATGATTAGCCGTGTCCCTGGTTATGGACATCTTGAGTATCTAGTACTTGAATATCGTGTGAATCTCATCATGTTACTTCTAATATTGTTGGGTTTTAATTGTTCACTTAATTGGGATCGGAATGCTGTCAACCATTCTCGATGTTCAACTACCATGATAGTTAAATAAATTTATTCCTTTGTAGTAGGGAAAAACTGGCTTTACGCAAAACAGTAATCATAGAGCTTTCCACCAGCCAAATATGCATATAGTATAGCTGTTACATTCCATTACTCTCTATGTGTTACATTGCCAGCATATTCCATGTGCTGACCCGTTTTCGGGCTGCAACTTTCATGTTGCAGACTTTTCAGACGGCGAGTAAGGTGCTTTTAGGTCGTGGTTCTATACTTAGTGATGCCGTTGGAGTTGATGGACCCATTTATCTTCCAAGTCTTCCGCTGTTATCGATAGTAGATGGCCTTAAGCCATATTCATTGTAATAAGTGTGTGATTGCTACTCTGCTATAAATCCTTCGAAGTACTGTGTGGTGTCAGCATTACTGATCCAGGGATGACACCAGAGCACAGAGACTTGATCCATTCGGGTCGGGTCGCTACATGTTAAAAGAAGAAATTTATGAAGTGATTCATGCTAGCTCCTTAAATGAAAAGCATGATTGCAATGATGTTATTATAAATTCAATCCATGTCAATTGTCTTAATGATATGCAAAACTACAAGCTCGGGGATGTTGATTTTTTACGTCCACTACTTGTTGTAATGATCATAATTGGGGTGATGCTTCTTATGATCTTGAAAATTAATTTAATCCTCATGATGAATATGTTATTGATAATAATCTTTGCAATAGTATTGAAAGTGGGTTTGGAAGAGTGTCAACTTTAGGTAAAAAGAATGCCACATATTCGGGGAGTGTTCAGTATGATGAATTTTTTGATGAAAGTGGGTTTGGAGAGGTCATGACTTTAGTTAATGTTAACCCCACTATCTTGGAAGATTATAAGACGTTTATGCATGTGGATCATGAAGAGAATATTTTATGTGATAGCTATTGTTGAATTTGATTATGATCCTACATGTAATTATTATGAGAGAGAGAAACATGGTTGTATAAATCTTCATGTTACTCAATTACCTCTCTTCATGTTGAGATTGCTATTGTTTCTTTCTTCCATGCATATGTTATATATTTCTTGTCTTGATAATTTGTTTGCTTATAAAATGCCTATGCATAGGAAGTATGCTAGACTTAAATGTGTTTGTCATATGCTACATGATGCCCTCTTTGCATTTCAATTATTATCTTTTATGCGAGCATCATTGAAATCTCAAGCCTATCTTAATGGCTATAAAGAAATAGCTTGTTGGGAAACAACTCAATAGTTATCATTTTCTATTTTTGAGTGCACATAGAATTATGAGACTGTTATGGTTGTGTTTTCATAGATTAATTAGGGTTTGTGCCAAGTAAACCCTTTGGGATGATTTGGTTGATAGCTGATTCGATTATGTGAAAAAACAAAAACTTTTGCGCCGAGTAGCAGAATTGTTTGAATTCACTAGTACATGTTTTTGATCTGAATCTTTTACACATGATTTATATAAAAATTTCCCACATTATCCTAATGTTTCAGAATTTTTAGAGTTACAGAAGTATATTCATAATTCAGATTACTACAGACTGTTCTGTTTTAGACAAATTATGTTTTCGTTGCATAGTTTGCTTGTTTTGATAAATCTATGCATGGATTGTGTCGGGGGTATAGTCATGGAAAAGTTGTAATACAGTAGGTATTATGCAATAATAAAATATGAGTGGGTCCATAATAGTACGTAAAGTTTGTGATTTGGTTGTTATACTAACGGATCTCATGGAGGTTTCTATTAAGTTTTGTGTGCTGAAGTTTTCAAGTTTTGAGGGAGACCACGATGGATGAAGGAATTGAGAGTGGCAAGAGCCTAAGCTTGGGGATTCCAAAGGCACCTAAAGGTAATATTCAAGGAGACCCAAGCATCTAGGCTTGGGGATGCCCCGGAAGGCATCCCCTCTTTTGTCTACCTACCATTGGTAAATTACTTGGAGCTATATTTTTATTCATCACATGATATGAGTTTTTCTTGGAGTGTCGTGTATTATATGAGTCTTTGCTTTGTTTGCTTTTTAGTTTGCCAAAATCATCTTTGCTGTACACATTTTAGAGGGGCACACACTCATTCGTGATTTATTAGAATACTCTTTGTGCTTCACTTATATCTTTTGAGCTAGGTAGTTGCTCTAGTGTTTCACTTATATTTTTTAGAGCACGACGATGGTTATATTTTGAAGAAATAGTTGCACTCTCATGCTTAATTTGTATCATTTTGTGATTTTGATAAATAGTAAAGTTGATATGCACGGGTTATACAATTGGTCCTAATGTGCTAGGTATTCAAGAGGGATATAATAAAAACTTTCATGTTGATCATTGAATATAATAAGTTTGATTCCATGCAATAGTTTTGTGATATTAATATGGTAATATGTGGGAGGTACTAGTGGATGATTGTGGTGTAGTAAGAATATTGGTGTTAAGTTTTGTGATTCTCGAAGCATGCACATATAGTTTCTCGTTATGCTAAAAAGTTGGAGCATGATTTATTATTGGTTGTCTTCCTTATGGGTGGCGATCGGGGACGAGCGATGGTCTTTTCCTACCAATCTATCCCCCTAGGGGCGTGCGTAGTAGTACTTTTCTTAGAGGGCTAATAAACTTTCACAAGTATATGAGTTCTTTATGACTAATGTGAGTCCATGGATTAGACCCTTTCTCACCATGAGGGTTGGTGCAAACTTCACCGGTGCATCCAAACCCTGTGATATGATACACTCTATCACACATAAGCCGCCTTATATCTTCCTCAAAACAACCACCATAATAATATGTCTCCAACGTATCTAAAATTTATGAAGTATTCATGCCATGTTTACAATAATTTTATATGGTTTTGGTGCACTTTTATATGATTTTCATGGACTAACATATTGACCTAGTGCCCAGTGCCAGTTGTTGTTTTTTGTTTCATAGAAATACCATACCAAATGAAGTTGAAACGCGATAAAAATTTATGGAGATTTATTTTGGAATATATGTTATTTTTTGGAGGAAGAATAAATGCAAGATGGTGCTCGAGGGCCCCACAAGGCACCAGGGCTCGGCCTACCCCCTGGCCGTGTCTGATGCGGCTTGAACTACGTCGGTATTTCCCCAAAGAGGAATGGATGATGTAGCACAACTACGGTAGGTATTTCCCTCAGTGATGAGACCAATGTTATCGAACTAGTAGGAGAACCACGCAACACTACGTGAACGGCACCTGCACACAAAGAAGAAATACTTGCAACCCGACATAAAAGAAGGGTTGTCAATCCGTCCCGGGTAAAACATAGGTAAAATTTGTAGTAGATTGGATAAATAGATCTTGCGGGAACACATGATAAAATAAATAAATAAAAATTGCAGAAAGGTATTTTTGGGTTTTTAGATTAATAGATCTGAAAATAAAAGCAAATAAAAATAGTCATCGAAGGCAAATATAATAAAGAAGAGACTCGGGGCCATAGATTTCACTAGTGGCTTATCTCGAGAAAAATAGCATACAGTGGGTAAACAAATTACTGTTGGGCAATTGATAGAACTTCAAATAATCATGATGATATCCAGGCAGTGATCATTATATAGGCATCACATCCAAGATTAATAGATCGACTCCTTCCTGCATCTACTACTATTACTCCACACATCGACCGCTATCGAGCATGCATCTACACTATAAGAAATATGTCAACTCGCGGCCATCACTATTGGTCGCTGAATGGTCGTTGTTTTTCATTTGCGACCTTTTTATGACAAAAAATAATTGAGCAAAAGCTGACCGTCTTTAATGAAAATTAACGACCTTCTCTGTGATATCGTCGTAGAAGGCAACGACCAAAACAAAAGGTCGTTGGTTCAATGACCTTTTGTTTTGGTCGCTAGTTGTCTGCCGAGGCCACGTCGGATCCGACGTGGCAAGCTGACGTGGCAAAATTGCGACCAATTGGATTGGTCGTTGGTAAGAATCAGCCCAGTCCAATTCGGTGTCTATATGGGCCTAGCCCATTAATTTAGCCTTTTTAATATATATTTTTTCTGTTAATTTTCGCTAGCTACATGGGCCTAGCCCATTTTATTTCCTAGGAGGTGGCCTTGTATAATTCGTTTATTTTTTGGGCCTAGGCCCTTTTACAGTCCAATCTATTTTGGGCCTCCATGATAACCCACAAGTATAGGGGATCACAAAAGTTTTCGAGGGTAAGTATTCAACCCAAATTTATAGATTCGACACAAGGGGAGCCAAATAATATTTGAAGGTATTAGCAGATGAGTTGTGAATTCAACCACACCTGGAGATTAATTATCTGCAGCAAAGTAGTTTGATAGTTTTGATAGTAGTAGCAGTAGCAATAGTAACAGTAACAGTGATAGCAGTAATTTTGTAGCAAGCGTAACAGTGATGATAACAGTAGTAACTTAGCAGAAACAATATGGAAAAGTTCGTAGGCATTGGATCGGTGACTTGTTGGATGATATTCATCATGAGACAGTTATAACCTAAGGCGATCCGACACTAGCTCTAGTTCATTGATATAATGTAGGCATGTATTACGTAAATAGTCATACATGCTTTCACTACTGCAGGTTGTTGCTAAGGCGACACTACGATCAGAGACCCTTTGACAAAACTGTGTGCGATGGCATAATCACAAACGGTGGTGTAAAGAAACCGTCAAAAAGGTGCAAAATGTTTGCGATGAAGGATGCATCAAACACGGTTCAGATTTTAGTTGCGTGTGTGATGCAGGGCATACGGTTCAGCTCAATTAACTGTTTGCGATGAGGAGGAACAAAAGAGACGGGCATCTAGATGAAGGTGTGTATGATATACAGCATATGGTTCACTCGGATGAACTGTTTGTGGTTAGGCAACACAAAAGAAACGGGCAGCCAGATGAAGGTGTGTGCGATATACGACATGCGGTTCACTCGGATGAACTATTTGTGTTGAGACAAGAGAACAGAAATGGTTCAATATAACAAGATGTGTGTGATACACGATAAACATTGTCTGTAATCAGAAATGTGTGCGAATACTGATAATAACAGAAACGGTTCCCTAGTATGTTTTGTGTTCATCTGATCATCATCTCCTTCTTGTGCTAGCTCAATGTTCCTATGCTAAGTTTCCATTAATTGATGGCGTTTTATGAACACGCCACCATTTCCCGCCATTTCCTCACCTGTTTCCCGCAACCCAGCGATATTGCGCATAGGCGGAGCACAACGCACGGAGGTGACAAGCGCAGCCTGTAGCACATCCACCTTTTCCAAGCATGCCAACCCACCAAAGCGCCGCCTTTGCCATAAACCTCGTCGACAAGGAAAATGAGCAGGCGCCACAGCCCGTCAAGGCTGAGGCGCTCCCCGGCAAAGCGATGGACGACGCCGAGATGCGCGTCATCGTCAGGGTTGAGCTGACCTTTGCGTATGGCGCTTGAGTGTCGTCGATCAAGATAGGCATGTCAACGACGACAGGCTGCAACTCACCGCACAATATGATCGATGGCGCGCCGCAGAGCAAGCTAGGCGCGTCCGCGCTGATAGGCTCCGGCTCGTCGCACGGCGAGACCATTGGAGCGCCGTAGAGCGAGGGGCATGGCGCGCTGCACAACAAGAGCGGATCCATCGGTGCTTGCCTCCTGTCGACACGGCGTCACAGCTGGGTACACGTCCGTTCAGTACCCCCATTCCTCGCCAGGAGTGGGCAGAGGCCCTCAGCGCCGTACTTGCACCAGAGGCGGCCGCGCCGTACTTGCACCTGATGCTAGACATGCCATTCGCATGGGTGCCGCCATTCGCCTTGTCCGCAGCCCGCTGGATGCCAATGCGCTGGTCCGTAGGCTCGACCGCCTCCTTGGCCCAGGTGTCCACCTGGGCGCAGTAGAGGAACATGGATGTCGCATCGTCGAGCTGGTGATCTTCGATGAAATAGCCAACTTGGAGCTCGAGATCGCGCTCTAGATGTACCATGAGCGTGTCGACCGCTTGGACGAACGCCTGCACGAGTTCAGGCAAAGCCAAGAGCTACCGTAGGCAAGGGCTGCTGGTCATGGTCTCATAGACGCGTTTTATTTTGAAAAGTCGTTTCGACGTGGATAGCTATGTATTCATAGCAATCATAGTATTGCTCTGTTTATTGCTCTGTGTCAATGAGTGTACTCTGTTTTCCATTCTTATATGTTCTGTTTCAATGTGTATATATACGCTTTCCATTCTGTATATGTGGATGATAACAGCTAGATTCAAATTAGTATACAAAAAAGATAGAAAATGGAATTCAATATATATGTATTAATTGTTCATTAGTTCATCACAGAATATATATATATATATATATATATATATATATATAAAATATCATCACATATACGTGATGACACTTAAATACTAGGTACAATGCATAAAATTGAAAACAAATAATACTGAAACTAATAATCCCTCCTGGGCCAGTATTCCAGCAGCCTCTCGCCAGCAGCTCCCTGGTGCGCGGCATCTTCCCAGTGCGGAGGCAGTACTCCGCCTCCTCCGCCTCGCAACGCTTGAAGTACCGATCTGCCTCTTGCTAGCGGACGCGTGTAGCCGATGTTGCCATTTCGTTGGGCGCCCACCGGAGCTCCTCTCAGTGGCACGCTGGATCTTATCATCCCACCTCCATGTAGCGACGAGGCGCCCAGCGCCTATGACCTTCCTTGCGAAGTACCCATCTTCATACACCTCCTCGGCACGACGACGTGCCCACCCCCAAAGCTCCGCCGCCTCCTTTTTCTAGGTGGCATCACGGGCCTCCCAGGCCGCCTGGTACCTGGCTTCCTCCTCCGCCATCTCCTTCTTGAACTCCACTTGCTTGACTTTCTCAGCCGGCGGCAGCGACTTCCACAAACAAAGATTGTACTGGCCCCAAAACCAATCCAAAGTTGGGGGGTCCGGCGCAACCTCGTCAGGCGGCGGGTAGGCGTCCTCGTCGCTACTAATCGAGTGAGTGTCCTCGGGGGCGGTGACTCCTCATCGGCGCGTGGGCAGACTAGCGGCACCATGGCAGAGATTTGAGAGAGAGAGGGCGAGCGAGGGGAGTATGTAGATGAGAATGCAGGCGGGACGACGTGAGCAAGGTAGTATTTATTGGCGGCCGAAATCTAGATCAACAGGGACAGTACACACGCCGGTCACCGGAATTTACGAGTACTGTAGTTTGAATTACACACGATTCCCGCAACAAAATCCATGTGTGAATATAATAGCCAAAATCCGTGTGTAAACATAATAGCTGACGGTTTCCAATGCAGAACCGTGTCTGATTAATGATGTCCGCCAACCACCTACCAAACCTCAAGCCGAGAGATAGAGTGCCAATCGTGTGGGGGCCGGTTGTCTTGCCATTTCTTTACATTTTCTTTTTTGAACACCAGATATTTACATCGTCTGATGATTTTTTAACTCGCACACAAGTATACAAAAATATGATTTTTCAAACCGTTATGGTTAGGCGTTGCATGTAGATGTAGTCCAAATTTGAATTACGGTCATTAAATAGTTAGAAAATCACTTAAATGTCTATAAAAGGTCAAATGACCCCTGAAATTTTCCAAATTTTCACATGACAGTTATATTAGTGCACGTTAAACATAGAATTTTTTTAAAGGCCGTAAGAGGAAGCTATCTCCCGTTCGTCATCAAACATGCATTGTTCCCTCTCTCAAACACAAACCTTCTAGTGAGTTGCTCCGGTTTGTGAGGGGTGTGTGTCCAAATTTTGTCAAACAGGCCAATTTTTTTACCATATCATCTTGGTGGCATGACATTAAATCAACCAAGGTTTCATGTTTTTCTGATATTTTTTTAATTTTTTGGAATTAAAATGCCATGTCACTCCATGCATGTGTGCCCATGCCTTGAGACCTATATGTTTGAAAATTCCTTCTAATTTACTGCACATGGAATTAACTCGCACACAAGTACACACAAATATGATTTTTCAAACCGTTATGGTTAGGCGTTTGATACGTCTCCGTCATATCTACTTTTCCAAACACTTTTGCCCTTGTTTTGGACTCTAACTTGCATGATTTGAATGGAACTAACCCGGACTGACGTTGTTTTCAGATCTGAACCTATTATGTTTTCATCAATATATGAGAGTTCTTGATCCTATCTTGCAAGTCTATAGTCACCTACTATGTGTTATGATCCGGCAACCCCGAAGTGACAATAATCAGGACCACTCTCGGTGATGACCGTAGTTTGAGGAGTTCATGTATTCACTATGTGTTAATGCTTTGGTCCGGTACTCTATTAAAAGGAGGCCTTAATATCCCTTAGTTTCCGCTAGGACCCCGCTGCCACGGGAGGGTAGGACAAAAGATGTCATGCAAGTTCTTTTCCATAAGCACGTATGACTATATTCGGAATACATGCCTACATTACATTGATGAATTGGAGCTAATTCTGTGTCACCCTTGGTTATGACTGTTACATGATGAACCACATCCGGCATAATTCTCTATCACCGATCCATTACCTACGAGCTTTCCATATATTGTTCTCCGCTTATTTACTTTTCCGTTGCTATTGTTACAATCACTACAAAATACCAAAAACATTACTTTTGCTACCGTTACTTTTTCTATCCTTACCACTACTATCATATTACTTTGCTACTAAATACCTTGCTGCAGATATTAAGTTTCCAAGTGTGGTTGAATTGACAACTCAGCAGCTAATACTTGAGAATATTCTTTGGCTCCCCTTGTGTCGAATCAATAAATTTGGGTTGAATACTCTATCCTCAAAAACTGTTGCGATCCCCTATACTTGTGGGTTATCAAGAGTATTTTCTGGCGCCGTTCCCAGGGAGCATAGCTCTATTCTTTGAGTCACTTGGGATTTATATCTGCTTATCATTATGAAGAACTTGAAAGATCCAAGAACCAAGATTTATCCTCAACTACGTGGGGAGGTAAGGAACTGCCATCTTGCTCTGCACTTGATTCACCTTTTGTTTTGAGTAAGCTTGCGACACCTAAACCTGCTTTTGCTATTGATTCTGATATGTCGCTTGTTATTGATGATGCCACTTCTGCTATGCATGATACTTATGATGAAACTACTTCTATGCTTGATACTACAATGCCACTTGGTGAATTTCTTCATGAACAACTTGCTAGGGCTAGAGAGAATGAAATTATTGAAACTGATAATATTGACGAAAGTGATGATGAAGTCTCTCCCCCTAATAAATATGAATTGCCTATTATTCCTGAGGGTTATGTTATGGATGAAGAATCTACTAGAGCTATTTCAGCTTGCAATGATAGATATGATCTAAAGAGGTTATTAGCTAAATGGAAGCAGCAATCCCTTAATGCTAGAATGAAACCTGACCCTGCTTTTGTTACTACACCTATCTATGTTACTGATAAGGATTATGAATTCTCTGTTGATCCTGATATAATTACTTTGGTTGAATCTTATCCTTTTGTGGCTATGAATCTGAAACTGTTGTGGCACATCTTACTAAATTAAATGATATAGCCACCCTGTTCACTAATGATGAGAGAACTCGTTACTTTTATATCCTTAAAATATTTCCGTTCTCATTAAAGGGTGATGCTAATATATGGTTTAATTCTCTTGATCCTGGTTGTGTGCGTAGTCCCTAGGATATGATTTATTACTTCTCTGCTAAATATTTCCCTGCTCATAAGAAACAAGCTGCTTTAAGGATATATATAATTTTGTGCAAATTGAAGAAGAGAGTCTCCCACAAGCTTGGGGGAGGCTTCTCCAATTACTTAATGCTTTGTCTGATCATCCTCTTAAGAAAAATGAAATACTTGATATATTTTATAATGGACTAACCGATGCTTCCAGAGATTACCTGGATAGTTGTGTTGGTTCTGTTTTCAGGGAAAGAACACCGGATGAAGCTGAAATGCTATTAAATAATATGTTGACTAATGAAAATAATTGGACACTTCCCGAGCCTATTCCTAAACCAACTCCGAAGAAGAGAGGTGTTCTATTTCTCAGTCCTGAAGATATGCAAGAGGCAAAGAAATCCATGAAAGAAAAGGGTATTAAAGCTGAAGATGTTAAGAATTTGCCTCCTATTGAAGAAATACATGGTCTTAATTTACCGCCTGTCGAAGAAATGCATAATTTTAATACATCTCCTATTGAAGAAATACATGGTCTTGATAACCCGACACAGGTAGTAAAGGTAAATTCTCTCTATAGATATGATAAAGCTGAAATCCCATTTACTAAGTTTGCTAGCCCATGCTTAAAATGACTCAGGAACCTTTGTGTCCTGAAGGCCACCCTAAGAGAATTGAGCAAGATTCTCAAAGAAATAATATAGATGCACCTAGTCCTTCTAAAAGGAATAAAAAGAAGAATGATAGGACTTTGCATTCTTCTAGTGAGCCTATTACTGAAACACCTAAGAATCCAAATGATATTTCCATTTCTGATGCTGAAACACAGTCCGGTAATGAACCTAAGACTAGTGATAATGTTAATGATAATGTCCATGATGATGCTCAACCTAGCAATGATAATGATATAGAAATTGAACCTGCTGTTGATCTTGATAACCCACAATCAAAGAATCAACGTTATGATAAGAGAGACTTTGTTGCTAGGAAACATGGTAAAGAAAGAGAACCATGGGTTCAGAAACCCATGCCTTTTCCTCCCAAACCATCCAAGAAAAAGGATGATGAGGATTATGAGCGCTTTGCTGAAATGATTAGACCTATCTTTTTGCGTATGCGATTAACTGATATGCTTAAAATGAATCCTTATGCTAAGTACATGAAAGAAATTGTTACTAATAAAAGAAAGATACCGGAAGCTGAAATTTTCACCATGCTTGCTAATTATACTTTTAAAGGTGGAATACCAAAGAAACTTGGAGATCCAGGTGTACCCACTATACCATGCTCCATTAAAAGAAACTATGTTAAAACTGCTTTATGTGATCTTGGAGCCGGTGTTAGTGTTATGCCTCTCTCTTTATATCGTAGACTTGATTTGAATAAGTTGACACCTATTGAAATATCTTTGCAAATGGATGATAAATCAACTGCTATACCTGTCGGTATTTGTGAGGATGTGCCTGTTGTGGTTGCAAACATTACTATTTTAACGGACTTTGTTATTCTTGATATTCCCAAGGACGATAGTATGTCTATTATTCTTGGAAGACCCTTTTTGAATACTGCAAGGGCTGTTATTGATTGCAACAAAGGCAATGTCACTTTTCATGTTAATGGTAATGAGCATACGGTACACTTTCCAAGGAAACAACCTCAACTCCACAGTATTAATTCTATTGGAAAAATTCCATCAATTACTTTTGGAGGTTTTGAATTTCCTCTTCCTACTGTCAAGAAGAAATATGATATTCTTATTGTTGGGGATGTGCATATCCCCGTTGAGGTAACCTAGTGTTGTTCGAAAATTCTCCGGTTCCATGTTATTCGGAATGAGTTTATTAACAAGACTTGATCAACCTTGTTAATGGATTCCTTTTGATGATCATGAGATGGATGAATTTAGAAAGCACAACCTTCTGTACCCTCCTTTTACTTTCTGTTATTTATATTAAATAAAATAAAAATAGTATTTTATGTCTGTTATCTGAATTATCCGTTCAATATAAAAATACCCTGAAAATAAAAGTTCTCCAAATGCCTTGAAATTTAAATATGATTTTTTCTGAAATATTTGAGAATATTTGGCACTGAGAACACAGCAGGGGGGCATCCACCTGGCCACGAGGGTGGAGGGTGCGCCCCCTGCCTCATGGGCCCACGATGGCCCCCATCCACTTAATCCTGAACCCACACACTCCTTCTTCCTCCCACAAACACCATTATCCAGCTCAAGCATGAGTTCTAGCTCATTTTGCTGCGATTTTCGATCTCCTTGCTCAAAGCACCTCTCACAAAACTGCTTTGGGGGATTGTTCCTTGGTATGTGACTCCTCCATTGGTCCAATTAGTTTTTGTTCTAGTGCTTTATTCATTGCAAATTTGTGCTGCCTAGGTGACCATGTTCTTGAGCTTGCATGTCAAATTTATATGGTTCCAAGTAGTTTTGATGCTTGATATAGGCTCTAGGCACTTGTAGGAGTAGTTGCTATCAATTTTTTTTAGTTTGGTTCACTTTTATTTGAAGTTACTAAAAATTGCAGAAATTTTTCAGGGGAGGAAATATGTCCAGGAAAATTTACCAAGGTGGTTCTTCAAGGAAACAAGGACCCAGGCTTGCAATGCGTGATGCTGATGATGAGCCACCAAGGGACGCTCCACTGCGGCCTTGTGAATGGCCTTCAGAGGACTTCATGGATCGAGCAGGGATTAAGGAAGAATTTAATGCATATTTGCATAACGCTGATCTTGTGAGCTTCGAGGAAGAAAAATGCCATGAGTACCACTATCTCACTAGCTCCTTTGTGAGGAGGTTTGAATTTTCATCTTCACGTAATTCTCAAACTATCCTATTTGATCTTTATGAAAATTCTTACACTATGGACTTAGAGGACTATACCACTGCTTGCAAACTTCCACAATGGGGTAGTACTAGTGAACCTCGCAAATCTGAATTTAGAGATTTTCTTAGTAGTATAACTGTGGGAGAATCTAGAGGTATAGCACAAGCTACCATAGGGAGCATTCACTTTCCCGCTATACATTATTTTGCTCTCTTCATAGGTAGATGCATTAATGGTAAAGATGAAGCATTTCACATGTGTGTGCCTGACCTCAGTGTTCTTAGGAGTGCTATGTTAGGAGATAAATCTTATAATTTGGGAGCCATTGTTGCACGTAGGTTGCATCTTAATAGATTTAATGGAGATTTCTTTGGTGTAATTTATGCAACCCGCATAGCTAATTTTCTTGGTATAACCATACGTGAGGATGATATTAAGTTGCCCCCTACTTATTTGGATTATGAGGCTATGGTTCGTCATCAGTTTGTTGAGAGGAACGATCATTTCCTCTAGTACTAACTAATCTTTGACAGACGACGCACCTATCACGTCGCTCTCCCTGCTTCTACTTTCTTTGATTTTTAGGCAAAGGGGAGATATTCTATAAACAGAGAGGAGGCAGAAGAGTATAAGAGGAGGGCTTTGATAGCTCGCCTCCAAGCTGCATCCCATGATGCAATGGCTGCTGCATCTCAGTACGACCCCAACTACAACTTTGGATATCCGCCAGGCCATCTGTGGCATTAGACCAACTTAGGCCAAAAGCCTAAGCTTGGGGGAGTACGTATTTCTCACCAACATTACATTCATGTTCACACACTCATTGCTAGATGTCGGTGCTCATACTTTTTCATTGTAATATCCATGCTAGTTTATTTCCTTTTTATGCTTTCTTCTTGTGTGTTTAATAAACCTTAAGTAATTTTTTTAGTTGTAGCTTTTAGCTAGTTTTAATTTCTATGCTTGTAGTAGTAATTAAAAAGAAAAGCCAAATAGATTTCCTGTTCTTCTTTTGCTTGTTGGGAGCTTTCCCGTGTAAATAGTTTTATTTCTTTTACTTTCTTTGGGGGTCGATAGGAGAAGACCATAATTAAATTGTTGAAGTGGCTCCTATATGTATTATTGTTGATCGGACAAAAGAGCCCATATTGCCTTGTCTTCTCCTGTTTATTGGATGCTTGCAAATTCCAGCTTAGTCCAATGCACGTGCACTATTATTATTATCCACATCGTTCGGTCGTGCAAGTGAAAGGCAATTATGACGATATATGATGGACTGATTGAGATGAGAAAAGCTGGTATGAACTCGACCTCTCTTGTTTTTGTAAATATGATTAGTTCATCATTCCTGATTCAGCCTATTATGAATAAACATGTTTGCAATGACAACTAGAGATCATAGTTTCTTGTGCCATGCTTAATTAGCTAGGAGCTTATAATGGTTTACCTTGCGTGCCAACATACTATTAAAATGGTTGTGATGTGGTATGATAGGGTGGTTGTCGGTGTCAAAACCGGCGGATCTTGGGTAGGGGGTCCCGAACTGTGCGTCTAAGGCGGATGGTAATAGGAGGCAGGGGACACGATGTTTTACCCAGGTTCGGGCCCTCTTGATGGAGGTAAAACCCTACGTCCTGCTTGATTTATTCTTGATGATATGAGTATCACAAGAGTTGATCTACCACGAGATTGGAGAGGATAAACCCTAAAAGCTAGCCTATGGTATGATTGTGTGTTGTCCTACGGACTAAAACCCTCTGGTTTATATAGACACCAGAGGGGGCTAGGGTTACACAAGGTCGGTTACAAAGGAGGAGATATACATATCCGTATTTCCTAGCTTGCCTTCCACGCCAAGTAGAGTCCCATCCGGACATGAGACGAAGTCTTCAATCTTGTATCTTCATAGTCCAACAGTCCAGCCAGAGGATATAGCCTGGCCGTCTGGAGACCCCCTAATCCAGGACTCCCTCAGTAGCCCCTGAACCAGGCTTCAATGACGATGAGCCCGGCGCGCAGTGTTGTCTTCGGCATTGCAAGGCGGGTTCCTCCTCCGAATACACCATGGAAAAATTTGAATACAACGATAGTGTCCGACCCTACAAAATAAGTTCCACATACCACCGTAGAGAGAATAATATTTCCACAAATCTAATCTCCTGACACATTTTGGCAACATGACATCATGCCATGGCTCGGTGATTATTCAAACTGTTTTTCTTTAACCAGCCCTGCACATAACACGAGGCAGTTTCTTGACACGTCTTGTCAACGCAGAGATCGTGTCCCCCTTATTATGGGATTCTCATCAATACGGGCGTGGGTAACCCAACTGCGCCACCAATTACGGCACTTGGAGGATAAGCGAGTTTTACCGGGCTAGTGGGGGCACATAGTTTCGGCCGCCCTTATAAAGGGATAAGGTTTAACCTTTCTCTACCCACGCCTTCTTCCTCCTTGCTCATCCGTTCTTGCGCACTCGAGCTCCAACACCCAAGTCCACATCCTTCCCCTGAACCTTCTCCAAACATGTCCATAGCGGGAGGCAAATGGATGGCTTCCTCCGTTACGGACGGACACATCAAGAAGATGTGCGGAGCCGGATACTTAGCCGCGAATATCACGCATTGGCTGCCCGCTGCGGGGCAGATCGTCCCTACCCCGGAACCTCACGATAGGGTAGTTTTCCTCCACCACTTCCTCTATGGACTGGGGTTTCCCCTCCATCCATTCGTCCATAGTCTTATGTTCTACTACGGGATGGACTTTCATGATCTGGCCCCGAACTTCATCCTCAACATTTCGGCGTTCATCGTCGTGTGTGAGGCTTTCCTCCGCATCCGGCCCCACTTCGGCCTGCGGTTAAAGACTTTCAATATCAAGCCAAAGGTGGTGGGAGGCCAACAAGCAGAATGCGGCGGAGCCATGGTGGGCAAGATGCCCAATGTTATATGGCTTGAAGGCTCCTTCATGGAGACCATAAAGGGGTGGCAATCAACGTGGTTCTACATCACCGAGCTGCGCGACACCAACTGGGTGGCTACCCCCGAGTTTCGATCCGGAATCCCCACGCGGCTCACCTCTTGGAAAGAGAAGGGCCTGCCCTGGGGTTCATCGGTGGAGCTGGACGGACTCCAGAAATGTATCGGGAATGTGGCAGGCAAGAATCTCAAGCTTGTCAACATAGTCCAGGTCATGCTCATCCACCGGATCCTCCCGTGTCAACAACAGGATTTCAACTTGTGGGATTTTGACCCGGCCCAGCACCAGACTCTGAGCGACCTCTTCGACACGACGCACAAGGATGTCTGGAGGGTGCTGTTCAAGGGCGCTGAGGTCCCTCCCTCTCTCACCGAGGACCGCGGGCTAAGCACGAAGCACCTAGCACATTCGGTGAGTTCTATACATCTGGTAGGATATTTATTTCCCCTAGCTTAACCATGTGTGGGGTCTGAGCTCCATGCCTTTGACAGGACTAGGTGGAGACGTCGGGGCAGATCAACTGTCCGACCCCTTTGCCCGAAGACACCGCGGACGCTCTCCTGACGGAGATGCTGACTTCGGCTCCTTACAAGGTGCCAGAGAACACCAAGAAGGCCAAGGGAACCCGAAAGAGTTCCCGACGCCAGGTGTTATCAGACTCATTATCTGATAACTCCGCGACGCACTCCTCCCCCGAAGACGAGGAGGAAGATGAAGATGCTCCCCCTCCAGTCGGGGGAGACAAGAAAAGGAAGGCCGCCCCAACCGGGGGGGGGGGGCGAAGGGTCCAAGAAGGGAAGGACTCTCCTTCCGGACTACTCCACCACCGCCGCCGAAGGCGAAGACGAGTGGCTGCTCAGGGCCAAGCCCCCGGCGAAGTCGTAAGTATTTGGATGGCAGAGTAACTCATAGCATACCTTTGTCGCACTGCTTCTCCTAACGCCGAATTATTATTATGTAGACCGCCACGAGCCCGTATTGACGTATCTTCGTCGGACGGCTCCCTGGGCTCGTCGGATATGGATAGCGATCTACTTCCGATTGCCACCTCCCCTTGCCCTATGGACAACGCCGAGGTATTGTCTCAAGAGGCACCGGGTCAAGGGGAGACAGTCCCGGAGGCGCCTCAAGGCGACCTTCCGGATTCTGGGAGTAAAGGGAGCAAGGCTCCCGAGGGCTCCGAGTTCGGCCCTCAGCCGAACACCGCGCCGGAACCTCCAGTGGTTCCGGACTCAGGCAGGCGGCCTCCCTCCAAAAGGGGCAAGACACCTGTGCCGGTGACCTCTTCCATCTAGAGGCACCGGACAGTCTGCTGGGAGCGCTTCGCAGCGCTTCCATCAACGAAGAGCACCGCACTATTATGAGTGCGGTGATCCAGAAGGTTCAGTCCGCCAAGAGCGGACTGACTGAAGCCTGTGCCAACCTTCTAACTGTCTTTGAGGTAAGTATTTGAAATATAGGAAAAATATTACCGCATAGGTAGTATCCCCTGATGCTCTGTTCGGTGTTCACAAAGAAAAACCGAACAGAGGATCAAACAATATCGCAGGAGTCTAATATAAATATGTCTATATGCGTATGCAGGCTTCGCTGCTCGCCTTTGCCGCACTGGCTGCGGAGGTCGCCGCACTGAAGCAGGACCTCGAAGGGTCCAAGGAAGAGCTCGGCCTTGCCAAGAGGCAGCTCGAGGAGAACAAAGGTAAGTAGTACCTAGTCTATGGATATATATAAAAAGAATGCGATTGCAAAATGACAGGATCATCATAAATTTGCCAGGGGCCACGGCCGAGGTGGCGACCCTGAAGCAAGCGCTATCTGAGGCCGAAAACAAAGCGGCCAAGGAGCGCACCGAGCGAGAAAGGCATGAGGCACGGGTGGGCGAGGTGCAGCAAGAGCTCCACACTCTGGTGACGAAGCACGAGGCGTTGGAGCTTGACTTGAAGACGCGAGAGTCCGAGCTTGCCACTGCCCTTGAGAGTGCAAAGAGTGCCAAGGCCGAAGCCCAAAAGGCCTTCCAGGAGATTGATGCGATGAAGAAGATAGCGGCGGGTAAGGCATTCTATATGCAAAGCAAGCATGTGAAAGTAAATTACTTTTTACTTACCCTAATCCGGAGCTCTCCAGGAGCATTCGCAGATTTGCCCCGCAGCGTGTCGGATGCCGCATAGTTTTACCAGGCCGAGGAGGGAAGCTCAATGGAGAAGCTGTTCTGGTCTCAATATACTAGGACCGAACACCCGATTCCTCTGAGCCACCAGCTGAAGCAACTGGTCGAGCTGCACAAGGTGGCCGAACAGGCCATGAAGGGCTTTATAGTCCGGATGTGGCCTGGCGACGCCCTTCCCAATAGCTACTTCAGCCTGGTGAGGCGGCTTGTGGATGCCTGCCCACGACTGGAAGTCACCAAGCGGTCCATCTGCATCGAAGGTGCACGCCGGGCTTTCGCCCGTGTGAAGGTGCAATGGGCCAAGATGGACGCCGTGAAGCTGGTGAAGGAAGGGCCGCCGCAGGGCAAGGAGCATCGCCACCCCGAGATGTACTATGAGGGTGTCCTGAAGGGTGCCCGTCTCGTAGCGGACGAGTGTGCAAGAGATGTAGTATTTGAATGAACTTGCTCGTGTAATCCTGTATTATGAAAACTTGTTCATATGCGCTATGCAACGCTTGTCTGATTTAAAATATTACCTTCTGTTCGGCTGTTTATCAAATCCGAGAGATGGCTAGTCGTTGGCTTCTACCCCCACGCCACGAGTCCTGGGGTGTTCGGGATAAACCTGAGCACTCTTGTTCCCATTGTTGGGTCCTTCGAGGGAGGTGCTCAGCACAACGAACAAGGCAATCGGACTATAATGCATTATCACTCTCACTTAGCCATAGAATTCTATAGTTTTAAATTTCGGCGAAGCCCCTAGTATTCGGAAGGCTGAATTCGGGGCGTGATACACGCCTTAAGCTGGACAGGGCCGACTCCTCGCTCTAAGCGGCATAAGTCTTTAGGGACTTGAAACCTCTCGAACATCGACCAGTCTCTCGCCTTATCATGACAGTTAGTTTTAACTTTCTCTACTGAGGTGCTTAGCCCAACAGAACCGGGGCACAATCGTAGTAGTTCTCCAAGTGCTACCTTAGCCGATATAGCGAAATGTAAGGTACAAAACATGGGAGTCAGGCAAACCAAACTATTGACCCAAGACATGATTCGGAGCTGATGCATATAATGCTATAAGTTCGGGGTGCCGCACTGTCGAAAGTGTTCGGACTTCTCACGCCGTATTATGGGGTATGCTTAAGCCCCTAGCGTATTGGCCGTACCAGAGTGTATGGGTGCTAGATGTCGTGAATGAACATATATATGAAAAGCAAGAATGCAATAATAGTTTTAATGCTATGCATTGTTTATTCAAAAAGGTGCGTTAAAGTAGAATAATACAAGTAGTGCGATAAGCAAAAAGTAGGACTGTTTGACATGTCCCTTCCAAGGGCAAGCTGAGGAATAGTATTAAAGCCAATATTTCACTCGTTATCGTAATCCACATGGGAGTTCCATGGTGTGACGTAGCTTTCTGCCTCCTTGGTTGCTGCATCATGTGTTCGGCAATCATGCTGCCGGACAGGGTTTCCAGAGATTAAAGTCTTGAAAAGAGAGAAATAACAAAGCGGGAAGCCCCTAGTGCGGTTTAAGCCGCGTCTTGGGGCGTGCCGTAGTTGTGCCCCCCTCCCCGCCTGTGCCCATGGTATTTTTAATGTGTAATTATGTACGCGTGGCACGGATTCGCCGTTTGGCTGGGACCGGGGTGGGGGCTGCATTGCTATGCGAGCTCGGAATGTGCCAGGCGGTCCAGTTGCCGATTACTCCAGGTGCGCTTGAAGTTGTCCGGGTCCTTAATCGCCGAACTAGTGGATTGCCTTAAGAGGCTGCTTTGTGCTTCTGCTGCAAGGGCTACAGTGTGCTCCTCCGTGCGGAGAGAGCGCTCTGTGTTTCCATTGACTGTGATGACCCACCGAGGTCCTGGCATCTTGAGCTTGAGATATGCATAATGCGGTACCGCATTGAATCTTGCAAATGCGGTTCGCCCGAGCAGTGCATGGTAGCCACTGCGGAACGGGACTATGTCAAAGATTAACTCTTCGCTTCGGAAGTTATCCGGGGATCCGAAGACCACTTCTATTGTGACTGAGCCTATGCAATGGGCCTCTACACCTGGTATGATGCCTTTAAAGGTCGTTTTTGTGGGTTTGATCCTTGACGGGTTGATATCCATTTTGCGCACTGTGTCCTGATAAAGGAGGTTCAGGCTTCTGCCGCCATCCATAAGGACTCGAGTGAGGTGAAATCCGCCAATGATTGGGTCTAGGACCAATGCGGCGAATCCGCCATGACGAATGCTAGTGGGGTGGTCCCTGCGGTCGAAGGTGATCGGACAGGAAGACCATGGGTTAAACTTTGGGGCGCCTGGCTCCAACGCGTATACGTCCCTGAGCGCACGCTTCCGCTCCCTCTTGGGGATGTGGGTTGCATATATCATGTTCACCGTCCGCACTTGAGGGGGAACCTCTTCTGTCCTCCGGTGTTCGGCTGCCGGGGCTCCTCCTCGTCATCACTATGTGACCCCTTATCTTTATTTTCGGCATTTAACTTGTCGGCCCGCTTGAACACCCAACAATCCCTGTTGGTGTGGTTGGCTGGCTTGTCGGGGGTGCCGTGTATTTGGCACGAGCGATCAAGTATACGGTCCAAACTGGACGGGCCCGGAGTGCTTCTTTTGAATGGCTTTTTCCGCTAACCGGGTTTATAGCCTTTCAATCCGGCATTGACTGCCGTATCCTCGGTATTGTCGCTGTTAATGCGGCGCTTATGTTCGTTGCGACGTGACCTGCTGTTGTCGTCCTTGGTATCCGAAGTACCATGGTTCTTTGATATGTTATTGCTGCGAGCCAACCAGCTATCCTCTCCCGCACAGAAGCAGGTCATGAGTGTCGTGAGGGCTGCCATAGATTTCGGCTTTTCCTGGCCAAGGTGCTGGGCGAGCCATTCGTTGCAGATGTTGTGCTTGAAAGCTACTAGGGCCTCTACATCCGGATAGTCGACGATTTGATTTTTCTTTGTTAGGAACCGTGTCCAGAATTTCCTGGCCGATTCCTCTGGCTGCTGAATTATGTGGCTCAAGTCATCGGCATCTGGTGGTCGCACATAAGTGCCCTGAAAGTTGTCGAGGAATGCGGCTTCCATATCTTCCCAATAGCCGATGGACTCTGCTGGCAACCTGTTGAGCCAATGCCAAGCTGGTCCTTTGAGTTTGAGTGGGAGGTATTTGATGGCGTGTAGGTCATCACCGCGGGCCATGTGGATGTGCAGGAGGAAATCCTCGATCCATACCGCAGGATATGTTGTGCCGTCATATGGTTCTATATTTACGGGTTTGAAACACTCTGGGATTTGATGATCCATTACTTCGTCTGTGAAGCATAAGGGGTGTGCGGCGCCTCTGTACTGGGCTATGTCGCGACGCAGCTCGAATGAGTCTTGCCCATTGCGTTTGGCCCGGCCGGACTTACTTTTACTGTATCCGGCGTGACGATTATCGTCTCGCATAGTGGCGCGCCCTCGTGATCCGTAGATTGATCTTGCATGTTTTGCTTTTTCCTCCAATACGTCTCACAGGTCTGGCATATTTCCCCATGCCTTTTTATTTGAATGGCGTTGGGGTGCGGGCTGAGCTTTTGGCTGGAATGTCTCTCTGTCACGGCCACGAGGTGGCTGATCAGCCGCTTCATACGCCGGGGATGTAGGTTTCGGTGCTTCCTCCTCTAGTCGGGGTAGCAACCTTCACTTTGGGTAACTCTTGGAGGGGTGTTCGAGTTTATATTCCTCGGCCGCCAGGACTTCAGTCCATCTGTCAGCTAGATAGTCTTGATCAGCTTGAAGCTGCTGCTGCTTTTTCTTGAGGCTATTTGCCGTGGCTATAAGCCAGCGCTTGAAGCACTCTTGTTCGACGGGATCCTCTGGCACGATGAATTCATCCTCATCGAGGCTTGCCTCATCTTCGGAGGGAGGCATGTAATTATCATCCTCCACCTCTCCATCTGCCGCTCTCTCAGGCGGGCTGGCTCCTTCACCCTCCTTCTCTAAATCTTGCTAGAGGGGATTGTTGTTGTCTTCGGCACTGTCCGGAGTGCTATTATCTCCGGTGCCGGTATCACCACTTTTGCCTTGGCGGGACTTAGAGCGGCGCCGCTGACGCCGGCGCTTGGGTTTCTTTTTGGAGGGGTCATCCTCCGTTGTCTCGTCGCCATTGCCTTCTTTGGGTGTGTCCACCATGTATATATCGTATGATGAGGTGGCTGTCCAGTGCCCTGTGGGTAGTGGTTCCTCTTTGTCTCCCGCATCATCGTCCATACCGTCGATGTCTTCGGAGTCGAAGTCGAGCATGTCGGTTAAAACATTGACAGTGTCTACTATGTGGGTGGTGGGTGGGTGGCGAATTTCTTCGTCATCCGCATCCCAATCTTGCCGGACATAGTTCGGCTAGGACTCTCCTGACACGGAGAGAGACCCTAATGAGTTTAGTATGTCGCCAAAGGGCGAGTGCTAAAAAAATCCGCGGAGGTAAACTCCATGATCGGCGCCCAATCGGATTCGATAGGAACGGGCACAGGCGGTTCGGAGTCCGTGGCCGGAGAAGGATCCGGCAGTTTAGCAACATGGCTCTCGTAAAGGGTAAGGTCGATATTCGGCTCGATCGACGCAGAGGATACGGCCTCCGTGGCCGGGTCTATCCACCCGTTCACGAATGGCGCAACTGGCTCCGAATTGAGGGTCGGAGCGGCTGCCGGTGCGATCTCCGGAACACTGTCTGACGGTAGAGCTAAATCGTACCCATCGTGACTGCGTGGCGCACAAGGCAGGGGCTCGAATCCGTTGAAGATCAAGTCTCCGCGGATATCGGCCATGTAGTTTAAGCTTCCAAACCTGACCTGATGGCCAGGGGCGCAACTTTCGATTTGCTCCAGATGGCCACGCGAGTTGGCCCGTAGTGCGAAGCCGCCGAACACAAAGATCTGTCCGGGGAGAAAAGTCTCACCCTGGACTGCATCACTATCGATGATCGTTGGAGCCATCAAGCCTAATGGCAACGACACAAAGGAATTCTCAATGAAAGCACCAATGTCGGTGTCAACACCAGCGGATCTCGGGTACGGGGTCCCGAACTGTGCGTCTAAGGCGGATGGTAACAGGAGGCAGGGGACACGATGTTTTACCCAGGTTCGGGCCCTCATGATGGAGGTAAAACCCTATGTCCTGCTTGATTTATTCTTGATGATATGAGTATTACAAGAGTTGATCTACCATGAGATCAGAGAGGCTAAACCCTAAAAGCTAGCCTATGGTATGATTGTATGTTGTCCTACGGACTAAAACCCTCTGGTTTATATAGACACCGGAGGGGGCTAGGGTTACACAAGGTCGGTTACAAAGGAGGAGATATACATATCCGTATTGCCTAGCTTGCCTTCCACGCCAAGTAGAGTCCCATCCGGACACGAGACGAAGTCTTCAATCTTGTATCCTCATAGTCCAACAGTCCGGCCAGAGGATATAGTCCGGCCGTCCGGAGACCCCCTAATCCAGGACTCCCTCAGTGGTATCCTCTTTTGAACGATTCAAGTGGCTTGACTTGTCACATGTTCACGCATGTAGTTGAAACAAAATCAACATAACCTCTACGATATTTATGTTCATGGTGCATTATATCCTACTCATGCTTGCATACTGTGTTGATTAATTTTAAAGCATGTTCATGACTGTTGCCGCTCTCAAGTTGGTCGCTTCCCAGTCTTTTTCTAGCCTTCACCTGTACTAAGCGGGAATACTGCTTGTGCATCCAATTCCATAAACTCCATATGAGTCCACCATACCTACCTATATACGGTATCTACCTGCCGTTCCAAGTAAATTTGTATGTGCCAAACTCTAAACCTTCAAATAAACATTCTGTTTTGTATGCTCGAATAGCTCATGTATCAACTAGGGCTGTCCGTATCTTCCATGTTAGGCGGGTTATGCTCAAGAGGAGTGGACTCCGCTCCTCACTCACGAGAAAATGGCTGGTCACCGAGATGCCCAGTCCCATGCTTTATGCAAATCAAATCAAAATAATTGCAAACAAAACTCCCCCTGAGAATCTTGTTAGTTGGAGGCACTCGTTGTTTCGAGCAAGCCATGGATTGATGCTTGTTGGTGGAGGGGGGAGTATAAACTTTACAATTCTATTTGGGAACCGCCTATAATGTGTGTAGCATGGCAGATATCGCCATCTCTTGGTTGTTATGTTGACAATGAAAGTATACCGCTCAAAATATTATTCATCTCTATTTTAAAACCGAGCTCTGGCACCTCTACAAATCCCTGCTTCCCTCTGCGAAGGGCCTATCTATTTACTTTTATGTTGATTCATCATCCTCTTATTAAAAAGCACCAGTTGGAGAGCACCGCTGTCATTTGCATTCATCACTATTAGTTTACATTGAGTATGACTTGACTGGATCTCTTTTACCATGAATTACAATGTTTAGTCAGTCCTTGATATTTAAAGGTGCTCTGCATTTATATTTTGTGGTCTCAGAAAGGGCTAGCGAGATACCATCTTGTTATATCATTGTAGCGACCAGACCACAAACGGTCCAATCTCTGTGCTCTGGTGTCATCCCTGGATCAGTAATGCTGACACCACACAGTACTCGAAGGATTTATAACAGAGTAGCAATCACACACTTATTACATCGAGTGTCTCAATAGAGAACTTATTACAATAAACATGGCTTAAGGCCATCTAATAACGATAACAGTAGAAGGCTTGGAAGATAAGCGAGTCCATCAACTCCAATGGCATCACTAAGTATAGAACCACGACCTAAAAACTCCTTAGTCATCGTCTGAAAAGTCTACAACATTAACGTTGCAGCCCGGAAACGGGTCAGCACATGGAATATGCTGGCAATGTAACACATAGAGAGTAATGGAATGAAACAGCTATTCTATATGCATATTTGGCTGGTGGAGAGCTCTATGGTTACAGTTCTTGCGTAAAGCCAATTTTTCCCTACTGCAAAGGAATAAATTTATTTAACTATGATGGTGGTTGTTAAACATTGAGAATGGTTGATAGCATTCTCAATCCCAATTAAACATCATTAAACAAAACCCAACCAAATTAATTTAGGGTACCATGTTGAGATTCATATGATAATCTAGGTTCTAGATACTCAAGATGTCCATAACCAGGGACACGGCTAACCATGATTAGTTTATACACTCTGCAGAGGTTTGCACACTTTTCCCCACAAGACTCGATCGCCTTCGTTTGGTTTGTCGCACTACATGGTGTTTGAGAAGACGGATGACCGAGACATAGTCTTTCAGAAGCGCTAGCACCTTACGATCGGGTAGACCGTACCACCTACATCCCCTACATCTGCTAGTCTACCACCATAAGAGTTTGCATGACTTAGTCAACTATGCTAGAGCCCATAATAGCTTGTGGCTGCACACGGAAGTTTCTAGCATGAAAACTCTCATGATCCCTTTGAGCCTGGGTGGCGGTCCAAAAGAAAACAGGCAAATCGTGGATTACCCAGGTGCCTCAATCCACCCAGATGTGTGCTTAAGTTGCCACCTTAGATAAACCATTAATTAACAACTCACATCTGTCATGGATATCACTCACCCAATCCATGTCTACTAGCATAGAATAGCAATAATAAGCAAACATAGAAGTAACTCCCAAAGGTTTGACAATAAACAGGTAATAGGTACTACCTCAACTACTTCCCATCCCACAATTTAATTAGATCCTAATCATGCAATGTTTGAGGATTTGATCTAATGCAATAAAACTGGGTAGTAGGAAAGCTATGATCAAGTGTTACTTGCCTTGCTGATGATCCGCGAAACCTAGAGATTCGAAGTAACAGGCGGCGCACTCCGGTTATTCTATCGCAGACAAACAACAAGCATACAATAAGTACTCATCTAAAGCACAGGTAAAACTCAAGTAAGAGATCTAACCAGAAAGTTCAACTTAAGAACTCAGGTTTGCAAAAGAATCAAATCGAACGAAGCAACAAAAGTCAAACGGCGAAAGAAAACAACTTCGTTCTACTAATCTGGATCTAAGGTAATTTTTACAGTGGCAAAAACTTATTTAAGTTGGTTAGAGGGATAGAGGGTTTCGAGACGAAACTCCAGGTGCTTGAATCGCCTGATTCCAATAAACGAGCAAAAAGTTATACTAAAACGAAAATCGGATCAGAAATCGCGATCAGAAAATAATCACGAAAAATCCGAGAAAAAGAAAAACAACGAACGGATTAACGAACGAACGTTCGTTAACCGGATCTAAACGATGAATACGTTCATTAAAACGAACGAACGAGCGAACGCTCGCTATTTAACCTAAACCGAAAAAACCAATCTAAATAAAAAAACGGAAACCAAAAAAAACCGATGGAAAAACCGAACGGTTTTTCAAGAAAAACGGTGCCGTGGAAATCGAGGCACCTCAGCGGCGGGTCGGCGGCGGCGGGGTCCGGCGAGGCGGCGGCGTGAGCGGCGGCGGCGCGGGGCTCGAGGGCGGGCGGGGCTGGCGGCTAGGGTTTGGCCCGGGGCTGGGCTGCTGCTTATAAAACCTGCTGGGCCAGGAGTCCTAGTCGGACATGACCCGGTTAGGTCGGTGCACGTTTTTTTTAAATAATTACGCGCAGAAGAAAAATAAAAAGAAATACTAAGCAGACTCCAAAAATCCCGAAATAAAATTTCCCGGGCTTCTAAAGTTAAGCCGCACAAGGTGAACATTTATTTGGGGCCTAAATGCAATTTTGAAAAACGCACATTTTTCCTAAATTCAAATAAAATACCGGAAAACTCCGAAATAAAATCTTACTTGATTTTATTATTAAATCCTCAATATTTCTTTATTTTGGGAAATTCATTTTATTCTCTCTCTCATATTTTTGTAATAGAAATAATTGATGATATATAATTAAAATCAAATGATCCTATTCTCAATTTTTTGAGAAAACTCAAAGATGAAAATAACGAAATCCCCAACTCTCTCCGTGGGTC
Source organism: Triticum monococcum (assembly GCA_034509565.1). Taxonomy (NCBI): domain Eukaryota; kingdom Viridiplantae; phylum Streptophyta; class Magnoliopsida; order Poales; family Poaceae; genus Triticum; species Triticum monococcum. The sequence goes on along the minus strand of CM067847.1, from coordinate 604,204,736 downwards.
CTTGAGTTGCGTAGAATTTCTAGGATCAAAACCAAAAGCAAATAAATATGATATGCAATGATGATCTAATGTATAACATTCGAAATTGAAAATTTGGGATGTTACAAACCTACCCCCCTTAAGATGAATCTCGCCCTGGAGATTCGGGTTGGCTAGAAAATAGGTGAGGGTGGTCCTTGAGCAAATCTTCCTATCCCTCCCAGGTGGCTTCGTATTCCGTGTGGTGGCTCCATTGAACCTTACAAAACTTGATAACCTTGCTGCGAGTGACTCGACTGGAAAACTCGAGAATCTTAACTGGTTTCTCCTCATAGGTCAAATTGTTATCCAACTGGATTGCTTCCAATGGCACTGTATCCCTCAACGGTATGTCAGCCATCTCCGCGTGGCACTTCTTCAACTGAGAAACGTGGAATACATCATGAACTCCTGACAATCCTTCGGGCAATTCCAACTTGTAGGCCACTTCTCCCATACACTCCAAAACTCGATATGGTCCTACAAATCGTGGTGCTAACTTTCCCTTGACTCCAAAACGCTTTGTTCCCCGAAGTGGTGATACTCGAAGATAAGCTCTATCTCCAACTTCGTAAAGTGTCTCCTTGCATTTAGAATCTGCATAACTCTTCTTTCTGGACTGGGCTATCTTGAGCCTATCGCGAATCAACTTCACCTTCTCTTCAGACTCTTTAATCAAGTCAGGTCCAAACAACTGGAGGTCTCCAACTTCGTCCCATGACAACGGTGTCCTGCACCTCCTTCCGTACAAGGCTTCTAAAGGGGCCATCTTTAAACTGGTTTGGTAACTGTTGTTGTAAGAGAATTCTGCATATGGAAAATTTTCGTCCCAACTAGACCTATAATCTAGCGCACAAGCTCTCAGCATATCCCTCCAAAACCTGATTGACTCTCTCGGTCTGTCCATCTGTCTGTGGATGAAAAGTTGTACTAAATTCTAGCCTAGTTCCCAAAGTTTCGTGTAGCTGCTTCTAGAACTTTGAGGTAAACTGGGTTCCTCTATCTGATACGATACTCCTAGGAACTCCATGCAGACATACGATTCTGGTCATGTATATCATTGCCAACTTTGCACTAGTATAGGTAGTCTTCATTGGAATGAAATGAGCTATCTTTGTCAAACGATCGACTACAACCGAAATCGAGTCATAGCCTGAACGTGTTATGGGCAATCCTGTAATAAAATCCATGCCTAGCTTATCCCACTTAGATTCGTGTATCAGCAATGGTTGTAGCAATCCTGCTCGCTTCTGATGCTCTGCCTTCACTCTCTGACATACATCACAAACTGCTACGTACTCCGCAATATCCTTCTTCATTCCGGTCCACCAGAAAATATCCTTCAAATCCAAATACATCTTGGTATTTCCTGGGTGAATCGAATATGGTGAATCATGTGCCTCTTGCAGTATCAACTTCCTGATCTCCAGGTCATTGGGCACGTAAACACGGTCTTCAAACCATAGGGTATTGTGCTCATCCTCACGAAATCCCTTAGCCTTTCCTTTGCTAAGTTTCTCCTTAATAGAAGCAATCTCCTTGTCAGTCCTTTGGGCTTCTCTAATTTTATCCATCAATGTAGACTGAATCTCCAATGCTGCTACATAGCCTCTCGGGACTATTTCTAAACATAACTCCCAAAGAATTTCGACTAACTCCCTTGGTAATTCTCCCGTCATTAGGGTGTTGACATGACTCTTACGCCTTAATGCGTCGGCTACTACATTAGCCTTTCGGGGGTAATAATGCAATTTCATATCATAATCCTTGATGAGCTCCAACCATCTCCTTTGTCTGAGATTCAAGTCCTTCGGTGTGAAATATACTTCAAACTCTTATGATCCGTATACACCTCGCAATGGTTTCCAATCAGAAAATGTCTCCAAGTCTTCAGTGCATGCACTACAGCTGCTAACTCCAAATCATGCGTAGCATAATTCAACTCATGAGGTTTCAGTTGTCATGAAGCATACGAAACAACTCTCCCTTCCTGCATAAGCACTGCTCCAAGTCCTCGACGTGAAGCGTCGCAATACACCTCATAATCCTTGGTCTGATCTGGCAGAATCAACACTGGTGAGGTAACCAATCGTTTCTTCAACTCCTGGAAACTAGCCTCACATTCCTCCGTCCATATGAACTTGGTATCTTTCTTCAACAACTCCTTCATAGGCTTCGCAATCTTTGAGAAATTCTCAATAAATCTCCGGTAGTATCCTGCGAGTCCAAGAAAACTCCGGATCTCTCCAACTGTTGTTGGTGCTTCCCAATTGGTCATAGTGATAACCTTTGTGGGGTCAACTGCTATTCCTTCTCCGGATATAACGTGTCCGAGGAATCCTACTTCCTTCAACCAAAACTCACATTTGCTAAACTTGGCATATAATTGATGTTCCCTGAGCTTTCCAAGAACCAAACGCAAATGTTCCTTATGCTCCTCTTCATTCTTTGAGTAAACCAGGATATCATCAATGAACACTATGGCGAACTTATCCAAAAAATCCATAAACACTTTGTTCATCATGTTCATAAAATATGCAGGTGCGTTAGTCAGACCAAATGACATAATGGTATACTCGTACAGCCCATACCTGGTGGTAAAAGCCGTCTTGGGTATATCTTGTTCCCGAATCTTCAACTGGTGGTATCCTAATCGCAGATCGATCTTGGAAAATACCTTAGCTCCTTGCAATCGATCAAACAGATCATTGATCATCGGTAGTGGGTACTTGTTCTTGATTGTTACTTCATTCAATCCTCGATAATCGACAACCATCCTTAATGATCCATCCTTCTTCTCCACTCGAAGTACTGACGATCCCCAAGGTGAAGAACTTGGGCGAATATAACCTTTATCCAGTAACTCCTTAATTTGCTTCTTAATCTCCACCAAATCCTTTGCAGGCATCCTGTATGGTCTCTTCGATATTGGCCCTGTGCCTGGCAATACCTCAATCAAAAACTCAATGTCTCTATCTGGTGGCATGCCTGGCAACTCCTTTGGAAATACATCAGGGAATTCCTTTACCACTGGTAGTTCCTCCTGCACAACTCCTGTTAAGCAATTTACTTGAGTCCTCTTTGGCATATGTCGGGATACATACTTGATCCTTCTCCCTTCTGGGGTGGTAAGCAAAATTGACTTACTAGCACATTCAATATTCCCTTCATACTTTGATAACCAATCCATGCCTAATATCACATCCAATCCTTGGGATTCCAATACTATTAGGTCTGAGGGAAAAACATAGTTACCAATCCTTAACGATAACCGATCACACCATCGACTAGCCATATATTCTGCTCCAGGCGAGGTTACTAACATGGGTGACCTAAGGGCTTGGGTTGACAGGTTATACTTATCCACAAATCCCCTTGAGATGTATGAATGCGATGCACCAGTATCAAAAAGAACGAGTGCAGTAAATGACTTAACCAAAAACTTACCTATTACTGCATCAGGCCGAGCTTCAACCTCCTCCACCCAAACGTGGTTCACCTGTCCCCTGTTGAAAGGGTTCGGCTTCTTCCCAGAGCTTCCATTGCTATTTCCATTTTGTAATTCAGGACATTCATTGGCATAATGTCCGGTCTTCGAACACTTAAAGCAAGTGACTTGGCTCAGGTCTTTCTTGGCTGGGGTTGATGGGTTGGTGCGGTTCTGGTCGTTGCTTCCTCCATTAGCATTACCATTCCTAGGGCCATTGTGATTGTGCGAGCTACCTCCTCCATGGGTATGCTGAAAATGTCCTCCCGGTCTAGGGGTAAAACGTGGCTTCTGTTGAGCTCCTGAATTGTACTTTCCTTATGCATACTTCCTCTTGTGACTTTCAATTTGCTGCTGCTTCCCTTCAATCATAAGAGCATGATCTACCAACTCCTGGTAGTTGTTGAAGGTTGCTACCATCAACTGCATGCTCAACTCATCGTTCAGTCCTTCCAGAAACTTCTCCTGCTTAGCTGCATCCGTAGCAACGTCATCTGGGGCATAACGTGCTAATTTACGAAAGTCCTCCACGTACTGGCCAACTGTCCGTCCTCCTTGGCGCAAGTTGCAAAACTCACGCTTCTTCATGGCCATAGCTCCTGCTGAAACATGGGCAGTGCGAAAAGCCTGCTGAAACTGGTCCCATGTGATAGTGTCGACAGGGAAAGTGGCTGTGGAATTCTCCCACCATGATGCTGCGGGTCCATCAAGCTGATGTGCGGCAAACTTCACCTTCTCCGCGTCCGTGCATCCTGCTGTGGTCAACTCTCTAGCTGTCTTACAGAGCCAATCATCTGCTACTATTGGCTCGGTGCTACTGGAAAACACCTGCGGGTTCAGCCTAAGAAAACGGGCTAAATGATCACCAGGTGGTGGTGGTGGATTGTTGTTGTTGTTCCCCTGATTCTGATTCTGGATTAGCAACTGCATCAATGTGTTCTGCTGCTGGATCAACTGAGTGAGCTCCGGTGGAAAGGTAAATCTGGTGTCACGTCTCGGAGGCATCTGAGGGTTTAGAAAAGATGAGATTTAAGAATAGAGGGGGTCTAACGAGAAAACACTACCCATATGCACATGAGGCAAAAATCAAACAATTCACTTCATTCATTCAATCAAACAAGGGCATACAATCGATCTAACTATCGCAAAAGTGCTCGGACTATAATATTTACATGGTGAACTACTACTACTGATGAGGTGGTCTACTAGAAATATTCTTCGGTTGCAGGCTCCATGATATCTGCTCCAGCTTCATCTACATAGTCATCATCGCTATCATCTGGGTCCGAGTCGGTGTCGTCGATGATGATGTAGTCTTCCGAGCGAATCTCCTTGGGTTCTTCGTCTTCTTCTACTGGTGTAGGGCCTCCCATAAATACCCCGATCTTCATTGTTAGGTCGGCATTCTTGTCCACTAATACTTCAATTTCTTCTTCATAATCTTCACGTGTAGCCTTGAGTTCTTCCTCCAGTTCCTTGATTCTTGTCCTTGCCTTCTTCAGGTCTATCATGTCGGCGCACATCTGGTTCTCCTGATATCGAATGTGCTGGTTTAACTCCTGGATAAAAGCTCCAATTGATCTATCCTTCCTGGTGCTGATCATCTCCCAGTGCTCATCTCGGCGTCCACAAATCTGGTAGATAGTATCCTTGAGATCATTGCAGTAGACTTCTCCAATGCGTCCTATGGCGATGTGAGCTGCCATGCTCTTTCCTAGACTCCATGTTGGTGCATCAAAAGAAAACTCTATGGGCTTAGTGACTGGCATGAACGTCCTTCCTGAAACTTGAACTTGAATCATCCAGCGCTCTTCTTCAGTTAAAGTGGCGTTGTAGGTTCCAGTGAAGCTTGGTACTCCTATGTTCAGGTATCTAGTGACTTCCTTCAAGTGACGTCCAAAGGGTGTATCTTCATCCGGTTGCGTGAACTTGTTCCTCGCATTCACCATCCTAAAAGAGTAGAAAAGATGAGAGGTCAGGAGAGAAGAGAGTAGGTAGTGATCTAGGTCTTTAGCTTAGTGGTCGTGTCCAACAGTCAGCATGTGCTCTGATACCATCTCTGTAGCGACCATACCTCAAACGGTCCAATCTCTGTGCTCCAGTGTCATCCCTGGATTAGTAATGCTGACACCACACAGTACTCAGAGGATTTATAAAAGAGTAGCAATCACACACTTATTACATCGAGTGTCTCAATAGAGAACTTATTACAATAAACATGGCTTAAGGTCATCTAATAACGATAACAACGGAAGGCTTGGAAGATAAGCGAGTCCATCAACTCCAACGGCATCACTGAGTATAGAACCATGACCTAAAAACTCCTTAATCATCGTCTGAAAAGTCTGCAACATTAACGTTGCAGCCTAGAAACGGGTCAGCACATGGAATACGCTGGCAATGTAACACATAGAGAGTAATGGAATGAAACAGCTATTCTATATGCATATTTGGCTGGTGGAGAGCTCTATGGTTACAGTTTTTGGGTAAAGCCAATTTTTCCCTACTACAAAGGAATAAATTTATTTAACTATCATGGTGGTTGTTAAACATTGAGAATGGTTGACAGCATTCTCAATCCCAATTAAACATCATTAAACAAAACCCAACCAAATTAATTTAGAGTCACATGTTGAGATTCACATGATAATCCAGGTACTAGATACTCAACATGTCCATAACCGGGGACACGACTAACCATGATTAGTTTATACACTCTGCAGAGGTTTGTGCACTTTTCCCCACAAGACTCGATCGCCTCCGTTTGGTTTCTCGCACTACATGGTGTTTGAGAAGACGGATGACCGAGACATAGTCTTTCAGCAGCGCTAGCACCTTACGATCGGGTAGACCGTACCACCTACATCCCCTACATCTGCTAGTCTATCACTGTAAGAGTTTGCACGACTTAGTCAACTATGCTAGAGCCCATAATAGCTTATGGCTGCACACAGAAGTTTCTAGCATGAAAAATCTCACATCCTGGGTGGCGGTCCAAAAGATAACAGGTAAATCCTGGATTACCCTAGTGCCTCAATCCACCTAGATGTGTGTTTAAGTTGCCACCTTAGATAAACCATTAGTTAACAACTCACATGTGTCATGGATATCACTCACCCAATCCACATCTACTAGCATAGCATAGCAATAATAAGCAAACGTAGAAGTAACTCCCAAAGGTTTGATAATAAATAGGTAATAAGTGCTACCTCAACTACTTCCCATCCCACAATTTAATTAGATCCTAATCATGCAATGTTTGAGGATTTGATCTAATGCAATAAAACTGGGTAGTAGGAAAGGTATGATCAAGTGTTACTTCCCTTGTTGATGATCCGCGAAACCTAGAGATTCGAAGTAACAGGCGGCGCACTCCGGGTATTCTATCGCAGACAAACAACAAGCATACAATAAGTACTCATCTAATGCACAGGTAAAACTCAAGTAAGAGATCTAACCAGAAAGTTTAACTTAAGAACTCCGGTTTGCAAAAAGAATCAAATCGAACGAAGCAATGAAAGTCAAACGGCGAAAGAAAACAACTTCGTTCTACTAATCTGGATCTAAGGCAATTTTTATAGTGGCAAAAACTTGTTTAAGTTGGTTAGACGGATAGAGGGTTTCGAGACGAAACTCCAGGCGCTTGAATCGCCTGATTCCGATAAACGAGCGAAAAATTATACTAAAATGAAAATCGGATCAGAAATCGTGATCAGAAAATAATCGCGGAATATCTGAAAAAAGGAAAAACGACGAACGGATTAACGAATGATCATTCGTTAACCGGATCTAAATGACGAATACGTTCGTTAAAACGAACGAATGAGCGAACGCTCGCTATTTAACCTAAACCGAAAAAACCGATCTAAATAAAAAAACGGAAACTAAAAAAACCGACGGAAAACCGACAGAAAAACCAAACGGTTTTTCGAGAAAAACAACGGCGCGGAAATAGAGGCACCTCGGCGGCGGGTCGGCGGCGGCGGGGTCCGACGAGGCGGCGGCGGTGCGGGGCTCAAGGGCGGGCGGGGCTGGCGGCTAGGGTTTGGCCCGGGGCTGGGCTGCTGCTTATAAAGCCTGCCGGGCCAGGAGTCCTAGTCGGACACGGCCCGGTTAGGTCGGTGCGCGTTTTTTTGAAATAATTACACACAGAAGAAAAATAAAAAGAAATACTAAACGGACTCCAAAAATCCCGAAATAAATTTTCCCGGGCTTCTAAAATCAAGCCGCACAAGGTGAACATTTATTTGGGGCCTAAATGCAATTTTGAAAAACACACATTTTTCCTAAATTGAAATAAAATACTGGAAAACTCCGAAATAAAATCTTACTTGATTTTATTATTAAATCCTCAATATTTCTTTATTTTGGGAAATTCATTTTATTCCCTCTCTCATATTTTTGTAATAGAAATAATTGATGATAAATAATTAAAATCAAATGATCCTATTCTCAATTTTTTGAGAAAACTCAAAGATGAAAATAATGAAATCCCCAACTCTCTCCGTGCGTCCTTGAGTTGCGTAGAATTTCTAGGATCAAAACCAAAAGCAAATAAAATATGATATGCAATGATGATCTAATCTATAACATTCCAAATTGAAAATTTGGGATGTTACAATCACATTATGATTGTTTTGAGAAAGTGTTGTCATCCGAGATATATTATTATTGCTCGCTAGTTGATTATGCCATTGATATGAGTAAACATGAGACCTATGGGTTATTGTGAATATGGTTAGTCTATAATCTTTGCTGAAAACTTGAATGTTGGCTTTACATATTTACAACAACAAGAGAAAATAGAGTTTGTAAAAGATTTTCTTTATCACTTTCAGTTTATCAACGGAATTGCTTGAGGACAAGCAAAGGTTTAAGCTTGGGGGAGTTGATACGTCTCCGTCGTATCAACTTTTCCACACACTTTTTCCCTTGTTTTGGACTCTAACTTGCATGATTTGAATGGAACAAACCCGGACTGACGCTGTTTTCAGTAGAATTGCCATGGTGTTATTTATGTGCAGAAACAAAAGTTCTCGGAATGACCTGAAACTTTACGGAGACTATTTTTGGAAATAATAAAAAATCCTGGCAAAAGATCAAGACCAGGGGGGCCGACACCCTAGCCACGAGGGTGGGGGCGCGCCCCTACCTCGTGGGCCCCCTGGAGCTCCTCCGACCTCAACTCCCACTCTATATATTCACTTTCGGGGAGAAAAATATAAGAGCGAAGGATTCATCGTGTTTTACAATACGGAGCCGCCGTGAAAGTGCAACTATCCCTGGGTGGTTTTGGTAATTCCTAACAACATATAGCTCATTGAGCTAATGCTATTCCAAGATTAATATTTCAGGAAAGGCACAATGAATGGCATGGCATGGATGAGGAAAGTGGACCCCCGCAAAATACTAAGGACAAAAAGATTGGCTCAAGCTCAAAGCTCAAGACTCTACATTTTATATTTTAGTGATCCAAGATCACATTGACTCTATAGGAAAAGCCAATACTATCAAGGAGGGATGAGGTGTTGCTTGATGAGGTTCTTGCTTCATAGTGCTTAGTGATATGCTCCAAAACCCTCAACTACCTTCCCACATCCACATATGTCCTAAACCAAAAGTCAAACTCGGCCCCACCGATTCTTTCTATCCGGCGCCACCGAGTTCAGATGTCACAGCCACTGCCACAAACCCTAGGAAAATCGGTCTCACCGATAGGGATCTCGGTCACACCGAGATGGGGTTGTAATCTCTTTGTTTCCCTTCGTAACGTTTCGGTCCTACCGAGATGAGCGATCGATCCCACCGAGATTGCAATGTAAACTCTCTGTTTCCCTTTTGTAACATTCGGTCCCACCAAAATGAGCGATCGGTCCCATCGAGTTTACCTAACCAACTCTCTGGTTAGCCTATTACCAAAATCGGTCCCACCGAGTTTGTGTAATCAGTCATACCAAGATTACGTTATGCCCTAACCCTAACCATATCGGTCCTACCGAGTTGCATCTCAGTCCCACCGAAAATCCTAACGGTCACTAGGTTTGCTAAATCGGTCCGACCGAGTTTCTCAATTCGGTCTCAGCGAGATTGGTAAATTGTGTATAACGGTTAGTTTTTGTGTGGAGGCTATATATACCCCTCCACCCACTCTTCATTCATGGAGAGAGCCATCAGAACATACCTACACTTCCAATACACATTTTCTGAGAGAGGACCACCTAGTCATGTGTTGAGGCCAAGATATTCCATTCCCACCATATGAATCTTGATCTCTAGCCTTCCCCAAGTTTCTTTCCACTCAAATCTTCTTTCCACCATATCCATATCCTGTGAGAGAGAGTTGAGTGTTTGGGAGACTATCATTTGAAGCACAAGAGCAAGGAGTTCATCATCAACACCCCATTTGTTACTTCTTGGAGAGTGGTGTCTCCTAGATTGGCTAGGTGTCACTTGGGAGCTTCCGACAAAGATTGTGGAGTTGAACCAAGGAGTTTGTAAGGGCATGGAGATCGCCTACTTCGTGAAGATATACCTCTAGTAAGGCAAGTCCTTCGTGGGCGATGGCCATGATGGGATAGACAAGGTGGCTTCTTCGTGGACCCTTCGTGGGTGGAGCCCTCTGTGGACTCGCGCAACCATTACCCTTCGTGGGATGAAGTCTCCATCAACGTGGATGTATGATAGCACCACCTATCGGAACCACAACAAAAACATCCGTGTCTCCAATTGCGTTCGAATTCTCCAAACCCGTCCCTTTACATTCTTGCAAGTTGCATGCTTTACTTTCCGCTGCGCATAGACTCTTTGCATGCTTGCTCGAATTGTGTTAAGATTGCTTGACTTGTGCTAAGATAGCTAAAGTCTTCCAAAGACTAAAATTGGGAAAAGGATAGATTTTTAATTGGTCAAGTAGTCTAATCACCCCCTCTAGACATACTTTCGATCCTACAAGTGGTATCAGAGCTTTGGTTTCCATTTGCTTTGATTTCCATAGCTTTTGGTGGTCATAGCCTTGGTTTCACAACCTAGGAGAGTATGGCGTCTAGCGAGGGAAATTACCACCGTAGAGGTCCTTACTTTAATGGTACTAATTTTGCTAGTTGGAAGCATAAGATGAAAATGCATATTCTTGGACATAACCCCGCCGTTTGGGCTATTGTGTGTGTTGGCTTGCAAGGTGAATTCTTTGATGGGAGAGAACCGAATCGTGAAGCTACCGTGGAAGAGTTGAAAATGCTACAATACAATGCTCAAGCTTGTGATATCCTCTTCAACGGATTGTGCCCCGAAAAATTCAACAAAATCAGTCGTCTTGAGAATGCAAAGGAAATTTGGGATACTTTGATTGATATGCACGAAGGTACCGACTCCGTCAAGGAATCCAAGTTGGATGTGCTTGAAAGTCAACTTGACAAGTTCAAAATGAAGGATGGTGAAGGTGTCGCTGAAATATACTCTAGGCTTGCTCTTATCACAAATGAGATTGCCGCCTTAGGAAGTGAAGAGATGACCGACAAATTCATCATCAAGAAGATCCTAAGAGACTTGGATAGAAAATATGATACCGTATGCACATTGATCCAAATGATTCCAAATTACAAAGATCTCAAGCCAACGGAAGTCATTTGAAGAATTGTTGCTCATGAGATGTCACTCAAGGATAAGGAGGAGCTCCATAACAAGTCAAGTGGTGCTTACAAAGCCTCATGTGAAGCCCCCACATCATCAAGTGAGAAACAAACCTTCAATGAAGAATTGAGCTTAATGGTGAAGAACTTCAACAAGTTCTACAAGAATAGAAGCAAAGAGAGAAGTTCCAAGTCAAGGTCCTACAATGACAAAAGATCTTCTAGTCGAGAGCAAAACTGCTACAATTGTGGAAGACCCGGACACTACTCCAATGAGTGTACGGCTCCCCACAAGAGAAGAGAAGATTCTCCCAAAAGAAGAAGTAGAAGAGAAGAATCACCATCAAGGGAGAGAAGGAGTAGGGATGATAGATATGAACGAAGACCCTCTCGGAGAAGCAAGGATTCGGAAAGGAAGGACAAGTCATCAAGGAGCTACACAAAACGAAGACATCAAGCTCATGTTGGTGAATGGGTATCCGGCTCCGACTCCGACAATGACTCCGAGAGAAGCTGTCACTCCGACTCCGAATATACTCAAGATGAGGGTGTTGCCGGTCTAGCACTTGTGTCAACCAACTCCTATGACATATTTGATTCACCAAATGAAGGAATTGGAAGATACTTCATGGCCAAAGGTCCAAATGTATCACACCCCGAGTATGTTGATTTCAATAGTGATGAAGATGACTTGTTAGGTGATGATGATTTACTTGTTGACAACTATAGTGATGAATACTATGATGAAACGAATGACAATGATAAGGAGAAGATTGAGTCTCTAACTAAAGAACTAAACACTCTTAAGTTAGGTCATGAAACTATCTTAGGAGATCATCGAGAACTTTTAAGGACTCATGAGAAATTACGTTTTGAAAAGCTCAATCTTGAGCAAGAGCATGAGTTCTTAAAGGCAATCAATGATGATCTTCGCAAGAAAAGTTCTTCTTACATTGCCATCCATTTACTCTTATCCACTTACATGCCTCAAGTCAAGTCTAGTAACAAGAACAAGAAAGATTCTTCCTCTAGTAGTAACAATAATCATGCTAAATCCAATGTTGTTGCTTCTAGTAGTTCTCTTGATTCCACTAATGATTCTCTTAGCCAAGTTACACTTGAGAAAGAAAAAAGCTTATTGAAGGGAATTATAGAGAAAAGTGTTTACAAGAGCCTTGCCGGGAGTAAGGAATTCGAGGAAATTGTATGCAAGCAAGGAAGGCACCGGAAGAATCAAGGTATTGGTTTTGAACGAAAGTTCGATGCCAATGGAGTTGCGTGGGAAGAAGATCAATACCCCAAGACGAAGTTTGTTCCTCAATAAGAGAAGTATGATCCTACTTCTTTCAAAGGGACACAAGCTCAAGATGATCTTCCACCACAAGACCACAAGCAAAAAGGCAAGGACAAGCTTAAAGAGGAAATTGATGCATTTGAAGAAGCTCCTAAGGCCTTGGTCAAGTGGGTTCCCAAGACTACATCAAGTTCCACTTCATCAAGTATAACTACAACTCCGAGGATTCCCATCAAGATGGTGTGGATCCTGAAGAAGAAGAACTAGAGAGTTCTTGAGGGTGACTCCGCCAAAATACTTCACTCTTATCATTTTGGCAAGAACGAGTGCAATAAACTTCCACATCTTGCACTAGTTCAAGGAGTCACAAACCCTCTTGTTGGCAAGACAAGGGACAAGGTAACCTAAAGCTTTCATAGACATCATCTTGTGTGTGCATCACTCTATGTCTATGGATATCCTTGTTTGTTCCTTGTGGGACTAACCCGTGTAGGTATTGAAAGTGCAACTCACTCCAAAGGATAGCTCCAAATGATCTACATCAACATTGAGCATCCACATCTTCAACATCTACATGAAGTCATCATCGACAAAACCCAAGGTTAGTTCATCCCTCTTAAGGGGGATCTCACATCTAGGGGGAGCTTTACTCTAAGAATTAAGCTAAAGCAACTCTAATGGTGTGAACACAACAACGCTTTATGTAAAAGTGGTAACCCCACTTGTGCTTAAACGATGAGTATGACCAATGATCAAATGTTCTCATTTGACTTCTAAGTTAATATACTCATATATAGATGAGTTAGTCATCGCCAATTGCTTGATAGATGCTAGAATTGTTTGTGCATGCTTTGCCACATATTTCATTTGTCATTTTATTGTGTGAGCATGTTGGTTGCATAATTTACTCATTCAAGGACATCCACTTGTTGTTTTGATTGATTGGTTTCCTTTTCTTTTGGCCAAGTGGATGGACAAGAATGCCTAAGAACCTTCTCTAGCTATCTATGCTTTTCTCGTCTCAAACTCTATCCATGCTACATCACAACATTTGATCAAGTCAGATTCGAACCACTCTGTGTGAGCACTCGGAGTCCCCGATTCTTCATAGACTTAAACTTCCAAAACTTCTTTGTGTGTTTCGGTCTGACCGATTCATCCATTTTGGTCATACCGAGATCACTAAGTCGATCTAGGTTTTCAATCTCGGTGCAACCAATTCGAACTTTTCGGTCACACCGAGTTGCAGCAACTGCTTGCAGTTATGCATCTCGGTGTTACCGAGTTGTTCCACTCAGTCACACTGACAGGGTCGGGCTATATATACCCATGGGCAAAATTTTGGAAATTTTCTCTGAACTCTTTCGCCCGCGCTTAGCCCGCTCTACCTCCAGGGTCTCTGGATCGTCCTCCTCGTTGCCAGTTGCCTCCCACCGCTGTTGTGGTATTTCTCACGGGGGGCTTGCGAGTCGACAGATGCCACAAGGGCTTAGTGTGTGGGTAGGACTGTTGCTGATAGGACCGGGAGCGAGTATGCGAGTAGCACGCGGTGGTTTACCCAGGTTCGGGGCTCTCCGGAGAGACAATACCCCTACTCCTGCATGTCTGAGTATATATCTGAGGTGTACATCGGGCAGTACAAAGTGCTCCTGGAGCTGTATTTGGGATCAGTGCCAAGTGCATCTGATCTGGTAAATGCCTATATGAGGCATGCTAGTGGCCTGCCATGCTCATGGCCGTGAGCGTGTGTGCTCATGTAGATGGATGGATGGATAGCTAGCTAGCTTGCTAGCTAGTGCCTGTGTGTGTGCGTCCATCCTCCCTGGATCGATGGATGTGAGCCCATATATATAGTGTGGAGCTAGCTTGCTATGGAAGCTATATGGGTAGCTTAGGAAGTAAGCTAGGTAGTGGCCTTGGATGTAAGCTACCTTGGGTAGCTTACATGCCAAGCCATGTAGGCATGGCTAGAGGCATGGTACATGTCATGCTTGTCCCTTGGGATACTTTATAAATCAGTACCCAGGGGACACGGTACACTGTAGATGATGGCATCGCGGTATGGTTGTCGCGTCGATGTCGGGTCGGGCTGCAGTCGGCAGCCGACTGGTTGGCGTAGTCGGCAGCCGGCAGCCGGCCGAGTAGTGCAGTCGGACGGGGAGCCGGCAGGAGCGGCCGGGAAGTCGGACTGAGGGGCTTTGCTAGCCCTGATGTCTTGAAATATCATCTTGCCGTCTTCGGGGTATCCGTGTCCCATTACTCCGACAGTAGCCCCCAAGCCTCCGGGCAACTTGGCAAAGTTGGGCGGAGGTTTTTTGGCAAATGTTCATGAAAATGATCATAAAAAGGACAAAGTTAGTCCATGCAGATATATCGAATGTTTCTTTTAGCATTGCATGTTTTATGCGGAGGGTGCCGACTCGGTTTCGTCCGAGCCCCCTTAATCTTTTTTGTGTTCCCTCCGCTTTTTGGCTTGTGCTCTTGCTTGCCGGATAGCCGCTCTACGACCTGTGGCTGAGAGTGGGCCGTGAAGTGGAGTGTACAGTACTCAGAGTCTAGGAGCAGATTCAACCGAGTAGATACTTGTAAAGGAAAACGGCCGGGTCGCCCGAACCGTTTTTCTTCCCGGACGTTTTTCGCGTGGGTGGCTTCCAGTGTCCACTCTTGCTAGTCGGACAGCCGCTCTGCGGTTTGTGACTAAGAGTGTGCCTTTGGTACCGCGCACGGTACTAAGCCGTCTGTGGGAACTAACGTCTCAGGCCAAGCGGCCAGCCCCCAGGCCAACTCTGGCTGGCGCCGGGGCAAACAGTGATGCTACTGTAATAAAATGCGGAGACAGCCCCCGAGCAACGCTCGGGGTTATCCGCGCTTGCGTAGTGCAAAAATATGCGGGTGAGGAGCTCACATTGATTTTCATGTAGTCGCGGTCATCGAAGATAGCCGGCGCGATTCGGCGCTTGCGGAGTGCGCCTGCGCACCCGCTGGGTGTAGGGCCGACTGCTAAGTAGTCGGGCCGGATCTTCCGGCAGCTATTTTTTCTTCTTTCTCGCGGGGGCGCGTCAGCGCACCCGCTGGGTGTAGCCCCCGAGATTCGGGCCGACTGCTGAGCAGTCGGGCCGGATCTTCCGGCAACTACTTTGTCTTCTTCTCTCGCGGGGGCGCGTCAGCGCACCCGCTGGGTGTAGCCCCCGAGATTCGGGCCGACTGCTGAGCAGTCGGGCCGGATCTTCCGGCAACTACTTTGCGTTCTTCTTTTTCTTCTGCAGTCGGTTGGGCAGGCAGACTCTGGCACAACAGTCGGGATTTTTGCAGCCGACCACACTGCCAGCGTATGTCACACGCGTATTTCTCTCATATTTTCTTTTATTTCAACCGACTCTCTCTCTTTTTTTGCCTAGCCGGTTGACTTTTCTACCCGGCCCCGTTTCTTCTTTCGAGCTGCCGGAAGCGGGCGCGAGGAGCCGGATGCTTGGGCGATGGGAGCCGGCCGTCCGGGTGCGGAGCGGAGGCGGCAGGGTAGGCCGACTGCGGGGTGGCAGCCGGCACCGGGTCGCGCGCGGGCGAGGGGGGGGGGCGGCGGGGAGGCCGGACCCGGCGCAGGGAGGCGGCGGGGAGGCCGGACCCGGCGCGGGAAGGACGCGGGGAAGCCGGACCCGGCGCGGGGAGGCGGCGGGGAGGACGCGGGGAAGCCGGACCCGACGCGGGGAGGCGGCGGGGAGGCCGGACCCGGCGCGGGGAGGCCGCGGGGAAGCTGGACTCGGCGCGGGGAGGCGGCGGGGAGGCCGGACCCGGCGCGGGGAGGCGGCGCGGAGGCCGGACCCGGTGCGGGGAGGCGGCGCGGAGGCCGGACCCGGCGCGGGGAGTCGGCAGCCGGCAGGCACGAAGGCGACCCGGTGGAGCTAGAGGAGGAGGCGGCCCGGCCAACGGGCGCGCGGGAGCCGGCCAGGGGCGGCATTATGGACAGGCCGCAGGCGGCCGAAGCCGGGCCGACCACGGGGGGAGGGCGGGGCGAAGCTGGCGCGGTGCCTGGTAGCGAGGAGCCGGCGAGTGGGCGAGGGAGGCCGGGTAGGCGCGAAGACAGCCGAAGCGCGCACCAGGCGGCTCGGAGCAGGGGCGAGGCGCAGTCGGCGCGCGCGTAGGAGCCGGCACGGCCGGGAGGCACGAAGGCGGCGAGTCTGCAGCAGCGCTGGAAGCGCGGCGAGGTGGCTGACGGGCGAGGCAGGCCACACACGGCGGAGAGGTGCGGGAGTCACGGGCGTGGCTGCACGGTCGTGGAGGAGCAGCCAGGCCCAGGGCGCGGACCCGCGGTGGAGCTGGGCGGCGGAGCCGCGCGGAGGCATAGGCGCGGGCAACGCAGCCAGTATGGGGCAGTTGCAGGCGGCGCGTGGCCAGCCGGACGCGGAGGCAGCATGGAGGAGGCGTCGCGGGAGGCTGCCGGCGTGCGGGAGAGTGCAGGAGGAGCTGGTGTCCGGCTAGCATCTGACGGTTTGACCATTTGTTTGACTTAGCGGCTAGCTAGCTTGCATAAATGATATGTGGAGGAATGAACGCGCGTGTCGGCCGGAGCAAGGCGCAACGCGGAGGGAAGCAGACGCGAGCGTCGCGTGGATGGACACGGTCGACCGACACGGGGCCCCGTGCGTGGCGCGCGCGCGGGTGGACAGCCGGCGTCGCAACGGTGGTGGTGAAGAAGGCGAGACCGACAGCGAGGCCACGCCGCCCCTCACGGCCATTCCGGGGGCATGTCGATGTCGAGCTCCCGACCGCCATCGAAGGGACGGCGCGACGCCGTGGTGGTGAAGACGAAGAGGCCGACGGCGAGAACGCGCCACCCCTCGCGGCTGCTCTAGGGGCGGGTCGATGTCGAGCCCCCGAGCGCTACCAGAGAGACGGCGCGACGCTGCGGTAGAGGCGATGAAGAAAAAAGGGTCCCGCCTGGACAGCGAAACCAGCAGCAGTGTGGTAACGTAGCAGCAGTACCGCACCGCGGTGGGCGCCAACTGTCGTGGTATTTCTCACGGGGGGCTTGCGAGTCGACAGATGCCACAAGGGCTTAGTGTGTGGGTAGGACTGCTGCTGATAGGACCGGGAGCGAGTATGCGAGTAGCACGCGGTGGTTTACCCAGGTTCGGGGCTCTCCGGAGAGATAATACCCCTACTCCTGCATGTCTGAGTATATATCTGAGGTGTACATCGGGCAGTACAAAGTGCTCCTGGAGCTGTATCTGGGATCAGTGCCAAGTGCATCTGATCTGGTAAATGCCTATATGAGGCATGCTAGTGGCCGACCATGCTCATGGCCGTGAGCGTGTGTGCTCATGTAGATGGATGGATGGATAGCTAGCTAGCTTGCTAGCTAGTGCCTGTGTGTGTGCGTCCATCCTCCCTGGATGGATGGATGTGAGCCCATATATATAGTGTGGAGCTAGCTTGCTATGTAAGCTATATGGGTAGCTTAGGAAGTAAGCTAGGTAGTGGCCTTGGATGTAAGCTACCTTGGGTAGCTTACATGCCAAGCCATGTAGGCATGGCTAGAGGCACGGTACATGTCATGCTTGTCCCTTGGGATACTTTATAAATTAGTACCCAGGGGACACGGTACACTATAGATGATGGCATCACGGTATGGTTGTCTCGTCGATGTCGGGTCGGGCTGCAGTTGGCAGCCGACTGGTTGGCGTAGTCGGCAGCCGACAGTCGGTAGCCGGCCGGGTAGTGAAGTCGGACGGGGAGCTGGCAGTAGCGGCCGGGCAGTCGGACTGAGGGGCTTTTCTAGCCCCGATGTCTTGAAATATCATCTTGCCGTCTTCGGGGTATCCGTGTCCCATTACTCCGACAACCGCTGGTCTCCGCCGCCGTCAACGGGAATCATCCCCGCCGTTGCCGCCGAAGAGAGTTCATCGCCGAACTAGGGTATGAACTTGATCACTATGCTATCCTTATCTGATTCCTAGAACATTGTGTTTGCCATGAATCTTGCCACGATTGAAACTATCTTATCCAGTCAAAACACTCTGTAGATTAGAGATGATTTGAAAATTTAGGGTTAGGTTTCCACCGAAACCATCTCGGACCAACCGAGTTGTGGAACTCGGTACCACCGATTCGGCTCAGGCCATTGCACATGCGATTCTCGGTCTTTCGGCTTCACCCAGTCTGAGGTACCGTCACACCCTAGCTAGTTCATGCATTAGAGTGATTGCATCATGTCTAAATTTCCCAGAAAGATGAAATGGGGATGATAGAACCCCCAGCACCCCCTGGAACAACTAGGGTTTACTAAAAAACTTTTTCAATCAACCTGAAATGCCCTTCTAAAAAGTCCACCCTTTTTGTTTTGGGTTAAAACCTTTGACAAAAATGGTGCACATTTTTCTAGGACATCTTTAGGTCATTGGATTAATTCATATAGTATTTGCATTTGGGCATTTAAATGCTATAAAATATATTAAATGCTCAAATAATCATAAACTAAAATGTTTACTGTTGGATTTATTCTAAGTAGTAGCCATGATTAATTTTATAATTTTTGGAAATGCCCTAGCATTTTTAATAAAGCCCTAAAGTTACAGAAATAATAGAAAATAAATAAAACAGAAAACAGAGAGAGAGAGAGAGAAAACCACCTGGGCCTACTTACCTGGCGCATCTGTAGCCCAAGTGGCCGGCCCAGCATGGCCCAGTCCATCTGGCCGTGCCAGTCGTCCCCTTCCTTGGGACAGAAGGACGACGGGCGCGCAGCGCCGTGCGCCACCTCCTTCTTGCCGCTTCGCCGCTGGACGGGTTGTACAACCTCCATGTCGTGCCCCGAACCCCTGGACACCTCACACTTCCCCCCTGCTCTCTCCCTCGCTCCCTCGACGCCATGGCCGACGCAGCCGCCGCCGTCCCGCCGCCGTAGCCGTAGCCACCGTCGTCTCTGCGCCGCCCCACCGTGTCCACGAGCTCCGCCACATCTCCCTCGACCTCCTCGCTGAGCTACGCAACGCCGGAAGCCCTGCAACACCTTCCTCGACCTCTTCTTTAACCATCGGGCTCCGAGATCACCGGTGACCCCGCGCTCGACTCGCTGCCTCCCCGAGCTCTCCGAGGCCACCACGGCACTCGCCGTGAGCTCCACTTTCTTCTCCCCCTAGCCACGTCGCTCGAGCTGCCCCTAACCCCGTTGGCCATCACGGCCAAGAGCTCGACTCCGCCGGCCATGTCGCCGTCGTGGCCACAGACGCGTAAGCTCAAAACCGAGCGCGTCACCGCACTCACCACGTCCCTAAGAGCCGCAGCACCGCTCCACATCTCCTGCTGTGCCTCCTAGCGATGACCCCGAACTCGTCCGAGCTCCGGCAGCCGCCAACGTCGTCGCCAGCGTCTTTTCCGACCACCCCAAGCCCAAACACCACCACCACTAGATGCGGACGAGTCTCCTCGTCACGTAGAGCCTCTCTGCCGCGCAAATGGTCGCCTCTGGGTGTTTTCCGAAGTCCTCCGCCACGTCTGTCGTCGCCGGCGTCAAATCGCCGGCGAGTTGACCTCGTTTGACCTGGGGTTTAACTCCCCTGGGTCAATGACAGGTGGGCCCAGAGCCCTGCTAATTTTAGCTTAGCACTAATTAACTTTTAGTTAACCCAATAGGTCACTGACATGCGGGCCCAAGCCCCACTGACAGTTTAGTTAGTATTAACTTAACCCTGTTAATTAGTTGTTTCACTGACATGTGGGTCCCACCAGGTAGGTTTGACCTAGGCTGGCGCCTTTGACCCGCTGATGTCATGGTGACGCAGTGCTGACGCAGTTATTTATTTTCTGGATTTTTCTTATATAGGAAATTCCAGAAAATAGCCAAAACTTCTAAAAATCATAGAAAATCAACCACAGCTCCAAACCAAACAAATTATATATGAAAAATGATCAGAAAAATTCAATCTTTCCATCCGTAATGGTTTCATGCATGAAAAAACACTTTAACCTTGATGTTTAGGTGAAACAAGCTAATACACTTATAATGCATACGAACTTAAGCTTCCATTTGAATCTTTTGATTCAAATGGACCCATTTCAACTTGTTTCATATTGCATTAGGCAGGACACCTCATTTTGCCATGCCATAGCATGCATCATATTGTTGCATATTGCCATGTGATGTTTATATTCTGTGGTGTCTTTCGTGGTAGGTTCTGCCTCCGAGGATATCTTCGAGTGTCCAGCTGAAGGGCAGTACCCTACTACCACTCCATCAGGCAAGCAGCCCCATTGATCATATCAATACAATCCCATGTTCTCGCCTCTGCTCTCGTTTACTGCATTAGGACAACAACGTTTCAAACTGCTGTGTGCTACGGTAGTTGAACCCTTATCCTCTGCATGACCTATCATTGCCACGGTAACTAGATGAAACCCACTAGCATGTGTAGGAGTTGATTGAGCCATGTATGTGTTTCCTACCTTGCTATGCCTGCTATGCTTAGACTTGGGTCAGGTTTGGTTCATCTGGGTGATGGGCTAGAGTGAAATGATTATGTCGGTAATGTGAGGGATGTGTTGAACATGTTTTGGTAAAGGTATCGATGAGAGGCCATTTAGGAGTACATGGTAGGTTGTTTCATTGAGGCCATCCATAAGAACTGAGATCTGTATGCATGATTTAAGATTCAGCTACTACCACACATTGGGCCCTGAAATGTGACCCCTCTCAACTTACTGACCCCTCTCGTCCTCTGTCCAGGAGTTGCAACTAGTTTCTGGTGTTTGTAGGTTTTGTGTTGGCGGCCGTGCGTAGCGCTGACCCTAGGGGTGGGCTATGATGCGGTAGATACACTGTGGCCGGGTATGCCGGGCGCCCGTTTGGCGTCTCGGGACCCTATACACATCGTTTGGGGCCGTTGAGGACACCCCGGCCGGATTTCCTTGTGGATGGAACCCGAATAGGCGATAAACCTGGACTAGAGACTTGTGCGGTTAGGCAGGTCGTGGTCTACACCCACGTCGGCTTTCGCTTGAAGTCTGCCGAGCACAGGTCGTGTGCAGACGCTAACTGGTGGAAACATGTGTGACGAAGTACACCCCTGTAGGGTATAAGACTATTCGAATATCCGCGTCCGCGGTAAAGGACTACTTGGTTGCCTATACAGTTCATAGACAAGATAATGGTTACTACTAAAAGACTCAAGATAAGTGTGAGTACCGAGGATGGCCCTCTCGTAGGATGACGACGGAGGATCCCCCGTGGAGTATTGTGTTGGTGATTAGTGGACTCGTGTGCGAAAACTATTTTACTAGTGGTGTCTCGTAGGATAGCTTAGCCAAGAGTCAAAGCTGGCTTGCTGCAATAACTCCACCACCTTCTTGAGAATGAGCATGTATAGTAGGTTCTGTTGTAAGACTTGCTGAGTACCTTTGTACTCATGTTGCTTTAATTACTGTTTTCAGACGACAACACCGCCCCCTCCGATGGGTTTTATGTAGATCTCGACGTCGATGAGTAACTTGCCACCCAGGTGGTGATCCTGGCCATGGAGGGCCCTATGTAGATAGACAGGCTTCGACAAGCCTTCTTTCTTTCTAGTGTCTGTACTCAGACTATTTGCTTCCGCATGTGCTTGTATGCTTCTATGACTTGAGTGTCAGGTCATGTGACCCCCACCTGTATGAACATGTTATGTATGGCTCTGTGGAGCCTTTAAATAAAGTACTTGAGTTGTAGAGTTTTGTTGTGATGCCATGTTGTATTTGCACATATCGAGCATATTGTGTGTATGATTGAAATGCTTGGTATGTGTGGGATCCGACAATCTAGTTGTTTATCCTTGGCGGCCTCTCTTATGGGGAAATGTAGTCTAGTGCTCCTCGAGCCATAGTAGTCCGCTACAGCCCGGTTCACCGGAGTCCTGCTAGCCCAGCACTACTGCTCATGACACTTGACTAGCCGGCATGTGTTTCACTTCGTTCCTATGTCAGTCCCTTCGGGGAAATGTCACGCGGTGACATTCGGAGTCCTGCCTAGCCTGCTATAGCCCGAGTTCCCCGGAGTCCTGCTAGCCCAGTGCTACAGCCCGGATTCACATGCTATTGACCGACATGCTCGATGTGATTCATGTATGCCTGTCTCCATAGGTCTGTGCCGCTTTGCGTTCACGACTAGCCATGTCGGCCCGGGTTCTCTGTCATATGGATGCTAGCAACACTATCATATACGTGAGCCAAAAGGCGCAAACGGTCCCAGGCCATGGTAAGGCGACACCCGTGGGGATACCGTGCGTGAGGCCGCAATGTGATATGAGGTGTTACCGTCTAGATCGATGTGACTTGGAATCGGGGTCCTGACAGGTACACATCCGGATGACCCGATAGTAACAATCGCAGAGGTGCTCCCTTTATGCCCTAGCCAAACTAACGGGAACGTAGGGCATAAGCACAGGAGCCAGGCAACCCAGCTTGGCGAAAACTTAAGTCATAACGATGCATATAATGGCGAACAAAAGGTACATATGGGAAAAACACATATGTGATTAGTTTGATGCTTGGAAAATAAGAATAATCTTCTGTCCGGGAAGCCCCCAGGTATAATGGACGTGCATGTTCGAGGATTTGTACATCACAGGTGCAAGGTTTGTTGGGGAACGTAGTAATTTCAAAAAATTTCCTACGCACACGCAAGATCATGGTGATGCATAGCAACGAGAGGGGAGAGTGTTGTCTATGTACCCTCGTAGAATGACAGTGGAAGCATTATGACAACGCGGTTGATGTAGTCGTACGTCTTCACGGCCCGACCGATCAAGCACCGAAACTACGGCACCTCCGAGTTCTAGCACACGTTCAGCTCGATGATGATCCCTGGACTCCGATCCAACAAAGTGTCGGGGAAGAGTTCCGTCAGCACGACGGCGTGGTGACGATCTTGATGTTCTACTGTCGTAGGGCTTCACCTAAGCACCACTACAATATTATCGAGGATTGTGGTGGAGGGGGGCACCGCACGCGGCTAAGAGAACGATCACCGAGATCAACTTGTGTGTCTAGAGGTGCCCCCCTGCCCCCGTATATAAAGGAGCAAGGGGGAGGGGCGGCCGGCCAGGAGGAGGCGCGCCAGGGAGGAGTCCTACTCCTACCGGGAGTAGGACTCCCTCCTTTTCCTTGTACAACTAGGAGAGGGCGAAGGAAGGGAGAGAGGAGAGGAAGGAAAGGGGGGGAGCCGCCCCCCTCCTTGTCCAATTCGGACTAGAGGGGGAGGGGGCGCGCGGCTGCCCTGGCCGCCCCTCCTCTTCTCCACTTTGGGCCTGTGAGGCCCATTAACCCCCGAGGGGTTTCCGGTAACCCCCCGGTACTCCGGTTTTATCCGAAACTTCTCCGGAACACTTCCGGTGTCCGAATATATCCGTCCAATATATCAATCTTTATGTCTCGACCATTTCGAGACTCGTCGTCCTGTCCGTGATCACATCCGGGACTCCAAACAATCTTCGGTACATCAAAAATATATAAACTCATAATGAAACTGTCATCGTAACGTAAAGCGTGCGGACCCTACGGGTTCGAGAACAATGTTGACATGACCGAGACACGTCTCCAGTCAATAACCAATAGCGGAACCTGGATGCTCATATTGGCTCCTACATATTTTACGAAGATCTTTATCGGTCAGACCGCATAACAACATACGTTGTTCCCTTTGTCATCGGTAAGGCAACACCCGTGGGGATACCGTGCGTGAGGGCGCAATGTGATATGAGGTGTTACCGGCTAGATCGATGTGACTTGGAATCGGGGTCCTGACAGCGTTGGCATTAGAGCTGGACTGCATGTAGGTTCGTTGAGCCAAACTGGTCGATGTCGAGTCTAGAAATGCTTTAGTTATATGTAGGGGAATTGATTGTGGGAGGGAACGTAAGACCCTTTTTACTCCTTTACCTTATGCCCTCTGATCTGAGTCATTCTCTTCTCATTCTACATGGGTTAAGGACTAGGCTCTCTTCTTCTATCAGGTTCACGTGTTACTAATTCGTAGTAGCTTATAGTATTGTTGTTACAAGCCTCAGTACAGTTTCTACTACTTTTAGTATGTTGTCAGTTGAATCAGAACCTTGATATGATGTTGTTGAGTGGTATTGCAAACTATTGTGGATGTCTCAAATCTTTTTCTAAGCATTTACAGCCGTTATGCTGTCCGATTTCCCCTAGAAAATTCTAATGCCTTTGCATTATTCTGTGCTTTCAGATGGCCACCCGTTCGCAGAACCAAGTGGTTCGTCTGACCCGGTGCCTCGATGTGCCCGGCCACACGGCCATGTTGGTTCGAGTGATGGTCGAGTCAGGCTATCGGTGGTATCCGGAATATACCATCGAGGAGCAGTTCAGAGACTTCAACCAGAGCCAGTACCTTTGTACCGTCAGGATATATCCCTCTTATCCAGGATCCACTGAGCCCCTTCACTATTCCTATGGACTTGGGGTCACTATTGAGATGTCTGTGTAGGATGCAGCTTACTGAATGATGACTATCATTCGAGCCAGGACTGCCTTGCTTCAGAACACCGATTTCCGTTACATGCCAGCCTCACTTCCTGGAGCACAGGGGTACTATCAGGCTTTGTATTATGAGTCTACACATGAGGAGTCACTACTCCGCACCACTGCCGAGATGCTCGAGGATAAGGACCGTGAAAATCGGGCCTTGCGTATGGAGCTTTTCAACTCTCGTGCTGATCGCTGGGCCACTTTGACTCAGTTTGCACCTGCGGTATAGGCAGGATACATGGACGTGAGGGACCTGTACCCTGTGCGGTCTAGATTGCCAGATTGTATGGAGTGGCATGATGAAGGAGGCATCACCCCTCTTCGTGGTCCTCGTCTACCACCATCTGTGGGACCAAGGCCACATCCAAGTCCCTATGGTCCGCAGGCTCCGCAGGAGCGTCTGTTCCTAGATGATCATGTTCCACTTCCAGGCTTTGTTGGTGACTTTTATGAGGATTACTACGGAGCCACCTGAGCTAGTAGTAGTTTCACTAGTACTGTAATAGTTGTATTCCTCACAGTCCTGCATGACCCGTGGGATACGACTTTGTGTGTATCACACTCCGGAGGTGTAGAAAAATAATGTATAGGAGCTTGGAATGCCTCCGATGAGATGTAATGTCTTTCACCGTAGTTGTACTCTAGCATGGGCTTGTACTAAAGTATGTACGGTGTGTATGACCAATGGTATATATATGGCAGTTTCTATATTACCATGTCATGCAATGAACATCTTAGCATTCCATGTTATCCATTACATTCTGCACTTCCTTGCTAAGTTTGTGCCATCCTTGTCTAAACCGTTGTCTTGTTTTTCCTAGGATGGTCAACACCCGCAGCAACCCTGCTGCCTCGGAGCAGGGGGAAGCCAGTGCAGCTAGGGGTGAAAATCTGCCTCACCTGCCTTCTCTGGCCGAAGTTATGCTGGAGGCGGAAAGAAACAAGCGTGAGACTAACCACTTGATGGAGCGGATTGAGCAGAACACTGCATGCCATCAGCGAAACGACTTGGTGTCAATCAATGACTTCATCAAGTTGTACCCACCAAAGTTTAATCATTCCGTCGAGCCGTCGACATGGATGACTGGCTCCACAGCATCACACACAAGCTACATTCTGCCAACGTAGCCGAAGCAGATAAGGTTACCTATGCCGCCTATCACCTCGAAGGCCCTGCTAGCCTTTGTTGGGAAAACTTTGAGGTTATGCGCCCGGTCGGCCAAATCACTACTTGGGCTGAATTCAGTGAGGCTTTCCGTGAGCATCACATCCCGGAAGGTCTCATAGATCGCAAGAGGGAAGAGTTCTGCAATTTCACCCAAGGAAGACTGACTGTGGATGCATATAGTCGTGAATTTGGGAATCTGGCACGATATGCTCCTGAAGAGGTATCCACCGATGCTAAGAAGCAGGCAAGGTTCCGCAAGGGACTTAGCCCTGAGCTTCGCCGCGATCTTCGTCTGCACGAGTGCACCTCCTTTCAGAAGTTGGTCAATAAATCTATCAGTGCTGAGACAGGACAGTTTGACTATGATGCTGCTTCATGCAAGCACTCTCGTGATTTTGGTTCTTCATCCAGCTCTGGATCTCAGAAGCGCCGGGTGTGGATTCCAAGCACGGCACTGCCACCCAGGTTCATTCCGAGGCCATCCATTGAAGCGCCTCGCCCCAACCAGCAGTTTGCACCGTCTAAGCTCTATGGTGGCCCCGTTGCCAATGCTGCTCCACGCCCTAATGTTGTGACATGTTTCAAGTGTGGAGAGCTGGGTCACTACAGTCGAGAGTGTCCCCAGAACAACAACCCCAATCAGTCTGGAAAGTCCGTTGGCCGTGGTAAGCCAGCGGGAAAGACATTCTACGCCAAGTCAGCCACCACTGCACGTGGCCATGCCAACTATGTCTCAGCTGAGGAGGCTCATGATGATCCTAACATCGTCCTTGGTACGCTCCTTGTTAATTGCCATCCGGCATCTGTTCTTTTCGATACTGGAGCATCTCATTCATTCATATCTGAGAGCTATGCTCGGTTACATAACACGACATTCTGTGACATGCCCACTACCATGGAAATTCAAACCCCTGGCTCTAGATGGAAAACCTCTAGAGTAAGCCATGGGAATGAAATTCTTGTCGATAGACTTGTCTTGCTTGCATCCTTAATAGCTCTTAAGTCCTCGGACATAAACATCATCTTGGGTATGGACTGGATGTCAGCTCATTATGCTAAAATTGATTGTGCCACTAGAACCATTCAACTTACTCACCCATCGGGCAAGACAGTCAATGTCTTAACTCGAGTGGCCAAGCGCCAGCTTTACTCCCTAAATGCCAACCCCCTTCCAGACCTTGAAGATGTTCTGATAGTCCGAGACTTCCCGGATGTCTTTCCAGAAGAACTGCCAGGTGTTCCACCTGACAGGGATGTCGAGTTCGTGATAGACCTTGTTCCAGGAACCGTTCCAATCTCTAGGAGACCCTATAAGATGGCACCCTTAGAACTAGCCGAGCTTAAGAGCCAACTCGATGAGTCCTTGAAAAAGGGTTTCATCCGTCCTAGTTCCTCCCCTTGGGCTTGCCCCGTCCTCTTCGTTAAGATGAAGGATGGAACGGATCAGATGGTCGTAGATTACCGACCTGTCAACTTGGTCACTATCAACAACAAGTATCTGCTTCCCAGGATCAACGATCTGTATGACCAGCTCGCTGGATCCTCAGTCTTTTCCAAGATGGATTTGAGGTTGGGCTACCATCAAATCAAAATCAGAAATGGGGACATTCCCAAAACGGCCTTTGTTACCCGCTATGGCCAATATGAGTACACCGTCATGTCCTTCGGTTTAACCAATGCCCCAGCCACCTTCTCTCGGTTAATGAACTCGATCTTCATGGAGTATTTGGATAAATTCGTCCTAGTATACCTCGATGACATACTCATCTACTCCAAGAATGAAGAGGAACATGTCGAACATCTAAGGCTAGTATTGGCGAAACTTCGAGAGCATCGCCTTTATGCCAAATTCTCAAAGTGCGAATTTTGGTTGCCATAGGTGACCTATCTAGGCCATGTAATCTTTGGTAAGGGTATTTCTATCAATCCCGAGCGAGTTCAAGCCGTTCTTGATTGGACTCCACTTGAGACGGTCAAGCAAGTTTGGAGCTTCCTTGGCTTAGCGAGTTATTGCCGTCGCTTCGTCGAGAATTTCTCCAAGGTTGCTAAACCTCTAACTGAACTCCTCAAGAAAGATAAAAAGTTCGAGTGGACCGCATAGTGCAAGTTTAGCTTTCAAGAACTAAAAAGACGCCTAACATCTGCTCCCGTACTGGTACCACCAGATTTCTCCAAGGACTTTATTATCTATTGCGACGCCTCGCAACAAGGACTAGGTTGCCTACTCATGCAAGATCGTCAGGTAATTACCTATGCTTCACGGCAATTACACCCCCATGAGGAAAACTATCCCACACATGATCTAGAGCTTGCAGCTGTAGTCCATGCACTCAAAACTTGGCGACATTACCTTCTCGGTAATCGTTGCGAGATCTTCACTAATCACCAAAGTTTGAAATATATCTTCACCCAACCGGATTTGAATCTCAGGAAAAGACGTTGGGTCGAGTTGATCTCGGACTACGACTTAGGAGTAACTTACCCCCCGGGTAAAGCAAATGTCCAATCCTATTGTCACAACCTGCTGTTACAACAAAGTCAAGCGCTTCTCCATGAGGAATTTCGTAAGCTTAATCTTCACATTGTTCCTCAAGGATTCCTATCCACCCTGGTGGCGAAGCCTAACCTCATAGATCAAATTATAGTTGCCCAGAAGCGTGATAAGGGCATATTCCAGATTAAGGAAAACATTGCTAGCGGAGTTGCTAAAGGTTTTTCCATGGATGAGCAAGGTGTTGTCTTCTTCGAGAACCGCTTGGTGGTTCCCAAGAAACAACATCTAAGCCAGTTGATTCTTAAGGAAGCTCATGAATCCCCTCTTACCATTCATCCCGGTAGTAGTAAAATGTATCAAGACCTACGCCAGAGGTTTTGATGGACTAGGATGAAGAGATAAATTTCTAAATATATTGCTAGTTGCGACGTCTGTCGTCGTGTTAAAGCAGAGCATCAACGGCCTACTGGCACCCTTCAACCTTTGGCTATTCTTGAGTGGAAATGGGATAAAATCAGTATGGATTTCATTACTGGGTTTCCCAGGACCAAGAGAGGGAATAGTGCCATCTTCATCGTAATTGATCGTCTTTCCAAGGTGGACCACTTTCTACCTGTTCGTGTGAGTATCACCGCTAGCCAGCTAGCTGATTTATACATCTCCTGAATAGTGTCTCTTCAAGGTGTCCCATTGGAAATTAACTCAGACCGTGGGAGTCTCTTCACCTCTCGATTTTGGGAAAGTTTCCAAAATGCTATGGGAACTCATCTCTCTTTTAGCACCGCCTTCCACCCTCAATCCAGTGGTCAAGTAGAGCGAGTAAATCAAATTCTGGAAGATATGCTCCGAGCTTCTGTCATCTCATTCGGAATGGATTGGGAGAAATGCCTTCCATTCGCGGAGTTTGCTTATAACAATAGTTATCAAGCTAGCTTGGGCAAAGCTCCTTTCGAAGTTCTCTACGGACAAAAATGTCGAACGCCTCTTAATTGGTCAGAAACCGGGGAAAGACAACTCTTTGGCCCGGATATGATTCAGGAAGCAGAAGAGCAGGTTCGCGTTATTTGTGAGAAATTGAAAACAGCCCAATCTCGTCAAAAGAGCCAATATGATCGTAAACATAAGCTCATGACTTATGAATTTGGCGAGAAGGCTTACCTTCGGGTTACTATGTTAAAAGGAACCCATCGTTTCGGTATCAAAGGCAAATTGGCTCCTCATTACATTGGACCCTTTCGCATTCTTGCCAAACAAGGAGAAGTTGCCAACCAATTGGAACTACCTCCGCATCTTAGAGTCCACGGTGTCTTCCATGTTTCTCAACTCAGGCGTTGCTTCGCGGATCCTATCCGTGGAGTGGACCATGAAACGCTTGATCTACAAGATAATCTCTCATATCGGGAATATCCCGTTCGTATCCTTGATCAAGCCGAGCATACCACTCGACTCCATAACATCAAGTTTCTCAAGGTTCAATGGTCACACCATTTCGAAAAGGAAGCCAGTTGGGAAAGGGAGAATCGTCTTCGACTCGAGTACCCCACCTTCTTCCCAACAGATCCTAAATCTCGGGACGAGATTCTTTTGAGTGGGGGTGAGTTGTCACACCCTAGCTAGTTCATGCATTAGAGTGATTCCATCATGTCTAAATTTCCCAAAAAGATGAAATGGGGATGATAGAACCCCCAGCACCCCCGGAACAACTAGGGTTTACTAATTTTTTTTCAATGAACTTCTAAAAAGTCCACCCTTTTTGTTTTGGGTTAAAACCTTTAACAAAAATGGTGCACATTTTTCTAGGACATTTTAAGGTCCTTGGATTAATTGATAAAGTATTTGCATTTGGGTATTTAAATGTTATAAAATATTTTAAATGCTCAAATAATCATAAACTAAAATGTTTACTATTGGATTTATTCTAAGCAGTAGCCATGATTAATTTTATGATTTTTGGAAATGCCCTAGCATTTTTAATAAAGCCCTAAAGTTACAGAAATAATAGAAAATAAATAAAAACAGATAACAGAGAGAGAGAGAGAGAGAAAACCACCTGGGCCTTCTTACCTGGCATGCCTGTAGCCCAAGTGGCCGGCCCAGCACGGCCCAATCCATCTGGCCGTGCCAGCCGTCCCCTTCCTTGGGACAGAAGGACGACGGGCGCGTGCTCTACACGCGCGCACCGCCGTGCGCCACCTCCTGCTTGCCGCTTCGCCGCTCGACGGGCTGTACGACCGCCACGTCGTGCCCCGACCCCCTGGACACCTCACACTCCCCCTGCTCTCTCCCTCGCTCCCCCGACGCCATGGCCACCGCAGCCGCCGCCGTCGTAGCCGTAGCCACCGTCGTCTCTGCGCCGCCCCATCGTGTCCACGAGCTCCGCCGCATCTCCCTCGACCTCCTCGCTGAGCTACGCAACGCCTTCCTCGACCTCTTCTTCAACCTTCGGGCTCCGAGATCACCGGCGATCCCGCGCTCGACTTGCAACCTCCACGAGCTCTCCAAGGCCACCCCTGCACTCGCCCTGAGCTCCTCTTTCTTCTCCCCCTAGCCACGTCGCTCGAGCTGCCCCCTAACCCCGTTGTCCATCACTGGACTCCGATCCAACAAAGTGTCGGGGAAGAGCTTCGTCAGCACGACGGCGTGGTGACAATCTTGATGTTCTACTGTCGTAGGGCTTCGCCTAAGCACCACTACAATATTATCGAGGATTATGGTGGAGGGGGCACCGCACACGACTAAGAGAACGACCACCAAGATCAACTTGTGTGTCTAGAGGTGCCCCCCTGCCCCGTATATAAACGAGCAAGGGGGAGGGGCAGCCGGCCAGGAGGAGGCGCACCAGGGAGGACTGCTACTCCTATCGGGAGTAGGACTCCCTCCTTTTCCTTGTACAACTAGGAGAGGGGGAAGGAAGGGAGAGAGGAGAGGAAGGAAAGGGGGGGTGCCGCCCCCCTCCTTGTCCAATTAAGACTAGAGGGGGAGGGGGCGCGCGGCCTGCCCTGGCCACCCCTCCTCTTCTCCACTTTGGGCCCATGAGGCCCATTAACCCCCGGGGGGGTTCCGGTAACCCCCCGGTACTCCGGTTTTATCCGAAACTTCTCCGGAACAGTTCCGGTGTCCGAATATATCCGTCCAATATATCAATCTTTATGTCTCTTCTGTGCAACAATGAGGATAATCCTGAAGTTACAGACCCAGTCCGTGTAATTGCTACCATCATCTTTCAACTTTGCTTTCTCAAGGAACGCAATAAAATTTAACGGAACAACAACACGGGCCATCTATCTACAATCAAACATAAACAAGCAAGATACTATCAGGTACTAAGTTCATGATAAATTTAAGTTCAATTAATCATATTACTAAATAACTAACACTTAGATAGACATCCCTCGAATCCTCTAAGTGATCACGTGATCCAAATCAACTAAACCATGTTCGATCATCACGTGAGATTGAGTAGTTTCATTGGTGAACATCACTATGTTGATCATATCTACTATATGATTCACGCTTGACCTTTCGGTCTCCGTGTTCCGAGGCCATATCTGTTATATGCTAGGCTCGTCAAGTTAAACCTGAGTATGCTGCGTGTGCAACTGTTTTGCACCCGTTGTATTTGAACGTAGAGCCTATCACACCCGATCATCACGTGGTGTCTCAGCACGAAGAACTTTCGCAACGGTGCATACTCAGGGAGAACACTTTTACTATGATAATTTAGTGATGGATCATCTTATAATGCTACCGTTAATCAAAGCGAGATAAGATGTATAAAAGATAAACATCACATGCAATCAATATAAGTGATATGATATGGCCATCATCATCTTGTGCTTGTGATCTCCATCTTCGAAGCATCGTCATGATCACCATCGTCACTGGCGCGACACCTTGATCACCATTGTAGCATCGTTGTCGTCTCACCAATCTTATGCTTCCACGACTATCGCTACCGCTTAGTGATAAAGTAAAGCATTACAGTGCAATTGCATTGCATACAATAAAGCGACAACCATATGGATCCTGCCAGTTGCCGATAACTCGGTTACAAAACATGATCATCTCATACAATAAAATTTAGCATCATGCCTTGACCATATCACATCACAACATGCCCTGCAAAAACAAGTTAGACATCCTCTACTTTGTTGTTGCAAGTTTTACGTGGCTGCTATGGGCTTAAGCAAGAACCAATCTTACCTACGCATCAAAACCACAACGATAGTTTGTCAAGTTGGTGCTGTTTTAACCTTCGCCAGCACCGGGCGTAGCCACACTTGGTTCAATTAAAGTTGGAGAAACTGACACCCGCCAGCCACCTGTGTGCAAAGCACGTCGGTAGAACCAGTCTCGCGTAAGCGTACGCGTAATGTCGGTCCGGGCCGCTTCATCCAACAATACCGCCAAACCAAAGTATGACATGCTGGAAAGCAGTATGACTTATATCGCCCACAACTCACTTGTGTTCTACTCGTTCATATAACATCAACACATAAAACCTAGGCTCGGATGCCACTGTTGGGGAACGTAGTAATTTCAAAAAAATTCCTACGCACACGCAAGATCATGGTGATGCATAGCAATGAGAGGGGAGACTGTTGTCTACGTACCCTCGTAGACTGACAGCGGAAGCGTTATGACAATGCGGTTGATTTAGTCGTACGTCTTCACGGCCCGATCGATCAAGCACCAAAACTATGGCACATCCGAGTTCTAGCACACGTTCAGCTCGATGACGATCCTCGGACACCGATCCAGCAAAGTGTCGGGGAAGAGTTCCGTCAGCACGACGGCATGGTGACGATCTTGATGTTTTACCGTCGTAGGGCTTCGCCTAAGCAGCACTACAACATTATCAAAGATTATGGTGGAGGGGGGCACCACACACGGCTAAGAGAATGATCACCAAGATCAACTTGTGTGTCTAGAGGTGCCCCTGCCCCCGTATATAAAGGAGCAAGGGGGAGGGGCGGCCGGCCAGGAGGAGGCGCGCCAGGGAGGAGTCCTACTCCTACCGGGAGTAGGACTCCTTCCTTTTCCTTGTACAACTAGGAGAGGGGGAAGGAAGGGAGAGAGGAGATGAAGGAAAGGGGGGCGCCGCCCCCCCCCCCTCCTTGTCCAATTTGGACTAGAGGGGGAGGGGGCGCGCGGCCTGCCCTGGCCGCCCCTCCTCTTCTCCACTTTGGGCCCATGAGGCCCATTAACCCCCCCCCCCCCCGGGGGGGGGGGTTCCGGTAACCCCCCGGTACTCCGGTTTTATCCGAAACTTCTCCGGAACACTTCCGGTGTCCGAATATATCCATCCAATATATCAATCTTTATGTCTCGACCATTTCGAGACTCCTTGTCATGTCCGTGATCACATCCGGGACTCCGAACAATCTTCGGTACATCAAAAATATATAAACTCACAATGAAACTGTCATCGTAACGTTAAGCGTGCGGACGCTACGGGTTCAAAAACAATGTAGACATGACCGAGACACGTCTCCAGTCAATAACCAATAGCGGAACCTAGATGCTCATATTGGCTCCTAAATATTCTACGGAGATCATTATCGGCCAGACCGCATAACAACATACGTTGTTCCCTTTGTCATCGGTATGTTACTTGCCCGAGATTCGATCGTCGGTATCTCAATACCTAGTTTAATCTCGTTACCGGCAAGTCTCTTTACTCGTTTCGTAATACATCATCTCGCAACTAACTCATTAGTTGCAATGCTTGCAAGGCTTATGTGATGTGCATTACTGAGAGGGCCCAGAGATACCTCTCCGACAATTGGAGTGACAAATCGTAATCTCAAAATACGCCAACCCAACATGTACCTTTGGAGACACCTGTAGAGCTCCTTTATAATCACCCAGTTATGTTGTGACGTTTGGTAGCACACAAAGTGTTCCTCCGGCAAACGGGAGTTGCATAATCTCATAGTCATAGGAACATGTATAAGTCATGAAGAAAGCAATAGCAACATACTAAACGAACGGGTGCTAAGCTAATGGAATGGGTCATGTCAATCACATCATTCCCCTAATGATGTGATCCCATTAATCAAATGACAACACATGTCTATGGTTAGGAAACATAACCATCTTCGATTAACGAGGTAGTCAAGTAGAGGCATACTAGTGACGTCTAGTTTGTCTATGTATTCACACAAGTATTATGTTTCCGGTTAATACAATTCTAGCATGAATAATAAACATTTATCATGATATAAGGAAATAAAATAATAACTTTATTATTGCCTCTAGGGCATATTTCCTTCAAGGTTTAGCCCTGCGAAAGCTTTAAGGCTTAGAAAAAAATGAAGAACGAAAAGAGAGGAAAAATAAAGGAAACAATAAGGAGAAGGAGACGAGCAAATAGTTCGGCGCTAGGCATAGAATCTTCGGAGTCTGGCCGCATTCCAGGGGTTCGGCTCTAGGTGATTGTCTGATGCAGCACGCAGGCGGTACACTCCTCCACTGAGAACTTCGTCAGTGATGAAGGGACCTTCCCACTTGGGCTTGAATTTGTCCTTTTTCTTCTCCGGCAAGCGTAGAACGAGTTTGCCAACATTATAAGTCTTGGCCCATACTTCTCTACTTTGATATCTGCGGGCCTATTGTTGATAAAATGCGAAACGGGCTTTTGCAAGATTGCGCTCTTCCTCCAGGGCATCTAGGCTGTCCTGCCGATCAAGCTCGGCCTCTCTCTCTTCGTACATGCGCACTCGAGGTGAGTCATGAATAATATCACAGGGCAGCACAGCCTCTGCGCCGTACACCATGAAGAAAGGTGTGTATCCAGTAGTGCGGTTGGGCGTGGTCCGCAGCCCCCAGAGTATGGAGTCAGGCTCCTCAACCCAGTGCTTGTCTGATTCTCTCAAAGACCGCACTAGTATGGGTTTGATGCCGCTCATAATAAGACCATTGGCCCATTCGACTTGACCATTTGTTTGCGGGTGATAGACAGAGGCGTAATCGAGATTAATGCCCATATTAGCACACCAAGTTTTCACCTCATCGGCTATGAAATTGGAGTCATTATCGGTGATGATGCTGTGTGGAACACCATAACGGTGCACCACGCCGGATATGAATTCTATCACTGGCCCCGCCTCGGCCGTTTTAACTGGTTTGGTCTCTATCCACTTAGTGAATTTATCCACCATGACCAGCAAATACTTTCTCTTATGGCTTCTTCCTTTAAGGGGTTCGACCATATTGAGCCCCCAGACCACGAAAGGCCAAGTGATGGGGATTGTTTATAGAGTGGTGGGGGCATATGGCTTTGGTTGGCGAAGAGCTGACATCCGGCGCAATGTTGGACAAGGTCCTGTGCATCTACTTGGGCCGTCGGCCAGTAAAAACCTATATGGAAGGCCTTTCTAACAAGGGCCCGAGCTGCGGTGTGGTGACCGCCGATACCGGCATGAATTTCAGCCAAGAGCTGCCACCCCTCTTCCTCGGAGATACATCTTTGAAGAACTCCACTAGCGCTTTTCTTGTAGAGTTCTCCATCATGAACCTTGTAGGACTTCAAAGTCGGACAATGCGGCGAGCCTCATTCTGATCCTTCGGGAGTTCTCTCCTATTAAGGTAGGCCAAGAAGGGTTCAGTCCATGGGGCAATGACTGCCATGATGAGATGGGCCGACGGTGTTATTTCAGTGGCCGAGCCGCCGATGATATTGTTGCGTTCGGAATGTAGGGTTGTGTTCTGATACGGACTGGTGTTGTCGCTCTCCCCTTGCCACACCATAGACGGCTTAAAAAGCATTTCCAGAAAGATGTTAGGTGGGACGGGGTCGCGCTTAGCACCGATGCGAGCAAGGACGTCCGCCGCTTGACTACTTTCTCGAGCCACGTGATGAAACTCGAGCGCTTGAACCGAGCCGACATTTTTAGGATGGCGTTGCGATAAGCTGCCATCTTCGGATCTTTGGCATCAAAATCTCCATTTATTTGAGATATTGCGAGGTTTGAGTCCCTGCGCACTTCCAGGCGTTGTATGCCCATGGAGATAGCCATCCGGAGACCATGCAATAAGGCCTCGTATTCGGCTACATTATTGGAGGCTGTGTATAATATTTGGTGCATGTACTGGACTACGTCTCCAGTGGGGGACGTTAAAATGACGCCCGCTCCTAATCCTGCCAGCATTTTGGAACCATCAAAATACATAACCCAGTTGGAATATGTGCCATATTCTTTGGGGAGTTCGGTCTCTGCCCATTCGTCGACGAAGTCCGCCAGTATTTGGGATTTGATGGCTCGACGCGGTTTGTAAGTTATGTCGAATGGAAGGAGCTCAATGGCCCATTTGGCTATCCATCCCGTACATCGCGGTTGTTTATTATGTCATTGAGTGGTACTTCGGAAGCCACCGTGATAGAACATTCTTGGAAGTAGCGTTGTAGCTTCTGGGATGCCATGAAGACCACGTATGCTATCTTTTGATAATGAGGGTACCAGGATTTGCATGGTGTGAGGACAGTGGATACATAGTATACCGGCATCTAAAGCAGGAATTTGTGTCCGTCCTGCGCTCTCTCAACGACGAGCACGGCTCTCACCACCTGGTGTGTTGCCGATATGTATAATAACATGGATTCGCCGACGTTCGGCGCAGCCAGGATTGGGTTACTCACAAGAAGGGTTTTTATTTCTTCCAGTCCGGCTGTTGCTGCATCCGTCCACTTGAAGTAGTCGGTGCGCCGGAGGAGGTGATACAGTGGCAATGCCTTTTCTCCCAATCTGGAGATAAAGCGGCTTAGAGCAGCCACGCATCCTGTGAGTTTTTGGACCTGTTTAATGTCCGTTGGCATGGCTAGTTGTGACAAAGCTCGGATTTTGGCTGGATTTGCGTCAATTCCTCTATTGGAAATGATGAAGCCCAGCAGCTTTCTAGCAGGGATGCCGAAAACACACTTTTCCGGATTGAGATTGATGTCATATGCACGAAGGTTGTCGAATGTGAGATGTGAATCATCTATTAGTAAATCGACGTGCCTAGTTTTAATGATGACGCTGTCCACATATGCTTCAACTGTCTTGCTGATCTGTTTCTCCAGGAATGTTTGAATCATGCGTTGGTAGGTGGCCTCGGTGTATTTGAGCCCGAAGGGCATGGTATTGAAGCAGAATGGCCCATATGGGGTAATGAATGCCGTGGCGGCTTGATCAGACTCCTTCATTTTGATTTGATGGTATCCAAAATATGCGTCGAGGAAGCACAGTGAGTCGTTTCCTACGGTGGCATCAATGATCTGATCAATGCGGAGGAGGGGGAAGGGATCCTTAAGGCATGCCTTGTTGAGGTTTTTGAAATCGACGCACATGCGCCAGGATTTATCCTTCTTTGGCACCATCACCAAGTTTGCTAGCCAGTCCGGGTGTTTTATTTCTCTAATGAATCCGGCCTCGATTAGCTTGGCTAGCTCCCCCCATAGCTTGACGTTTGGGTTCGGAAAAGCTTCATAGTGTTTGCTTGACCGGTTTATATCCCTTCAATATATTGAGGCTTTGTTCGTCCAATCTACGTGGGATTCCTGGCATATCCGAGGGGTGCCAGGCGAATATATCCCAGTTCTCACGCATAAACTCTCATAGCGCAGTGTCAACCGTTGGGTCTAGTTGTGCCCCGATAAATGCTATCTTCTTGGGGTCTGTTGGATGGCCTTGGAATTTGACTATTTCTTCTGCTGGTTTGAAGGAGGTGGATTTGGCTCATTTATCCAGGATTACATCATCCGTATCCACCGTGGAGCGTAATGCGGTTAATTCTTCGGCCGCTAGGGCTTCAGATAATGCCTCAAGGCCCAGGGATGCGGTTTTGTTTTCGGCATGGAGTGCTATGTCCGGATCACTGGCGAGAGTGATTATGCCATTGGGCCCGGGCATCCTGAGCTTCATATACCCGTAGTGAGGTATATCTTGGAAGCGTGTAAATGCATCTCGCCCCAATAGGGCATGATATCCACTGTTGAAAGGGGCCACTTGGAAGGTTAATTCTTCGGTCCAATAGTTCTCCGGTGTGCCAAATACCACGTCAAGTGTGATTTTTCCCGCGCATCGCGCCTCCCGAATAGGAATAATTCCTCGGAAGGTCATGCTACTTTTCTCGATGTGGTTCCTGCCTATTTCCATTTTACTGAGTGTATCCTGGTAAATGAGGTTTAGTCCGCTGCCGCCGTCCATGAGAACCTTGGTGAGCCGGAAGCCGTCGACGATCGGACTGAGGACCAATGCGACTGGTGCCCGGACTGTCCTGAATTTTGGTTCGTCATCGGCATTGAAATTTATGGCCATGTCATTCCAAGGGTTTGTTGTTGCGATTTGGTAGACTTCGGTGATGTCGCGGAGTGCCCTTTTGCGCTTACTGTTTGAAGCGAAAGTCTCGAAGACCGTCAATACTCTGAGGTCGTCGTCTTCTGGGGGATATTGCTCTGGGTTGTTTTTGGTGAGGATATCTTCGCCGCTCTTGGCCACCTGCGGGAGTATCCAACATGCTCTAAGGCTATGGGTTGATATAGTATCTGGTGTTGCGTGTAACTTGCATGGTCCATCGAGCCATCCCTCCAGAACGGTTCCGTGTCCCGTAACGGGCTTATATTTCTTTACCATTGGGACAGGCGTGCCATGAGGGTGCATCCTTTTCACCTGAACGAGGGGTTGGGTGGAAACCGGCGGTTCCCAACGAGCTGCCTGAGTTTTCCAAGCGCTCTCCATTGCGCAGTACTTGTATACTATGGTTGCCAAGTCTGCCAAGCGTGATATGCGACAACGGTTGATGGCATTGAGGATTCTTTCATCCGTGCAATTGTTGTGGAACGCTGAGATCGCGTCTTCGTCGTGGCAATCTTCAATCTTATCTTTGACAAGGAGGAATCTGGCCTATAACTGGTGGACTGTTTCCTGAGACTGTTGTTGTATGCCCATGAGAGCGCTTATATCTGGGTGGGTGGGTGGTTTGAAATCCGAACCTTGACCCAATTTAGGATCCAGAGTTTGAAGAACTTCCGAACTTAGTAGTTCGGGCTCTGGGATGTCAACTGATTTTTTTGGGCTTGTCGTCTGATTCTATGTTCGGAGGACAAGGCATGTCTTTCTGCAGGTAGGAGTCCGGCTCTTCAAGCTCGGAGATCCAAACATAGTTCATCCTCAATATAGAGGAAGAGTTGTCGTCTTTCTCCTCTACTACCGCTATTTGATGGGCGATCGGTGGAGTTTTAATTTCTCTCTGGTCAGGTTTAAGCCCAATCAGATCATAGTCTGTGGTGACCCCCAGGGCGGCGATGCGATCTAGGAGCTCGTTTAAAGACGATAGCTTCGCCGGATCCAACTGCTTGGAGTATTTGGAGTCAACATGGAGGGGATTTTCGATAACCCGAGAAGTCATCGTCGGCTTAACGGCCGAACGGGCGGTCATGATGAAGCCGCCCAGCCGGAGGTTTTGGCCTGGGGCCAGTGCTCCTCCGGAGGTGACATTGTCCTTGAGAACAAGGTGAGCCATCGATCCTATCTTTCGACGTCACAATGGAACTCTCAATGAAAGCACCAATGTCAGTGTAAAAACCGATGGATCTCGGGTAGGGGGTCCCGAACTATGCATCTAAGGTCGATGGTAACAGGAGACAAGGGACACAATGTTTACCCAGGTTGGGGCCCTCTCTATGGAGGTAATACCCTACTTCCTGCTTGATTGATCTTGATGAATGTGAGTATTACAAGAGTTGATCTACCACAAGATCGTAATGGCTAAACCCTAAAAGTCTAGCCTGTCTGACTACGATTATGAGGATATATGTCTACGGACCTAGCCCTCTGGTTTATATAGACACCGGAGGGATCTAGGGTTACATAAGGTCGGTTACAGAGAAAGGAATCTTCATATTTAGTCGCCAAGCTTGCCTTCCACGCCAAGGAGAGTCCCAGCTGGACACGGGTAGAGTCTTCGGTGTTTGTATCTTCACAGCCCATCAGTCCGGCTCATGTCTAATAGGTCGGACGCCCGAGGACCCCTTAGTACAGGACTCCCTCAGGGTGTGTGCCCAAACTTTCATCAAACAGGCTAATATTTTTACCACACCATCTTGGTGGCAACATTAAATCAACAAAGGTTTCATGTTTTTCTTATCATTTTTTAATGTTTTGGAATTAAAATGCCTTGTCACTCCATGCATACGTATGCATGTGTCCATGTCGTGAGACCAATATTTTTGAAAATTCCTTCTAATTTACTGCACATGGAATTAACTCACACCCAAGTGCACAGATATGATTTTTCAAACCATTTTGGTTAGGCGTTGCATGTAGATGTAGTTCAAATTTGAATTACGGTCATTAAATGGTTAGAAAATCACTTAAATATCTTTAAAAGGTCAAATGACCCCTAGAATTTCCCAAATTTTCACATGACAGTTGTATTAGTGCACGTTAGACGCAGAAAAAAAATTGAAGGCCGTAAGAGGAAGCTATCTCCCATTCGTCATCAAACATGCATTGTTCCCTCTCGGAACCACGAGCCTTCTAGTGAGTTGCTCCGGTTCGTGCGGGGTGTGTGTCCAAACTTTTGTCAAACATGCCAATTTTTTTACCACATCATCTTGGTGGCATGACATTAGATCAAGCAAGCTTTCACGTGTTTCTGATTTTTTTAATTTTTTGGAATTAAAATGCCATGTCACTCCATGCATACATATGCATGTGTCCATGTCGTGAGACAAATATGTTTGGAAATTTCTTCTAATTTACTGCACATGGAATTAACTCGCACACAAGTACACAAATATGATTTGTCAAACCGTTATGGTTAGGCGTTGCATGTAGATGTAGTTCAAATTTAAATTAAATGGCTAGAAAATCACTTAAATGTCTTTAAAAGGTCAAATGACCTCTAGAATTTTCCAAAATTTCACACTATAGTTGTAGTAGTGCATGTTAAACGTAGAAAAAATTGAAGGCCGTAAGACGAAGCTATCTCCCGTTCGTCATCAAACATGCATTGTTCCCTCTCAGAACCACGAGCCTTGTAGTGAGTTACTCCGGTTTGTG
Source organism: Triticum monococcum (assembly GCA_034509565.1). Taxonomy (NCBI): domain Eukaryota; kingdom Viridiplantae; phylum Streptophyta; class Magnoliopsida; order Poales; family Poaceae; genus Triticum; species Triticum monococcum. Next base: position 604,163,091 of record CM067847.1, on the reverse strand, counting down.
AGGGGTGTGTGTCCAAACTTTTGTCAAATATGCCAATTTTTTTCCACATCCTCTTGGTGGCATGACATTACATCAACCAAGGTTTCATGTGTTTCTGATTTTTTTTTGGAATTAAAATGCCATGTCACACCATGCTTAATTGTGTCATAGCCGTTAGGCCAATATGTTTGAAAATTCCTTCCAATTTACTGCACATGGAATTAAATCGCACACAAGTACACAAAATATGAGTTGGCAAACCCTTATGGCTAGTTGTTGCATGTACATGTAGTTCAAATTTCAATTACGGTCATTAAATGGCTAGAAAATCACTTAAATGTCTTAAAAGGTCAAATGATCCCTGAAATTTTCCAAAATTTGACATGACAGTTGTATTAGTACTACAAAATTTATCGTACATTTAAAACACCATCCGTTGCCACTGTACTCCAAACTCGTCTTTCACAGGTAATAAAAAATATCTATAACATCACACAAAGTTGTTTTCTAGGAACCGTTTGCGATGAAAATATCTGGGTCTATTTAAGTCTCCCTCCTTAAGCTTCGCCGGCTCGTCTCCTACAGTGCCGGCAACCCCCGAATCCACGAATACCGACCCCCATTCCCGCACCCCCTTCTTGCAAAGATGACGCCGCGGAAACGCTTCGTGAAGGCTTGTACGATGGCCGCGTCCCCTCGAGCGCCGCCGCCTGCGCCGAGAGCGCGACCGCCTACGTCGAGAGTGCCGCCGCATCTGCATTGAGCGCGGCCGCTTCCGCCGAGAGGGCGTCTGCGGCAGCCGAGAGGGCAGCTACAATAGCTAAGACGGCTGCAGCAGCTGCTGCAACAACGGCTGCAAATGCCGAGATCACTCAAGCTGCCATCTGTGCCACCGATGTCGCCCTGGCCCGGGTCGAGGCCATCCACGCCAAGATCGAGGATGCACAAGCCAACATATTCTAGGCCACGTTGGACTCCAACATGCAACCCATGTCTGAAAAGGCGGCGGTGGTCATGGAGCACCTGCTTCCTCATGAGGTCGCCGAGCGGGAGCTGGAGATGCAGGAGGCGACGGATATCGAGGAGTGCCGGGAGGAGGAGTTGCGCGTGGCCGAGGTCGAGGTAGAGAAGAGTCTGTTCATCGAGGAATTGGCGGTGGAGTACCAATGCGAGCTTTGGCGCATCCACTACTATGAGTACTACAACCTTGAGATCGGCGCCGAGGACGAGGACGCGGTCGAATTCAACAGGGGGGACGCGGAGTCCACCAACGGTGGCATGTCGCCAGGACAAGTCAACGATGTCTGATCTCACACCGGTGATGCATAGGCCGGCGTGACGGCCGATTTGTTAAAATTATGCATACTTAGCTTTGTTTTTAATGTCGGTCTTTTGTTAGAGCAATGTTTAGGTCATCTGGCTCTATTTAATTACTAAAATTACTCGATTCACTAAATGTGGTCTGTCTGGTGTATGCTCTTTTGTGTGCCCAAATTAGCAAGCGATGTTAAATTATGCAATGACGTACCCGGGGAAATTTCCACCAAAATTTGAATTATCAAACTCATCCCATGCATGTAAATCAGAAGAATCATTTGCGATGCACACAATCGTTCAAAGTGAAAGGTCCGGCAGCACCGCGCACAAAGTTTCCCTCCACATTTCCAAAATATTGGCCTACCACCAAAATATCTACCCCTGCCCCCCTTCCCCACCCCCTTTTCTCCCCAACCACAAGTCCAATTTCCCCTGTTTCCTCCTTCCTTCCTTGCTAAGCTATAGCCGCTTCTTCGCTCTCGCCGTCTCGCATCCTACCGCCGGGGTCGCCATGGTCTTCTTCAAAGACCTCTCCAGCGGTTCCTCATCCGGCGACGACTCCTTCACCACCCGGGTATGCCTCTCTTCTCTCTCTCAGGCTATGACTTGGAATGAATGATTTTTACCCGGCAGTCGGTTTGAGTCATTTCTTCCTCTTGTAGCCCCCTAGGACCATCAGTGGCAACGAATGGAGCGGGGTGGCTGAAGATCTATCTGCTCGTTGTCACCATCAATCTCCATGCGTGAAGCTAGTTGCGTTTGATTCTGTGGATAGTGGGAGGAATTTCTGGCATGTGCAGAGAAGGTTATTGTTTCAAATCATTTGTTAGATGTGATTCAGACACTTTCACGGTTCCAACCCATTCATACCACACCTTCAACCAAACACATCCTAAGACAGTGTCACAGTTTGTACCTAGTATCTTAAATTGTTGCCATCTCATCAGGGTGCCATTAGAAAATTATTTGGCACTGCTTCAGCAGTTTGTGCAGCCAACTTTGGTCCAGACATCCGAGCACAAAGGAACTAGACATCAGAGAAACTACGTGCTCCGGAGTCCGGGTCCCTATTTTTTCTGCTGCATCGGCTCGCCAGTGCAGGGCGCAGGTGCGAGATGTAGCAACAGTTGTCTTTACCCCAATTTTGGCATACATAGTGGATGGCCTTAGTGCTATTAGTTCTATGTTACTAAAATTGTGCATGTACACACCTGTTAGTATCAATTTGCTGTCATCCAAACACTATCGCTATGCTGTTGTAGTTATATTTACCTTCCTCATAAAATGTTCAATTTGTTATTTATTGTACATGAGTAAGAACTTGTAGCGTCGTTGTAGTTAATTATAGCTTCTGATGTTCCAACATTTGGTTATTGTCTCAGTACCAATTATTTCATTTGCACATTGATCTTCTTGAGAAGATATGTCATAATTAACATGTTTCTTTAGTTTTTCAAAATAAACATTGGTGATTTTCTATGTTGCTATAAACCCATTTCCCCTACAATTGTTACTGATCTAGTTTTAAATATTATAGGATGAATGTAAGTATTCTTACTTGGAGTGGGTTGATCAAGAGTGGCCACAGTCTTTGAAGATGTGCCTAGCGAAGCTCTGGAGCAAGTATGAGGAAGAGAACGGACGTAGGCTTAGAGAAACTGTTGTCAACGCTGAAGAATATTTGAAGATGCGGGCTAATAAGTTGAAGGTGAAAAATGGGCTCAGATTTTTTTAAATCAGACTTTGCTAAGATGGTGTTGGGAAAGGAGGAGGTACTTTCCCAGTTGGCCCGTGCAGAACAGGTTCTTACTGAACTGAAAGCAGAGGTGGATAAGACGAGCCTAGATGATCTTGATTAGGGAAATGAATATTATTGTTCTAATGAAGTTGAACTAGCTATATGTTGTACCGTGCTATTTTCATGTAGCTACCATACTGTGATGTTATAATATATTTATGTGCATGATATGAAATTGGCAAACAGCTGTTCGATATGAAATGTGAATTTGCGTAATACTAGAATTATTAATTCTAAACTAATAAACTTGCTAAATGTGTCATGGACCTTTGCAAACGGTTCTAGCAGTAAAATCGCTTGCAACGGATAGCCCAATGCCACATACTTTTCTTCATCAAAGTGTGTGATATAGTTGATAAAAGCAAACAGTTAACCAAGGCAGACCGTATGTGATAGTTACACCTTTCACACACGAGCCTACAAATAAAACTGTGTGGGATGTACGTACGAACGGAAACGTTTTCCCTGGATTGACTGTGTGGGATGTACATAAGAACAGAAATGTATCCCTTGGATTGATTGTGTGTGATATACATACGAATGGAAATGTTTTTCTGGGATTCACCATGTGGGATGTACATACCTACAGAAATGATTTGCTCGAATTGCGGTGTGGGATGTACATACCTATAGAAATGATTGCGTTTCGATGCCTCACCCAATCGAACACGACCCCAGCCTATGTCACAGGAGGGCCTATCCCCGACGATTTCTGGGTCGTGTGGGAAGGTCCCCCTATCGTCCACACTCACTTGGCGACGGTTCCAAATGCTGTCGCAGAAAGGGGTTAAAAACCATTTGTTTAGGACTGACGCGCACCAGTGTTTATTAAAAGAACTTACATGCCATCTTTTGTCCTACCCTCCCGTGGCAGCGGGGTTCATATTGGAAACTAAGGGATATTACAGCCTCCTTTTAATAGAGAACCAGAACAAAGCATTAACACATAGTGAATACATGAACTCCTCAAACTACAGTCATCACTGGGAGTGGGCCCGGTTATTGTCACACCGGGTAGGTGACCAGAACTTGCAAGATCGGATCTAGAACATGGATATAATGATGAATTCATAAACGGTTCAGATCTGAAATCATGGTACCCGGTCCCAAAGTGACAAGCATTAAGCATAGCAAAGTCATAGCAACATCAATCTAAGAACATAGTGGATACTAGGGATCATCCCTAACAAAACTAACTTGATTACATGATGAATCTCATCCAACTTCTCACCGACCAGCGAGCCTACGAACGAATTAGTCACTCCCGGTGGGGAGCATCATGGAATTGGTGATGGAGAAGGGTTGGTGATGACGAAGAACGAAGACCCCCCTCTCCGGAGCCCCAAACGGACTCTAGATCTGCCCTCCCAAGGAAGAACAGGGCTTGGCGGTGGCTTCATCTCGTGGATCGCGATAATTCTTTCTCCCTCATTTTTTCTCCGAAAATAGGAATTTATAGTCCCAGGGTTGAGATCCGCGGGGCCAGCAGGTGGGTACAACCCACCTGGGGGCGCCAGGAGAGGGGGGCACGCCCTGGTGGGTTGTGCCCACCCAGGGGCCCCTCTCTGGTAGGTCTTGGCTCCAGAAATTCTTATATATTATATAAAAATTTCTCAAAAAGTTTCGTTCCATTCTGAGAACTTTATTTCGGCACAAAAACAACACCATGGTAGTTCTGCTGAAAACAACGTCAGTCCGGGGTTTGTTTCAATCAAATCATGCAAATTAGAGTCCAAAACAAGGGGAAAAGCGTGGGAAAAAGTAGATACGTTGGAGGCATATCAACTCCCCCAAGCTTAAACCTTTGCTTGTCATCAAGCAATTCTGTTGATAAACTGAAAGTGAGAAAGAAAAACTTTTACGAACTCGTTTGCTCTTGTTTGCATAAATAATCTTAAACAGCACCCAGGTTTTTAGCCAACATAATAACTAACCATGCCGACAATAACTCTTAAAGATTATAATGACTCATATCAATGACATAGTCAGCTAGTGAGCAATAATAAGATATCTCAAACATCAACACATTGTCGAAACGACCATGATATAACATGACAATAATGGTATCTCGCTAGCCCTTTCTGAGACCGCAAAATATAAATGCATAGCACCTCCAAAGTTCAAGCAGCGACTAAACATTGTAATTCATGGTAGAAAAGATCCAATCATGATGCACCTAACATTAGCTACACACAGTGCATAAATCATGACCGCTGTGCTCTACTCAGTTTCTGGCACTTGTTTTAGAAGGTGAAGAAACAACATAAAAGTAAATAGATAGTCCCTTCACAGTGGGAAGTAGTGATTTGCAGAGGCGCCAGAGCTCAATTTTTAAAACAGAGGTAAATGAAATTTTGAGACATGCACCCTTCTTATTTACTTCACGACTATCAGTTATCAACATCTTCCATGCTAAGCACGCTAGTGGCGGTTCCCAGGCAATAAAAGTAAAGGTTTACTCCCCCTCCACCAAGAATCACACTCCACGGCTTGTCCGAAACAACGGGTGCCGTCCAAACCAACAATAGACCCCGGGGAGTTTTGTTTAATTATTTGCATTTTTTAGTTCGGGACTGGGAATCCCTATTACCGCCCATTTCCTCATGCGATGGCGAGTGAATAAACACTCGACCTGAGAATAGCCCGCTTAGCATGGAAGATACCGACCACCTCGTGTCGTTCCATGAACGATCCAAGCACACAAAACGGATACTTTTTTAGAAGTTTTTTTAGAGGTGGCAGATGCAAATTTACTTAGGACGACAGGGTAATACCCTATATAGGTAGGTATGGTGGACTCATCTGGAATAACTTTGGGTTCAAGGTTTTTGATGTACAAGCAGAATCCGCACTTCGTATAGGCGAAGGCTAGCAATTTAGATTGAGAAGCGGCCAGCTAAAGAGCAACAACGATTATAACCATGCATTATGTGTAAGTAACATTGGAAACTGGCATGAGTAGGATATGAAAACCATGAACATAGACATTATAGAGGCTATGTTGGTTTTGATTCAACTACATGCATGAACATGTACCAAGTCAAGCCACTTGAACATTCAGAGGAGGATACCATATCATCATACTACATCACAATCATCTTAACGCTATGTTGATATCCAAGATAAATCATTATTAACTCCCAGCTACTTATGCATGGCATGAGAAACTATAATATCTAATTGTCATTGCAAACATGTTTAATCATAATGTGCTGAATCATGGGTACTAGGTTAAACATATTTACACAGACAGAACAAGTCGAGTTCATACCAGTTTCTCTTTGCCATGACCAGTTCATCGAATGTCACCATTATTGCCTTTCACTTGCACGACCGAATGATATGAAAATAATAATAGTGCAAGAGTGCCATGGACTAAGCTGGAATCTGCAAACATTTTATTCAACATGAGAAGACAAGGTAAAATGGGATCTTTATTAGTTCAACAATTATTCATATGAGAGCCACTCAACATTTTCATTGTGGTCTTCTCCTCGGTACAACTTGAATAAAAGACAGAGAAACACATTGAAATATTTTTGGAGTTTTTGGTTTTCTTTAGCAAGAAAATAAAGGAAAAGCAAAAATGAGAAAACCTATTTATACGTGAAAGCTCCCAACAAGCAAAAAAAAGAACAAGGAAATCTTTTTGGATTTTCTTTTTAGTACTGCTACTAAGCATGCATAGAAAGTAAATTTACTACAACTAAATTTTTTTGGTTTTTCTAAAGTTTTTCAAACACACAAGAAGAAAGAAAGAAAATAAATCTAAGCATGGATGATACAATAAAAAAGTGTGGACACCGACAAATGGAATAAGTGAACATGAATGTAATGTCGGTGGGAGACATGTACTCCCCCAAGCTTAGGCTTTTGGCCTAACTTGGTAGTGAATCAGTAGCCCGGATGGTAGTAGGGATCCTGACGAGCAGGCATCCATTGATGCCAGTATGGAGGCTCCTCCTGTGCCACCTCCTCAGCAGCCTGAGCGTTTTGATAGGCGATGATGTCTGTAGGCATAATCCTATATCCTCTCCTGGCAACAAGATCAAACAAAGCAGGATCAGGCAATGGAATAACATCACGAGTCCTCACACTAAAAACCAGGTTATACGGAATAGGGATGTGAGGAGATTCGATATCGGTAAAATGGTGGTGATCCATGGCTGCACGGTCTAGGTAAACTTTGGTAAGAGGGAAATCATGAGGGTGTATCTCAACCTCGAAGTGAGCCGCCAAACGAGTAGCATAAATCCCACCATGTATTTTGCCCTGAGTTTTATTAAGATGGAGGCGATGAGCCACAATAGCTCCCACCTATGCGTGTTGTCGCCCTCCAGTGCACGACATAAAACAACAAGGTATGGTGAACTAAGTGCACCCACCTTCTCCCTAGCAAGCAAACATTTGGCAATAAAAGGTGCAAAGTAACGAACAGCGGGAAAATGTAAGCCAACGACAGTGATGGCTGACACTCCTCTCTCATCACCCACTATCAGAGTGCAATAAAAGGCCTCAAACTCGGCCGGCCTACGCTCAGCCAAGATCCCATCAGACAGGATCATGAATATGTCACAAAACTCAGTAAGTGGTATCTGATGGTTTTCAACATATAAATCAAAGCTCACTTCAGGAGGATTATTTCTAGGCAAGAAAGTAAAGCTCTGAACAAAGATGTTTGTGAGGATGTGGTGCTGGTCACACTCATCTGCGATGAAGTTGGTGAGGCCGGCATTAGTAATATATTGCATGAACTCCTCAAGAATTCCAGCCTCTTGCAGGAACGGGGTGTGCAGCTATTCATACGGCCGTACTTCCGCCAACCTCCGAGGGTGGATATCATTGTCAGAAGACTCCCCAATAACAACCTTGGAGTTCTTCTTAGAGCCAACCTTCCTGAAGATATTCATGTCTGCGTACAATTTTCTGAAAATAAAAATTTTGGAGTGACAAAAATTTGTCAACAGAACTTTTAAGATTGATAGCAACTACTCATAGGGATACATAGAAGCCATAGCAAGCATTCAAACTACTTAGAATACTAAGAATTCAACATGCAAGCACATCTACAACAGCACCAAGAGTAGCTAATTATTCAAAGTATAAGCCACTAAAACAAAAAATAATTGGACAAATGGTGGAGTCACATACCAAGCAACAATCCCCCGAAACAGTTTCGGAAACGGAGCTTCGAGCAAAGAATTCGAAATCCATGGGTTTGAGCTCAAGAACACGAGAGAGAGAGAGAGAGAGCAATGGGGATTTTTTTTCTGGAGGTAAGTGATGATGTGGTATGAAGAGGTAAGTGGGGGGGGGGCACGTGGGAACCACAACCCACCAGGGCGCGCCTGGGGGTGCTGGCGCGCACAGGTGGGTTGTGCCCACCTGGTGCACGTCCCTCTGATGTTTATTGCACCAAAAATTCTCAAATGTTCAGAAAAAATCGTATTAAATTTTCAGGGCATTCTGAGAACTTTTAGTTTTGGGTCATTTTTTTATTGCACGGGAAATTCAGAAAACAGACAAAACATGGCATTTTATTTTATTTAACTGATAAAAACAGAAAATTAAAAGTAGGGACAGAAGGTAGTGCTTACTAAATTCATCTACTTCATACCGTTCAAAAATGATCCATTAATAAGGTTGATCAAGTCTTATTAACAACCACTTTTGATTAGCATGAAACCGAAGAACTTTCGTAAATCACTAGGTTACCTCAATGGGGATATGCATTTCCCCAACAATAAGCATTTCATATTTCTTTTTGACAGTAGGTAGAGGTATTTGAAAACTTCCAATAGTGATTGCCAGAGATTTTTCAATAACATTAATACCATTCACTTGGAATTGTTTGTTCGGAAAATGCACCGTATGCTCATTAGCATTAATATGAAAAGTGACCTTGATTTTATTGCAATCAATAATAGCCCCTGCAGTACTCAAGAAGGTTCTACCAAGTATAATCGACATGTTGTCGACCTCGGGCATCTCAAGTATAACAAAGTCAGTCAAAATAGTAACATTAGCAACAACAACGGGCACATCCTCACAGATACGATAGGTATGGCAGTTGATTTGTCATCCATTTGCAAAGATATTTCAGTAGGTTTGAGTTTATTCAAGTCAAGTCTTTTATATAAAGAGAAGTGCATAACACTAACACCAGCTCCTAAATCACACAAAGGAGTTTTCACATAATTCTTTTTGATAGAGCAAGGTATAGTTGGTATTCCCGGATCTCCAAGTTTCTTAGGTACTCCATCCTTAAAAGTATAATTAGCAAGCATATTGGAGATTTCAACTTATGGTATTTTTCTCTTATTTGTTTTGATGTCTTTCATATATTTTGCATAAGGAGGGATTTTCAAGATATCAGTCAAGCGAGTACGCAAAAAGACTGGCCTCAGCATTTCAGCAAAGCGTTCGCATTCTTCATCATCATTCTTTTTAGTTGACTTGGGTGGAAAAGGCATAGGTTTTTGAACCCACGGTTCTCTTTCTTTACCGTGTTTTCTAACGACAAAGTCTCTTTTGTCATATCTTTTGTTCTTAGCTTGTGGGTTATCAAGATCAATAGGTGGTTCCATCTCAACATCATTATCTGGTTCTTTATCATTAGTTGGTTGAGAGTCTTCATGAACCAAATCATTAACTCTTTCATTATCAGTAGGTGAGTGTTCATTGCCAGATTGAGTTTCAGCATCGGAGATAGAAATTTCATTATCATTATCAGGAGGTTTCTCTATTTCAGGTTCACTAGGAGTCTGCAAAGTCTTATCATTTTTATTTTTCTTCCTAGAAGGACTAGGTGCACTAGTGTTAGCTATTTGTGAATCTTGTTCAATTATTTTAGGGTGTCCCTCAGGATAAAGTGATTCCTGAGTCACTTTACCTCATCTAGTTGCAACTCTAATAGCAAAGTGATGCATATTGTGATTCATTTCATCAAGCAATTCTCTTAGGATTTAGCAACTTGTTCTAATTGAGTTTGAACCAAAGAAGCATGTTTTCCAACACCCCTAACATCATTTGATATTCCAAGTAACAGGTCACTCAAGCGACCAATCATATCAGAATTATATTTCAATTGTTTCATAACATTTGCATCGAAGTGATCTTGTTTTCTAATATAGTTTTCAAACTCATAAATGCATTGACTATGATGCATATTGTGGGGATTATCATTATCATTGAACTTCATAAGAGAATTTACCTCTACCACCTTAGGCAGTGGTAGTGTATTAAGCCCATGTATTTCTTCAATAGGAGGTAAAATTTTAACATCCTCAACTTTAATACCTTTTTCCTTCATAGATTTCTTTCCTCTTGCATATCTTCAGGACTGAGATATAATATACCCCTCTTCTTCAGAGTGGGTTTAGGCGGTGGTTCTAGAATAGTCCAATCATCATAATTTTTCAATATGATATTCAATAATTCTTCAGCTTGTCCAATAGTTCGTTCCCTGAAAACACAACCAGCACAACTATCTAGGAAGTCCCTAGAAGCATCGGTTAGTCCATTATAGACGATATCAAGTATTTCATTTTTCTTAAGAGGATGATTAGGAAAAGCATTAAGTAGCCGGCGAATCCCCCAAAGCTTGTGGGAGACTCTCTTCTTTAGTTTGCAGAAAGTTAAATATTCCCTATAAGGCAGCTTGTTTCATATGAGCACGAAAATATTTTTTAGAGGAGTAATATATCATATCCTGGGGACTACGCACACAACTAGGAGCAAGAGTGTTGTACCAAGCTTTAGCATCACCCTTTAATGAGAAAGGAAATAATTTGAGAATAAAGTAATAGCGAGTTTTCTCATCATGAGTAAATAGGGTGGCTATGTCATTCAACTTAGTAAGATGTGACACAACAGTTTCAGTTTCATAACCATGGAAAGGATCAGATTCAACCAGAGCAATTAACTCTGGGTCGACAGAGAATTCATAATCCTTATCATCAATAAAGATAGGTGAAGTAGCAAACTTAGGATCACATTTCATTCTAACATTCAGAGATTTTTCTTTATACATGTGCAGTAATTTCTCTAGATCATCACCTTCTGGTACCTTAGGCAATTCATATCTAGGAGGGCTAATTTTAGCAGGAGTTTCAGTTTCAAGCTCATCATCAGATTCAACAACATCATGTTGTATAACTCTAGCAATTCACTACTGCAGGATGCTGCTAACACGACACTACGATCAGCGACCCTTCGACGAAACTGTGTGCGATGCAATAATCGCAAACGGTGGTGTAAAAACCCCGTCAAAAAAGGTGCAAAACGTTTGCGATGGAGGATACATCAAACACAGTTCATAGTTTAGTTGCATGTGCGATTCAGGGCATACGGTTCAGTTCAACTAACCGTTTTGGATGAGGAGGAACAAAAGAAACGGGCAGCCATATGAAGGTGTGTGCAATGTACAACATATGGTTCACTCGGATGAACTGTTTGTGATTAGGCAACACAAAAGAAACGATCAGCCAGATCAAGGTGCGTGCGATGTACAGCATACAGTTAACTCAGATGAACTGTTTGTTATTAGGCAACACAAAAGAAACGGTCAGCCAGATCAAGGTGTGTGCGATATACGTCATGCGGTTCAATCGGATGAACTGTTTGTGTTGAGACAAGAGAATAGAAACAACTCAATATAACAAATACCATAAATATTGCAAGGTTCAAATTCAAAGATTACAACGCCCAAATTCAAACATTGCAAACTGATACGTCCATTTTGCATCATGCTTTTATATCGATATTTATTGCATTATGGGCTGTTATTACACATTATGTCACAATACTTATGCCTATTCTCTCTTATTTTACAAGGTTTACATAAAGAGGGAGAATGCCGGCAGCTAGGATTCTAGGCTGGAAAAGGAGCAAATATTAGAGACCCATTCTACACAGCTCCAAAAATCCTGAAACTTCACAGAAGTTATTTTCAGAATATATAAAAAATACTGAGCGCAAGAAGTACCAGAGGGAGACCACTCACCAGCCACGAGGGTGGGGGCGCGCCCTACCCCCTTGGGCGCGCCCCCTACCTCGTGGGCCCCCTGGAGGCCCTCCGATGCCCATCTTCTGCTATATGGAGTCTTTCATTGAGGAAAAAAAAATCATAAGCAAGCTTTTGGGACGAGACTCCGCCGCCACGAAGCGGAACCTTGGCGGAACCAATCTAGGGCTCTGGCAGAGCTGTTCTGCCGGGGAAACTTCCCTCCGGGAGGGGGAAATCATCACCATCGTCATCACCAACGCTCCTCTCATCGGGACGGGCCAATCTCCATCAACATCTTCACCAGCACTATCTCCTCTCAAACCCTAGTTCATCTCTTGTATCCAATTCTTGTCTCTAAGTCTGGGATTGGTACCTGTAGGTTGCTACTAGTGTTGGCTACTCCTTGAAGTTGATGCTAGTTGGTTTACTTGGTGGAAGATCATATGTTCAGATCCTATATGCACATTAATACCCCTCTGATTATGAACATGAATATGCTTTGTGAGTAGTTACGTTTGTTCCTGTGGACATGGGAGAAGTCTTGCTATAAGTAGTCATGTGAATTTGGTATTCATTCGATATTTTGATGAGATGTATGTTGTCTCTCCTCTAGTGGTGTTATGTGAACGTCGACTACATGACACTTCACCATTATTTGGGCCTAGAATAAGGCATTGGGAAGTAATAAGTAGATGATGGGTTGCTAGAGTGACAGAAGCTTAAAACCTAGTTTATGCGTTGCTTCATAAGGGGCTGATTTGGATCCATATGTTTCATGCTATGGTTAGGTTTACCTTAAGACTTTTGTTGCAGTTGCGGATGCTTGCAATAGAGGTTAATCATAATTGGGATGCTTGTCCAAGTAAGGACAGTACCCAAGCACCGGTCCACCCACATACCGAATTATCAAAGTACCGAACACGAATCATATGAATGTGATGAAAACTAGCTTCACGATAATCCCCATGTGTCCTCGGGAGCTCTTTTCTCTATATAAGAGTTTGTCCAGGCTTGTCCTTTGCTACAAAAGCATTGGGCCACCTTGATGCACTTTATTTACTTTTTTTAGTTGTTGCTCGTTACAAATTATCTCATCACAAAACTATCTATTACCTATAATTTCAGTGCTTGCAGAGAATACCTTGTTGAAAACCGCTTATCATTTCCTTCTGCTCCTCGTTGGGTTCGACACTCTTACTTATCGAAAGGACTAAGATAGACCCCCTATACTTGTGGGTCATCAAGACTCTTTTCTGGCGCCGTTGCCGGGGAGTGAAGCGCCTTTGGTAGGTGGAATTTTGTAAGGAAAATTTTTATATAGTGTGCTAAAATTTACTGTCACTTGTATCTATGGAAAGTAATCCTTTGAGGGGCTTGTTCGGGGTATCTTCACCCCGACCAGTAGAGCAAAGAGTTGCTCCTCAACCTACTGAACCTACTGAAAATGAAAATGTCTACTTTGAAATTCCTTCGGGTATGATAGAAAAACTGCTAGCTAATCGTCTTGCAGGAGATGGAACATTACATCCTGATGAGCACCTAATATATGTGGATGAAGTTTGTGGATTATTTAAGCTTGCAGGTATGCCCGATGATGTTATCAAGAAGAAGGTCTTCCCTTTATCTTTGGAGGGAGATGCATTGACATGGTATAGGCTATGTGATGATATGGGATCATGGAACTACAAACGATTGAAATTGGAATTTCATCAGAAGTTTTATCCTATGCATCTTGTTCATCGTGATCGTAATTATATATATATTTTTTGGCCTCGCGAAGGAGAAAGCATCGCTCAAGCTTGGGGGAGGCTTAAATCAATGTTATATTCATGCCCCAATGATGAGCTCTCAAGAGAAATGATTATCCAAAAATTTTATGCTCGGCTTCCTGATAACAATCACACCATGCTCGATACTTCTTGTGCTGGCTCTTTTATGATGAAGACTATTGAATTCAAATGGGATTTATTGGAAAGAATTAAATGCAACTCTGAAGATTGGGATCTCGAGGAAGGTAAGGAGTCAGGCATGACACCTAAGTTTGATTGTGTTAAATCTTTTATGGGTACCGATGTTTTCCGTAAATTTAGTACTAAATATGGACTTGACTCTCAGATAGTAGCTTCTTTCTGTGAATCTTTTGCTACTCATGTTGATCTCCCTAAGGAGAAGTGGTTTAAATATAATCCTCCCATTGAAGCAAAATTAGTTGCACCTATTAAAGTTGAAGAAAATACTATCACTTATAATGATCATATTGTTCCTACTGCTTATGTTGAGAAACCACCTTTTCCTATTAGGATAAAAGATCATGCTAAAGCTTCAACTGTGGTTTGTAAAAGCAATATTAGAACCTATACACCTCCTGAGCAAGTTAAAGTTGAACCTAATATTGCTATTGTTAAGGATCTCTTGGCTGATAATGTTGATGGGCATGTTATTTATTTCCGTGATGAAACTGCTAGAATTGCTAAACCTTGTGCTAAAGATAAACATAGACCAATTGTATGCATGCCTGTTATTTCTGTTAAAATAGGAGATCATTGTTATCATGGCTTATGTGATATGGGTGCTAGTGCTAGTGCAATACCTATTGACTTATACAGAGAAATTATGCTTGATATTGCACCTGCTGAGTTAGAAGATATTGATGTCACAATTAAACTTGCCAATAGAGATACTATTTCACCAATTGGGATTGTTAAAGATGTTGAAGTCTTGTGTGGGAAAACTAAATATCCTACTGATTTTCTTGTTCTTGGTTCCCCACAAGATAGCTTTTGTCCCATTATATTTGGTAGACCCTTCTTAAACACTGTTAATGCTAGGATAGACTTCAAAAAGGATGTTGTTACTATTGGTTTAGGTGATATGTCTCATGAGTTCAACTTTTCTAAATTTCGTAGACAACACCGTGAAGAGGAACTGCCTAGTAAAGATGAAACTATTAGTCTTGCTTCTATTGCCGTACCTCCTAGTGATCCTTTAGAACAATATTTGCTAGACCATGAAAATGATATGTTTATGAATGAAAGAAGGGAAATAAACGAGGTGTTCTTTAAACAGAAACCTATTCTGAAACACAACTTGCCTGTTGAAATCTTAGGGGATCCTCCTCCACCCAAGGGTGATCCTGTGTTTGAGCTTCAACCATTGCCTGATACTCTTAAATATGCTTATCTTGATGAAAATAAGATATATCCTGTTTTATTAGTGCTAACTTTTTAGAGAAGGAGGAAGAAAAATTATTGGAAACTCTGAAGAAGCACCATGCTGCTATTGGATATACTCTTGATGATCTTAAGGGCATTAGTCCCACTCTATGTCAACACAAAATAAATTTGGAGAAAGATGCCAAACCAGTTATTGATCACCAACGATGGCTGAATCCTAAGATGAAAGAACTGGTAAGAAAAGAAATACTAAAGCTCCTTGAGGCAGGTATAATCTATCCCGTTGCTGATAGTCAATGGGTAAGTCTTTCCATTGTGTTCCTAAGAAGGGAGGTATTACTGTCATTCCTAATGATAAAGATGAATTGATTCCGCAAAGAATTATTACAGGTTATAGGATGGTAATTGATTCCCGCAAATTAAATAAGGCTACTAAAAAGATCATTACCCCTTACCTTTCATTGACCAAATGCTAGAAAGATTATCCAAACATACACATTTTTGCTTTCTAGATGGTTATTCTAGTTTCTCTCAAATATCTGTGTCAGCTGATGATCAATCAAAGACCACTTTTACTTGCCCTTTCGGTACTTTTGCTTATAGACGTATGCCTTTTGGTTTATGTAACACACCTTCTACCTTTCAAAGATGCATGATGGCTATATTCTCTGACTTCTATGAAAAGACTTGTGAGGTTTTCATGGATGATTTCTCCGTTTATGGATCCTCTTTTGATGATTTCTTAAGCAACCTTGATCAATTTTTGCAGAGATGTGAAGAAACTAACCTTGTCTTGAATTGGGAGAAGTGCCACTTTATGGTTAATGAAGGTATTGTCTTGGGGCATAAAATTTCTAAAAGGGGCATTGAAGTTGATAAAGCTAAAGTTGATGCTATTGAAAAGATGCCGTATCCCAAGGACATCAAAGGTATAAGAAGTTTCCTTGGCCATGCCGGCTTTTATAGGAGGTTCATTAAGGACTTCTCAAAAATTTCTCGGCCTCTAACCAATTTATTACAAAAAGATATACCATTCGTCTTTGATGATGATTGTGTAGAAGCATTTGAAATACTTAAGAAAGCATTAATCTCTACACCTATCATTCAGCCACCTGATTGGAATTTACCTTTTGAAATTATGTGTGATGCTAGAGATTATGTTGTAGGTGCTGTTCTAGGGCAAAGAGTTGATAAGAAATTAAATGTTATTCAATATGCTAGTAAAACTCTAGACAATGCCCAAAGAAATTATGCCACTAGTGAAAAGGAATTCTTAGCAGTTGTATTTGCTTGTGATAAGTTCAGACTTTATATTGTTGATTCTAAAGTAACTATTCACACTGATCATGTTGCTATTAAATATCTTATGGAAAAGAAAGATGCTAAACCTAGACTTATTAGATGGGTTCTCTTGCTACAAGAATTTGATTTGCATATTATTGATAGAAAGGGAGCTGAGAACCCCATTGCAGATAACTTGTCTAGGTTAGAAAATATTCTTCATGACCCACTACTGATAACCCACAAGTATAGGGGATCGCAACAGTTTTCGAGGGTAGAATATTCAACCCAAATTTATTGATTCGACACAAGGGAGCCAAAGAATATTCTCAAGTATTAACAGCTGAGTTATCAA
Source organism: Triticum monococcum (assembly GCA_034509565.1). Lineage (NCBI taxonomy): Eukaryota > Viridiplantae > Streptophyta > Magnoliopsida > Poales > Poaceae > Triticum > Triticum monococcum. The sequence goes on along the minus strand of CM067847.1, from coordinate 604,146,181 downwards.
TTCAACCACACCTGGAAACTTAATATCTGCAGCAAAGTATTTAGTAGCAAAGTAATATGATAGTAGTGGTAACGGTAGCAAAAGGTAACAGTGGCAAAAGTAATGTTTTTGGTATTTTGTAGTGATGATAACAATAGCAACGGAAAAGTAAATAAGCGAAGAAAAATATATGGAAAGCTCGTAGGCAATGGATCAGTGATGGAGAATTATGCCGGATGCGGTTCATCATGTAACAGTCATAACCTAGGGTGACACAGAACTAGCTCCAATTCATCAATGTAATGTAGGCATGTACTCCGAATATAGTCATATGTGCTTATGGAAAAGAACTTGCATGACATCTTTTGTCCTACCCTCCCGTGGCAGTGGGGTCCTATTGGAAACTAAGGGATATTAAGGCCTCCTTTTAATAGAGTACTGGAACAAAGCATTAGCACATAGTGAATACATGAAATCCTCAAACTACGGCCATCACCGGTAAGTATCCCGATTATTGTCACTTCGGGGTTAACGGATCATAATACATAATAGGTGACTATAGACTTGCAAGATAGGATCAAGAACTCTCATATATTGATGAAAACATAATAGGTTCAGATCCGAAATCATGGCACTCGGGCCCTAGTGACAAGCATTAAGCATAGCAAAGTCATAGCAACATCAATCTCAGAACATAGTGGATACTAGGGATCAAACCCTAACAAAACTAACTCGATTACATGATGGATCCCATCCAACCCATCACCATCCAGCAAGCCTATGATGGAATTACTCACGCACGGCGGTGAGCATCATGAAATTGGTGATGGAGGAAGGTTGATGATGACGATGGCGACGGATTCCCCTCTCCGAAGCCCCGAACGGACTCCATATCAGCCCTCCCGAGAGGATTTAGGGCTTGGCGGCGGCTCCGTATCATAAAACACGATGATTTCTTCTCTCTAATTTTTTTCTCCCCAAAAGCAAATATATAAAGTTGGTCTTGAGGTCGGAGGAGCACCAGGGGGCCCACGAGGTAGGGAGGCGCGCCTAGGGGGGGGGCAGGTGCGCCCCCACCCTCGTGGACAGGTGGTGGGCCCCCTGGTCTTCATCTTTTGTAGGTATTTTTTATATTTTCCGAATAGATGTTCCGTGAAGTTTTAGGTCATTCCGAGAACTTTTGTTTCTGTACATAAATAACACCATGGTAATTGTGCTGAAAACAGCGTCAGTCCGGGTTAGTTCATTTCAAATCATGCAAGTTAGAGTCCAAAACAAGGGCAAAAGTGTTTGGAAAAGTAGATACGATGGAGATGTATCAACTCCCCCAAGCTTAAACCTTTGCTTGTCCTCAAGCAATTCAGTTGACAAACTGAAAGTGATAAAGAAAAAATTTAACAAACTCTGTTTGCTCTTGTTGTTGTTGTTGAGGGAGTCCTGGATTAGGGGGTCTCCGGACAGCCGGACTATATCCTTTGGCCAGACTGCTGGACTATGAAGATACGAGATTGAATACTTCGTCCCGTGTCTGGATGGGACTCTACTTGGCGTGGAAGGCAAGCTAGGCAATATGGATATGCATATCTCCTCCTTTGTAACCGACCTTGTGTAACCCTAGCCTCCTCCAGTGTCTATATAAACCGGAGGGTTATAGTCCGTAGGACAACATACAATCATACCATAGGCAAGCTTCTAGGGTTTAGCCTCTCCGATCTCGTGGTAGATCAACTCTTGTACTACTCATATTATCAAGAATTGTAGGATCGAAAGTATGTCTAGAGGGGGGGTGATTAGACTACTTGACCAAATAAAAACTTAACCTTTTCCAAATTTTAGTTCTTGGCAGATTTTAGCTATTTTAGGACAAGTCAAGCAATCATCACACAATTCAAGCAAGCATGCAAGGAGTATATTGGCAGCGAAAAGTAAAGCATGCAACTTGCAAAAATGTAAAGGGAAGGGTTTGGAGAATTCAAACGCAATTGGAGACACGGATGTTTTTCCCGTGGTTCGGATAGGTGGTGCTATCCTACATCCACGTTGATGGAGACTTCAACCCATGAAGGGTAACGGTTGCGAGTCCACGGAGGGCTCCACCCACGAAGGGTCCACGAAGAAGCAACCTTGTCTATCCCACCATGGCCATCGCCCACGAAGGACTTGCCTCACTAGCAGTAGATCTTCACGAAGTAGGCGATCTTCTTGCCCTTACAAACTCCTTGGTTCAACTCCACAATCTTGTTGGAGGCTCCCAAGTGACACCTAGCCAATCTAGGACACACCACTCTCCAAGAAGTAACAAATGGTGTGTTGATGATGAACTCCTTGCTCTTGTGCTTCAAATGATAGTCTCCCCAACACTCAACTCTCTCTCATAGGATTCGGATCTGGTGGAAAGAAGATTTGAGTGGAAAGCAACTTGGGGAAGGCTAGAGATCAAGATTCATATGGTAGGAATGGAATATCTTGGTCTCAACACATGAGTAGGTGGTTCTCTCTCAGAACATATGAGTTGGAAGTGTGGATGTGTTCTGATGGCTCTCTCCATGAATGAAGAGGCGGTGGAGGGGTATATATAGCCTCCACACAAAATCCAACCGTTACACACAATTTACCAATCTCGGTGGGACCGAATCAACAAACTCGGTCAGACCGAAATAGTAAACCTAGTGACTGTTAGAGATTTTCGGTGGGACTGACATGCAACTCGGTAGGACCGATTTTGTTAGGGTAAGGGAATAACTTAATCTCGGTGAGACCGATTACACAAACTCGGTGAGACCGATTTTGGTAATAAGCTAACCAGAGAGTTGGTCAGGCAAACTCGGTGGGACCGATTTGCTCTTTCGGTGAGACCGAAAAGTTACAAAAAGGAAACACTGAATTTACATTGCAATCTCGGTGGGACCGATCCACTCTTTCGGTGAGACCGAAAAGTGATGAAAGGGAAACAGAGAGTTTGCAATCCCATCTCGGTGAGACCGAGATCCCTATCGGTAGAACCGATTTGCTAGGGTTTGGCAATGGCTATGACAAGTGAAACTCGGTGATGCCGGGTTGAAAGAATCGGTAAGGCTGAGTTTGGCTTAGGGTTTAGGTCAAATTTGGATATGGGAAAGTAGTTGAGGGTTTTGGAGCATATCACTAAGCACATGAAGCAAGAGGCTCATTAAGCAACACCTCATCCCTCCTTGATAGTATTGGCTTTTCCTAAAGACTCAATGTGATCTTGGATCACTAAAATATAAAATGAAGAGTCTTGAGCTTTTGAGCTTGAGCCAATCCTTTGTCCTTAGCATTTTGAGGGTTCCACTTTCACCATCCATGCCATGCCAATCATTGAGCTTTCCTGAAATAATCATCTTGGAATAGCATTAGCTCAATGAGCTATATGTTGTTATGAATTACCAAAACCACCTAGGGATAGTTGCACTTTCAATCCCCCCTTTTTGGTAATTGATGACAACATATAGATCAAAGCTTCGACAAATGATAATAAGCATAAAAAATATCATCGCTTTGAGAAGTATGTGATAAGTAAGAGCTCCCCCTAAATTTGTGCCTATTTAAGATTTGCTTTGGACTGCAAATGCACAAAGAGTTAGAGTCATGGGTTACTCTTCCATGTCACATACATCATGGTGGAGCACTTAAAATGATAAGAATGAAATACATGCACTCATCACCAAGAAATGTGAATGATCACATAAGATAGATAAGATAATAGCATTCACCAAGCATTAAGTGTTGCTTATGATCAAACACATGATCATCAATGTCTCACAGATAATGGCATAGTATCTCAAGCACTCAAAAGCAAACAAAGTTCGAAAAACCACCAAATAAAGCAAGAGAGAATAAAAGCAACACTCTCTCTCTCTCGAAGCCTATGATCTATACATTTTTCTCCCCCTTTGGCAACAAGTTACCAAAAAGTTCATAGAAAATGCATAGTGCTAGATCGACTCTCAGGCTTGATCTTCTGGTGGTGGTGGAGTCCGGGGCACTCCAAGGACGAAGCCTTCTGTAGACGTGGTTGGAGTTGAGGCTGAAGTAGATGCTGGAGCTGGTGGAACTGAAGCTGTAGCTGGTGCAGAAGTGGTGGCTCTGGTGTCAGCAACTGGCACTGCATGTGATCTCTGAGCTCTTGGCACTCTGGCAAATGCATCAGTTGTAGTCTTGCCTCTCCCCTCCTGCATGTCATCCTGAAGTTGTTCCACTACAGATTGAATCTCTATTACTTTGACATCCAAGTCATCGAACTTTTGTTCCATGATCCTCTCTAAGCTCTGCTGATTCTGAGTGGGGGTGGCTAGTCCTTGCTCAATCCTCAATGTGGATGCAATCAAGTAACCAAGCTGCTCTTGTTTGGTTTTCAAGAAATACTCAGATGCCTCCTCTTGAGTTGGCATCTTGGCAACTTTCTCCTTCCTTGCCTTCTCCTTCTTTGCTTGTGCTTGAACTGATGATGGTTCATTCTCATTCATGACAACTTGATTGTCCTCAAAATCTGGATGGATGGGCAGGTGTTCCTTGTCCAGTAGGTATATGCCTGTGCCCATCTTGGAGTTAATGAGCTCATGACCTTGCCCAATTGACCCATCTCATGTCACAAACTATGGGCTTCTTGTCCAACAAAACTGTCTCATAGAAGTCCTGCTGTTCCTTAGTGTGGAAACTATAATCAACAGCAGTTCTTCTCCTTGAAGCATATGGATCTGCTTCTCTCTACTTTCTCAGCCCTGAGTCTCTTCTGAGCTTCATATCCTCAGCCACAAGATGAGCATCATTGTGGTCTGGGATCTTGGGCTTAAGCTTTCTCAGAACATGCTCTTCATCATCTTCTTCAGCAGCTTCAGGCACTGGGGCCTTGTTCTTCTCAGTTGCAGGTATGCTCCTCGTATTTCTCTTTGGGGCAGACTTGGGCTTGGAGGCAGCTTTGGGTGCTTCTTTGGGCTTGGATGCAGCAGCCCCTGTCCTGATAGCATCACCCATAAGCTTAGGTGCCTTAGGTGTTGGTGCAGCAACCTCTTCTTCTTCCTCTTCTTCCATGATGGAAGCCTTTCCAAGCACTCTGGCTACGGTCTTCTTGACCCTTTCCTTCCTTTTCTTTCCTTCAGCAGCAACTGGCTCTATGGTTGCAGGCTTTTCAGGAATCTGAGTTGAAGCTCTGGCCTTTGGCATAGGCTGCCTACCTGCTGGCCTTTTGATTTTTAAGCCTGGCTTTGTGCCTTGAGGTGAGCCATATTCCTTCTTGAGCATAACTCTCTTTGATGTGGCTTCCTCTTCCTCTGCCACATAATCTTCATCCTCAGAATCTGAAGTTCTCTTCTTCCTCTGTCTGGTGGCAGCTTTTGGCAAATTGCTTGGGGTACTTCTGCTGCCATCATCTGAAGAGCTGGAGGGACTAGTGCCCTCACTCATGAGCACCTGCTCTTCGGATCTGTTCTGGCTGTCACTCTGATCAGACATGATGTAAAACCTGACTACTGGCCCTGTGAAGAGTTTATAGATGAGGTAGAGTGGATGAGCATCACAAAATGCAGAGATTTTTGCAAAAGAATGATTCAAAAACTTAGTTTTAGTTTCCCACTGAAATCATCTCGGATCTACCGATTTTTAAACTCGGTGATACCGAAGCAGTTTTGGAACCTAAACTAGTGAACTCGGTCAAACCAAGTCACAGTTCGGTGGCACCGAGATTGCTAGGGTTTCACAATGTTCCAAAATCGGTCACACCGATAAGTAATTCTCGGTCAGACCAAGTCTCACTTGTGCAATGGCATGAGCCAAATCGGTGGGACCGAGTTTTTTCAACTCGGTGGGTCCTAGATGGTTTCGGCGGAAAACTAACCCTAAAATTTTCGAATCAAAACTAATCTACGAAAGCATTGACTGGATAGGAGTGTTTCAATTGTGGCAAGAATCATTAAGAACACAATGTGCTAGGAATCAGATTGGGGATAGCACAAAGATCGAGTCCATACCCTAGTTCGGCGGATACTCGCTACGGCGGCAACGGCGGGGTTGAATTCCGTTAACGGCGATGGAGACCAGCGACTGGAGGCGGCTGGCGGCGAGGAGACGATCCGGAGACCACGTTGGCAGAGCAAGCTATCGCGCGAGCGAAGGGGTTCGGAGAAATTTCCAAATTTTTGCCCGTGACTATATATAGCCCGACCCTGTCGGTGTGACCGAGTGGAACAACTCGGTGGCACCGAGATGCAAAACTGTATGCAGTTGTTGCAACTCGGTGTGACCGAATGGTTCAAATTAGTTGCACCGAGATCGAAAATTCAGATCAACTTAATGATCTCGGTAGGACCGAAAGTAGGATATCGGTCAGACCGAGAATCATAAAGAGGTTTTGGACGTTTAAGTCTATGACGAATCGGGGACTCCGAGTGCTCCTCACACAGAGTGGTTCGAATCTGACTTGATCAAATTTTGTGATGTAGCATGAATAGAGTTTGAGACGAGAAAAGCATAGATAGCTAGAGAAGGTTCTTAGGCATTCTTGTCCATCCACTTGGCAAAAGGAAATAAAATCAAACAATCAAAACAACAAGTGGATGTCCTCGAATGAGTAAAATATGCAACCAACATGCTCACACAATAAGATGGCTATTGAAATATGTTACAAAGCATGCACAACCAATTCTAGCATCTATCAAGCAATTGGCGATGACTAGGTCATCTATATATGAGTATATTGACTTAGGAGTCAAGTGAGAACACTTGATCATAGGTCATACTCATCGTTTAAGCTCAAGTGGGGTTACCACTTTTACATAAAGCATTGCTGTGTCCACATCTTTAGAGTTGCTTTAGCTCAAGTCTTAGAGTAAAGCTCCCCCTAGATGTGATATCCCCCTAAGAGGGATGAACTAACCTTGGGTTTTGTCGATGATGACTTCATGTAGATGTTGAAGATGTGGATGCTCAATGTTGATGTAGATCACTTGGAGCTATCCATTTGAGTGAATTGCACTTTCAATACCTACATGGGTTAGTCCCACAAGGAACAAACAAGGATATCCATATACATAGAGTGATGCACACACAAGATGATGTCCATGAAAACTTTAGGTTACCTTGTCCCTTGTCTTACCAACAAGAGGGTTTGTGACTCCTTGAACTAGTGCAAGATGTGGAAGTTGATTACACTTGTTCTTGCCAAAATGATAAGAGTGAAGTATGTTGGCGGAGTCACCCTCAAGAACTCTATAGTTCTTCTTCTTTTGGATCCACACCATCTTGAAGGGAATCCTTGGAGTTGTAGTCGTACTTGATGAAGTGGAACTTGAAGTGGTCTTGGGAATCCACTTGACTAAGGTCTTAGGAGCTTCTTCAAATGCATCAATTTCCTCTTGAAGCTTGTCCTTGCCTTTTTGCTTGTAGTCTTGTGGTGGAAGATCATCTTGAGCTTGTGTCCCCTTGAAGGAAGTATCATACTTCTCTTGTTGAGGAACAAACTTTGTCTTGGGGTATTGATGTTCTTCCCACTCAACTCCATTGGCATTGAACTTTCGTTCAAAACCAACACCTTGATTCTTCCGGTGCATTCCTTGCTTGCGCACAATTTCCTCGAATTGCTTACTCCCGGCAAGGCTTTTGTACACTCCTTTCTCTATAATTCCCTTCAATAAGCTATTTTCTTGCTCAAGTGTAACTTGGCTAAGAGAGTCATTAGTGGAATCAAGAGAACTACTAGAAGCAACACTATTGGATTTAGCATGATCATTGTTACTACTAGAGGAAGAATCTTTCTTGTTCTTGTTACTAGACTTGACTTGAGGCATGTAAGTGGATAAGAGTAAACGCTTGGCAATGTAAGAAGAACTTTTCTTGCGGAGATCATCATTTATTTCCTTTAAAAACTCATGCTCTTGCTCAAGATTGAGCTTTTCAAAGCGTAACTTCTCATGAGCTCTTAAAAGTTCTCGATGATCTTCGAAGATGGTTTCATGAGCTAACTTAAGAGTGTTTAGTTCTTTAGTTAGAGCCTCAATCTTCTCCTTATCATTGTCATTCATTTTATATTGATTAGCATGATTAATTGACGTTTCATCATAGTATTCATCACTAGAGTTGTCAACAAGCAAATCATCATCACCTAACAAGTCATCTTCATCACTATTAAAATCAACATACTCGGGGTGTGTTACCTTAGGACCTTTGGCCATGAAGCATCTTCCAATTACTTCATTTGGTGAGTCAAATATGTCGTAGGAGTTGGTTGACACAAGTGCTAGACCGGCAACACCTTCATCTTGAGTATATTCGGAATCGGAGTGATAACTTCTCTCGGAGTGGTCGTCGGAGTCAGAGCCGGATACCCATTCACCAACATGAGCTTGATGTCTTCGTTTTGTGTAGCTCCTTGATGATTTTTCCTTCCTTTCCGAATCCTTGCTTCTCCGTGAGTATCTTCGTTCATAACGATCATCTCTACTCCTTCTCTCTCTTGGTGGTGATTCTTCTCTTTTGCTTCTTCTTTTTGGAGAGTCTTCTCTTCGCTTGTGGGGAGCCGTACACTCATTGGAATAGTGTCCGGGTCTTCCACAATTGTAGCAGTTTCGCTCTCGACTAGAAGATCTTTTGTCATTGTAGGACCTTGACTTGGAGCTTCTATCTTTGCTACTACTCTTGTAGAACTTATTGAAGTTCTTCACCATTAAGCTCAATTCTTCATTGAAGTTTTGTTTCTCACTTGATGATGTAGGGGCTTCACATGAGGCTTTGTAGGCACCACTGGATTTGTTGTGAAGTTCCTCTTTATCCTTAAGTGACATCTCATGAGCAACAATTTTTCCAATTACCTCCGTTGGCTTGAGATCTTTGTAATTGGGCATCATTTTGATCAATGTGCACACGGTGTCATATTTTCCATCCAAGGCTCTTAGAATCTTCTTGATGATGAATCTATCGGTCATCTCTTCACTTCCTAAGCCGGCAATCTCATTTGTGATGAGAGCAAGCCTAGAGTACATTTCAGCGACACCTTCACCATCCTTCATTTTGAACTTGTCAAGTTGACTTTGAAGCACATCCAATTTGGATTCCTTGACGGAGTCGGTACCTTCGTGCATATCAATCAAAGTGTCCCAAATTTCCTTTGCATTCTCAAGACGACTGATTTTGTTGAATTCTTCGGGGCACAATTCGTTGAAGAGAATATCACAAGCTCGAGCATTATATTGCAACATCTTCAACTCATCCGTGGTAGCTTCACGGTTTGGTTCTCTCCCATCAAAGAAGTCACCTTGCAAACCAACACACACAATAGCCCAAACGGCGGGGTTATGTCCAAGAATATGCATCTTCATTTTATGCTTCCAACTAGCAAAATTAGTACCATCAAAGTAAGGACCTCTACGGTGATAATTTCCCTCTCTAGATGCCATACTCTCCTAGGTTGTGAAACCAAGGCTATGACCACCAAAAGCTATGGAAATCAAAGCAAATGAAGACCAAAGCTCTGATACTACTTGTAGGATCGAAAGTATGTCTAGAGGGGGGGTGATTAGACTACTTGACCAAATAAAAACTTAACCTTTTCCCAATTTTAGTTCTTGGCAGATTTTAGCTATTTTAGGACAAGTCAAGCAATCATCACACAATTCAATCAAGCATGCAAGGAGTATATTGGCAGCGGAAAGTAAAGCATGCAACTTGCAAGAATGTAAAGGGAAGGGTTTGGAGAATTCAAACGCAATTGGAGACACGGATGTTTTTCCCATGGTTCGGATAGGTGGTACTATCCTACATCCATGTTGATGGAGACTTCAACCCACGAAGGGTAACGGTTGCGCGAGTCCACGGAGGGCTCCACCCACGAAGGGTCCACGAAGAAGCAACCTTTTCTATCCCACGATGACCATCGCCCACGAAGGACTTGCCTCACTAGCGATAGATCTTCACGAAGTAGGCGATCTCCTTGCCCTTACAAACTCCTTGGTTCAACTCCACAATCTTGTCGGAGGCTCCCAAGTGAAACCTAGCCAATCTAGGAGACACCACTCTCCAAGAAGTAACAAATGGTGTCTTGATGATGAACTCCTTGCTCTTGTGCTTCAAATGATAGTCTCCCCAACACTCAACTCTCTCTCACAGGATTTGGATCTGGTGTAAAGAAGATTTGAGTGGAAAGAAACTTGGGGAAGGCTAGAGATCAAGATTCATATGGTAGGAATGGAATATCTTGGTCTCAACACATGAGTAGGTGGTTCTCTCTCAGAACATATGAGTTGGAAGTGTAGATGTGTTCTGATGGCTCTCTCCACGAACGAAGAGGAGGTGGAGGGGTATATATAGCCTCCACACAAAATCCAACCATTACACACAATTTACCAATCTCGATGGGACCGAATCAGCAAACTCGGTCAGACCGAAATAGTAAACCTAGTGACCGTTAGAGATTTTCGGTGGGACTGACATGCAACTCGGTAGGACCGATTTTGTTAGGGTTAGGGCATAACGTAATCTCGGTGAGACCGATTACACAAACTCGGTGAGACCGATTTTGGTAATAAGCTAACCATAGAGTTGGCCAGGCAAACTCGGTGGGACCGATTTGCTCTTTTGGTGAGACCGAAAAGTTACAAAAAGGAAACACTGAATTTACATTGCAATCTCGGTGGGACCGATCCGCTCTTTCGGTGAGACCGAAAAGTTACGAAAGGGAAACAGAGAGTTTGCAATCCCATCTCGGTGAGACCGAGATCCCTATCGGTAGAACCGATTTGCTAGGGTTTGGCAATGGCTATGACAAGTGAAACTCGGCGACGCGGGGTTGAAAGAATCGGTAAGGCTGAGTTTGGCTTAGGGTTTAGGTCAAATGTGGATATGGGAAAGTAGTTGAGGGTTTTGGAGCATATCACTAAGCACATGAAGCAAGAGGCTCATTGAGCAACACCTCATCCCTCCTTGATAGTATTGGCTTTTCCTAAAGACTCAATGTGATCTTGGATCACTAAAATATAAAATGAAGAGTCTTGAGCTTTTGAGCTTGAGCCAATCCTTTGTCCTTAGCATTTTGAGGGTTCCACTTTCACCATCCTTGCCATGCCAATCATTGAGCTTTCCTGAAATAATCATCTTGGAATAGCATTAGCTCAATGAGCTATATGTTGTTATGAATTACCAAAACCACCTAGGGATAGTTGCACTTTCAAGAATAAATCAAGCAGGACGTAGGGTTTTACCTCCATCAAGAGCGCCCAAACCTGAGTAAAAATCGTGTCCCCTGCCTCCTGTTACCATACGCTTTAGACGCACAGTTCGGGACCCCCTACCCGAGATCCGCCGGTTTTGACACCGACATTGGTGCTTTCATTGAGAGTTCCTCTATGTCGTCACCATTAGGCTTGATGGCTCCTTCGATCATCGATAGCGATGCAGTCCAGGGTGAGACTTTTTTTCCCGTACAGATCTTTGTATTTGGTGGCTTCGCACTGCGGGCCAACTAGCTTGGCCATCTGGAGCAGATCAAGAATTACGCCCCTGGCCACCAGGTCAGGTTTGGAAGCTTAAACTACACGGCCGACATCCGTGGAGACTTGATCTTTGACGGATTCAAGCCCCTGCCGAGTGCGCCGCATGGTCACGATGAGCATGATCTAGCTCTACCATCGGACAGTGTTCAGGAGATCGCACTGGCAGCTGCTCCGACCCTCAATTCGGAGCCAATCGCGCCATCCATGGACGGGTGGATAGACCCCGCCATGGAGGCCGTATTCTCAGTGGCGATCGAGCCGAGGTTCGACCTGAAGGAAATATGCCCTAGAGGCAATAATAAAGTTATTATTTATTTCCTTATATCATGATAAATGTTTATTATTCATGCTAGAATTGTATTAACCGGAAACATAATACATGTGTGAATACATAGACAAACTTAGTGTCACTAGTATGCCTCTACTTGACTAGCTCGTTAATCAAAGATGGTTATGTTTCCTAACCATGAACAAAGAGTTGTTATTTGATTAATGGGATCACATCATTAGGTGAATGATCTGATTGACATGACCCATTCCATTAGCTTAGCACCCGATCGTTTAGTATGTTGCTATTGCTTTCTTCACGACTTATACATTTTCCTATGACTATGAGATTATGCAACTCCCGTTTGCCGGAGGAACACTTTGTGTGCTACCAAACATCACAACGTAACTGGGTGATTATAAAGGAGCTCTACAGGTGTCTCCAAAGGTAGATGTTGGGTTGGCGTATTTCGAGAATAGGATTTGTCACTCCGATTGTCGGATCGGTAATGCACATCACATAAGCCTTGCAAGAATTGCAACTAATGAGTTAGTTGCGAGATGATGTATTACGGAACGAGTAAAGAGACTTGCCAGTAACGAGATTGAACTAGGTATTGGATACCGACGATCGAATCTCAGGCAAGTAACATACCGATGACAAAGGGAATAACGTATGTTGTTATGCGGTCTGACCGATAAAGATCTTCGTAGAATATGTAGGAGCCAAGATGGGCATCCAGGTCCCGCTGTTGGTTATTGACCGGAGATTTGTCTCAGTCAGGTCTACATTGTTCTCGAACCATAGGGTCCGCACGCTTAACGTTACGATGACAGTTATTATGAGTTTATGCATTTTGATGTACCAAAGTTAGTTCAGAGTCCCGGATGTGATCACGGACATGACGAGGACTCTCGAAATGGTCGAGACATAAAGATTGATATATTGGACGGCCATATTCGGACACCGGAAGTGTTCCGGGTGATTTCGGATAAAACCGGAGTGCCGGAGGGGTTACCGGAACCCCCCGGGGAAGTAATGGGCCTTATTGGGCCTGAGGGGAGAGAGAGGGCAGCAGCCTAAGAGGTGGCGTGCCCCCCCTCATGGGGAGTCCGAATTGGACTAGGAGGGGGGGCGCGGCCCCCCTTTCCCTCTCCCTCTCCCTCTTTTTCCTTCCTCCTCAAGTCTCCTAGTTGTACTAGGAAAGGGGAGTCCTACTCCCACTAGGAGGAGGACTCCCCCTCCCCTTGGCGCGCCCCATAGGGCCGGCCGGCCTCCCCCTTGCTCCTTTATATACGGGGGCAGGGGGCACCCTAGAACACACAAGTTGATCCACGTGATTGTTCCTTAGCCGTGTGCGGTGCCCCCTGCCACCATATTCCACCTCGATCATATCGTTGTAGTGCTTAGGCGAAGCCCTGCGTCGGTAGAACATCATCATCGTCACCACGCCATTGTGCTGACGGAACTCATCCCCGAAGCTTTGCTGGATCGGAGCCCGGGGAGCGTCATCGAGCTGTACGTGTGCTAAGAACTCGGAGGTGCCGGAGTAATGGTGCTTGGATCGGTCGGATCCGGAAGACGTACGACTACTTCCTCTACGTTGCGTCAATGCTTCCGTTGCGGTCTACGAGGGTACGTAGACAACACTCTCCCCTCTTGTTGCTATGCGTCACCATGATCTTGCGTGTGCGTAGGAATTTTTTTGAAATTACTACGTTCCCCAACAATGGCATCCGAGCCTGGTTTTCTGGTTTGATGTTATATGCACGAGTAGAACACAAGTGAGTTGTGGGCGATATAAGTCATACTGCCTACCAGCATGTCATACTTTGGTTCGGCGGTATTGTTGGATGAAGCGGCCCGGACCGACATTACGCGTACGCTTACGCGAGACCAGTTCTCTCGACGTGCTTTGCACAAAGGTGGCTTGCGGGTGACTGTTTCTCCAACTTTAGTTGAACTAAGTGTGACTACGCCCGGTCCTTGCGAAGGTTAAAACGGCATCAACTTGACAAACTATCATTGTGGTTTTGATGCGTAGCTGAGATTGGTTCTTGCTTAAGCCCATAGCAGCCACGTAAAACTTGCAACAACAAAGTAGAGGATGTCTAACTTGTTTTTGCAGGGCATGTTGTGATGTGATATGGTCAAGACATGATGCTAAATTTTATTGTATGAGATGATCATGTTTTGTAACCGAGTTATCGGCAACTGGCAGGAGCCATATGGTTGTCGCTTTATTGTATGCAATGCAATCACGATGTAATGCTTTACTTTATCACTAAGCGGTAGCGATAGTCGTGGAAGCATAAGATTGGCGAGACGACAACGATGCTACGATGGAGATCAAGGTGTCGCGCCGGTGACGATGGTGATCATGACGGTGCTTCGGAGATGGAGATCACAGGCACAAGATGATGATGGCCATATCATATCACTTATATTGATTGCATCTGATGTTTATCTTTTATGCATCTTATCTTGCTTTGATTGACGGTAGCATTATAAGATGATCTCTCACTAATTATCAAGAAGTGTTCTCCCTGAGTATGCACCGTTGCGAAATTTCTTCGTGCTGAGACACCACGTGATGATCGGGTGTGATAGGCTCTACGTTCAAATACAACGGGTGCAAAACAGTTGCACACGCGGAATACTCAGGTTATACTTGACGAGCCAAGCATATACAGATATGGCCTCGGAACACGGAGACCGAAAGGTCGAGCGTGAATCATATAGTAGATATGATCAACATAGTGATGTTCACCAATGAAACTACTCCATCTCACGTGATGATCGGACATGGTTTAGTTGATTTGGATCACGTGATCACTTAGAGGATTAGAGGGATGTCTATCTAAGTGGGAGTTCTTAAGTAATTTGATTAATTGAACTTAAATTTATCATGAACTTAGTACCTGATAGTATCTTGCTTGTTTATGTTTGATTGTAGATAGATGGCTCGTGCTGTTGTTCCGTTGAATTTTAATGCGTTCCTTGAGAAAGCAAAGTTGAAAGATGATGGTAGCAATTACACGGACTGGGTCCGTAACTTGAGGATTATCCTCATTGCTGCACAGAAGAATTACGTCCTGGAAGCACCGTTGGGTGCCAGGCCTGCCACTAGTAGAAAACCGGGCAATAGCACCGGTTCGTAAGGCCCTTTAGTGCCGGTTTAGGAACCGGCACTATTATTTCGGCACTAAAGGCCCCCCCCCCTTTAGTACCAGTTCAGCACGAACCGGTGCTAAAGGGGTTCCACGTGGCACGAGCCAGCTCCGGGGGCCGGGAGCCCTTTAGTACCGGTTGGTCAAACCAACCGGTACTAAATGGTTTGGGGGGGTTTTGGTTTATTTTGTATTTTTCATTTAATTTTGTGTTATCAATTTAATTTAGGATTGTTTTACGTTATAATGAGTTGTAGTCGTCATCATCATCATCATCGCATATTAATAAATAAATAAACTCTAGCTAGCTAAAAATCATCGTGGTCGTCTAATTACCACTATTTAATCATCATAGTCATTAGCGCTAGCTATGTAATTCATCATCAACGTTGCCTAGCTTAAAGAGGAAACATTCACTTTGTAACAGAAGCAAAGAGATATCATCAAGTTCAACATAATCATCACCAACATCGAAGTTCAGGACACGGATCCATGAGACAAGTACTAATTAAGAGCATGAAGAGTAGCTACTGATCCTGCTGCTCCCTCTCAGGTAGAATAGCATAGAACATGTATAGCTCTCCTGATTCATCATACTGGAGCATGCAGATGAATCTGTCTCCTAATCTTGGGTTGCGCTTCTCCTTACTGCCCCTAGTACTTCTCTGCGATCGTTAACAATTTTGCTCCAATCTTTCACTATTAAGCATTCTTCGCTTTTAGAAATCCTGAATGCACTCATGTGCAATGTAGGAAATCTTGGTCGTAAGCTAACAATTGACATGCGACCTTTTGTCTCGATCCACTAAGGCACAACTATCATCGGAAGTCCCTGTTGAACAACATCGTATAGTAATTAATATACTAAGCAATGAAAGTTTAGCTTCAAAAATAATGTATGCAAAAGATGCACTAATTAAGGACAAATATTTAAAATCTTACCATCTTTTGATTATAGATGTGACCGTAGTTCAATACGATCACCATTGGTCGCACGTTTTGAGTACTAACATTTCTAAGTGTAGGGAAAAAATTTGTCTTGACAGTATTAAGATCCTCAAGCCATGAAACATAATGACTTATCTCCTCGCAGTTTAGTTGAGCCCCGGGGCAGTAGTAGGTCCTGTCTACCAAGCGCCGGACATGTTTGCTTGAACCGAAATAAGCTGACAATACAAAATAGTTGTCAACTATTTTTGAATAAACTGTATGGAAGACATAAACATATGCATGCATGGTTGAGAAAAACTCACCAAATGGTAGAACTGGAGGCGTTTGCACATCGACCCAGATGTCTATATTACCTTCAATATCATCTTCCGGACGAATATCAAAGGTGATAACCATATCAGGCTCAAATGCATAAGCCTTGCATAGTGCTTGCCAAGTTTTGCATTCAAAATGGGCGTATCTGTCTCCATTATATAATTTGACGTTGAAAGTATACCCATGCTGCGTCTTCAAGTAAACTCTCTTTACCTCCATATCATCTATAGCACTGAAACCTATCTTATCCAAGACAAAAATTCTTGCATGGCAGGGGATGCGCTAGTAGAATAGTGAAAATTTAAAATTATAAGTTGAAGCAAATGAAGCATAAGTTTTGCATTCAAATAATAATTGACAAAGTGACTTACTGTATCAACTTCGAATGTCTCATCCAGCTTGATGCTGAAGCGCCTACCATCAACAAGGAAATTTTGGTCGCACGGGCCGCGCTGGTCTTCACAGTGTTCGCACATAATAAAATCTTTTTCGTCGTCAGATGACATTTCCTATGTTCATATAGATGAAACATTAAACACCTATATCTAGCCAAATATATATTCATCTAACATTTGACATTAATATATCAAACTATATATTCAATTGACATTACTATATATTTAACTTTTCTATCTAATTCATCTAACATTCGACATTAATCTAACATTTATATAAACTCAAAATATATAAAAAATTAAATAAACAGAAAAACTCATTAACAAAAAATATTTTAATTAGATCATCAAATCTCATATACCTAAATTTTCTTACTAAAAATAAACTAGTTATATTAATTATTCAACTAGTTCTAATCTCATATACCTAAATTTTCTTACTAAAAATAAACTAGTTATATTAATTATTCAACTAGTTCTAATCTCATATACCTAAATTTTCTTACTAAGAATAAACTAGTTATATTAATTATTCAACTAGTTCTAATCTCATATACCTAAATTTCCTTATTAAAAATAAACTAGTTATATTAATTATTCAACTAGTTCTAATGTCATATACCTAAATTTTCTTATTAAAAATAAACTAGTTATATTAATTATTCAACTAGTTCTAATCTCATATACCTAAATTTTCTTATTAAAAATAAAGTAGTTATATTAATTATTCAACTAGTTCTAAACTCTAGTTCGACAATTTTTCTATCTAGCTAGCTAATTCATCTAACATTCGACATTAATCTAACATTCGATCATCTAATTAACTTTTCTAAAAAACAGAAAATAAGTAAAAAAAATTGTGTGTCTGTATGCATGTGTGTGTATATATACGTATATGTGTGTACGTATGTGTGTTTGTATGCGTGTGTGTGTGTGTGTGCGGCCCCATATATATGCCGCCGCCCCGTACGTACGAGCGGGGGCGCCGGCGTACGGGGCGGGGGTGCCGGTGTGTGTGTGTGTATGTGTGCGTATGTGTGTGCGGGAGCGAGAGAGAGACGTACGGTCGCGGCGATGACGGGCGACGACGGGCGGCGGCGGGGACAGCGACAATGACGGGCGGCGATGGGGACAGCGACGACGACGGGCGACGGGCGGCGACGACGGGATCGAGCGGCGCGCGCGGCCGAGGTTGGAGACGAAGTGCGGAGTTGAAACTGAAATTTTCGTAAGTGCTGTATATATAGGATTGGCCTTTAGTACCGGTTCGTGGCTCCAACCGGTACTAAAGGCCTATTTTCCCCAGGCCAAGCGGCGGGAAACGACCCCTTTAGTACCGGTTCGTGGCACGAACAATTAGGTAAATGACCGAAAAACAACAAATGATGTCAGAACATGTTGAAAATTGATGACGTCGCTTTAAATGCTGCATACTGAACACAAAAGAAGTCCGGAGTTCAAATAAGTTTAAAAAACATTGAAGTGGCCATGTAACAGATGAGTTCTCGTCCGAAACCCTGATACTCGGAAAGAGTTTGTCCAGTTTATACACGAAGTGCGTCCAGTTTTTGCCGTGACCCTCTCTACTCTTTCGGGCATGCTATGCGGGTGATACGATGATACCATGCCAAGTTTCAACATTTTCAGGATTCATTTTGTAGTGATTTTCAATTTCACGGTCATTTAGCTCTTTAAACAATTAGGTAAATGACCGAAAAACAACAAATGATGTCAGAACATGTTGGAAATTGATGACGTCGCTTTAAATGCTGCATACTGAACACAAAAGAAGTCCGGAGTTCAAATAAGTTTAAAAAACATTGAAGTGGCCATGTAACAGATGAGTTCTCGTCCGAAACCCTGATACTCTTTCCATAACCTCATCAATTTCCTCTTGAAGCTTGTCCTTGCCTTTTTGCTTGTAGTCTTGTGGTGGAAGATCATCTTGAGCTTGTGTCCCCTTGAAGGAAG
Organism: Triticum monococcum; assembly: GCA_034509565.1. Classification (NCBI taxonomy): domain Eukaryota; kingdom Viridiplantae; phylum Streptophyta; class Magnoliopsida; order Poales; family Poaceae; genus Triticum; species Triticum monococcum. Next base: position 604,127,634 of record CM067847.1, on the reverse strand, counting down.
TAGGATACTTCTCTTGTTGAGGAACAAACTTTGTCTTGGGGTGTTGATCTTCTTCCCACTCAACTCCATTGGCATTGAACTTTCGTTCAAAACCAACACCTTGATTCTTCCGGTGCCTTCCTTGCTTGCGCACAATTTCCTCGAATTGCTTACTCCCGGCAAGGCTTTTGTACACTCCTTTCTCTATAATTCCCTTCAATAAGCTATTTTCTTGCTCAAGTGTAACTTGGCTAAGAGAATCATTAGTGGAATCAAGAGAACTACTAGAAGCAACAATGTTAGATCTTATGTCACAAAAAAGAAGTTGTATCAAACCTTTTATGTTGGATCTAGAACAAACCAATCGGTATCGCCATCATACAGCCCCACCGTGGCTCGTGATGCATATATATGCATATCAAATGCACGGTGGGGCGTATGATGGCGAATCCGAATAATTTGTATTCAGTCGATGAACTGGTAGATGTATGCAGTCGATGAACTGGTAGATGTCTGTAGTCGATGAACTGAAAGACTTATGCAGGGAAGGCGAGAGATGGGCTATATATAGGGTCGTCTGGCTCACAAAGTGATTGTGGTAGTTTCGATCCAACGACTCACATGAGCTAGGAAGAAACACACCCTTGATCCAACGACTCGCAAGAGCTAGAAAGAAACACACGATCCGTGTGATTCTTCCTGATTGGTGGGATGCACATTAGTATCGGTTCGTGCCACGAACTGGAGCTAAAGATTGGCAACGAACCGGTACTAATGGTAGAAGCCCGCCTAGCCGTTGGAATCGGCACTAATGGTCACATTCGTGCCGGCTCAAATTCAAACCGGCACTATAATGTGCTTCACATTTGACCATTTTTCTACTAGTCAATAGAGTTTGCAAAACTTGAGTTTCCCAAGTCACTTACACAAAAAGCTATGATTCATGGTTGTCAAATCCATAATTTCCAAACCACAACAACCTTGAGGCATAACAAGCTTTAAATGCTGCATGCTGAACACAAAAGAAGTCCGGAGTTTAAATAAATTATTAAAAATAAAAAAGAGGTGCAATGCTGGTTAATTTGCTTCAAGCCATTCGGAATAGTGTAGATTGCACTAAGCCACTGCACATAGCTCAGTGCAATCTATGCTATTCCGCAAGGCTTGAAGCTAATCAACATGTAGGTGAGCATTGCAACTCTTCGTCATTGTCTGTGCACTCACGGCTTATAAACCGCTCATACTGCCTCTCTCTTGGCGAGGTGGGACTAAAAACAGCTTGCCGTAACCTCATTAGTACTGGTTCATGGTACGAACCGGCACTAAATGGTGATGGTGGGGCCATAGCCTGACCGTAGGCTGACACAGCCTCTTTAGTACCGGTTCATGGCATGAACCGGTACTAAAGGTTCGCCATGAACCGGTACTATTGATCGCCGCCATGAACCGGCACTAATGTACACATTAGTGCCGGCTCTAATTCAAACCGGCACTAATGTGCTTCACGTTTGACCCTTTTTCTACTAGTGTGCTGCTAGAGCAACACCAGATGTTATGAACGTCTGGCAGAGCAAAGCTGATGACTACTTGATAGTTCAGTGTGCCATGCTTTACGGCTTTTAATCGGGACTTCAACGACGTTTTGAACATCATGGAGCATATGAGATGTTCCAGGAGTTGAAGTTAATATTTCAAGCAAATGCCCGGATTGAGAGATATGAAGTCTCCAACAAGTTCTATAGCTGCAAGATGGAGGAGAACAGTTCTGTCAGTGAGCATATACTCAAAATGTCTGGGTATAATAATCACTTGATTCAGATGGGAGTTAATCTTCCAGATGATTGCGTCATTGACAGAATTCTCCAATCACTGCCACCAAGCTACAAGAGCTTCGTGATGAACTATAATATGCAAGGGATGAACAAGACTATTCCCGAGCTCTTCGCAATGCTGAAAGCTGCGGAGGCAGAAATCAAAAAGGAGCATCAAGTGTTGATGGTCAACAAGACCACTAGTTTCAAGAAAAAGGGCAAAGGGAAGAAGAAGGGGAACTTCAAGAAGAACGGCAAGCAAGTTGCTGCTCAAGAGAAGAAACCCAAGTCTGGACCTAAGCCTGAAACTGAGTGCTTCTACTGCAAGCAGACTGGTCACTGGAAGCGGAACTGCCCCAAGTATTTGGCGGATAAGAAGGATGGCAAGGTGAACAAAGGTATATGTGATATACATGTTATTGATGTGTACCTTACTAATGCTCGCAGTAGCACCTGGGTATTTGATACTGGTTCTGTTGCTAATATTTGCAACTCGAAACAGGGACTACGGATTAAGCCAAGATTGGCTAAGGACGAGGTGACGATGCGCATGGGAAACGATTCCAAAGTCAATGTGATCGCGGTCGGCACGCTACCTCTACATCTTCCTTCGGGATTAGTATTAGACCTAAATAATTGTTATTTGGTGCCAGCGTTGAGCATGAACATTATATCTGGATCTTGTTTAATGCGAGACGGTTATTCATTTAAATTAGAGAATAATGGTTGTTCTATTTATATGAGTAATATCTTTTATGGTCATGCACCTTTGAAGAGTGGTCTATTCTTGTTGAATCTCGATAGTAGTGATACACATATTCATAATGTAGAAGCCAAAAGATGCAGAGTTGATAATGATAGTGCAACTTATTTGTGGCACTGCCGTTTAGGTCATATCGGTGTAAAGCGCAATAAGAAACTCCATACTGATGGACTTTTGGAACCACTTGATTATGAATCACTTGGTACTTGCGAACCGTGCCTCATGGGCAAGATGACTAAAACACCGTTCTCCGGTACTATGGAGAGAGCAACAGATTTGTTGGAAATCATACATACAGATGTATGTGGTCCGATGAATGTTGAGGCTCTTGGCGAATATCGTTATTTTCTCACCTTCACAGATGACTTAAGCAGATATGGGTATATCTACTTAATGAAACATAAGTCTGAAACATTTGAAAAGTTCAAAGAATTTCAGAGTGAAGTTGAAAATCATCGTAACAAGAAAATAAAGTTTCTACGATCTGATCGTGGAGGAGAATATTTGAGTTACGAGTTTGGTGTACATTTGAAAATTTGTGGAATAGTTTCGCAACTCACGCCACCCGGAACACCACAGCGTAATGGTGTGTCCGAACGTCGTAATCGTACTTTATTGGATATGGTGCGATCTATGATGTCTCTTACTGATTTACTGCTATCATTTTGGGGATACGCTCTAGAGACGGCCGCATTCACATTTAATAGGGCACCATCAAAATCCGTTGAGACGACGCCTTATGAACTGTGGTTTGGCAAGAAACCAAAGTTGTCGTTTCTGAAAGTTTGGGGCTGCGATGCTTATGTGAAAAAGCTTCAACCTGATAAGCTCGAACCCAAATCGGAGAAATGTGTCTTCATAGGATATCCAAAGGAAACTATTGGATACACCTTCTATCATAGATCCGAAGGCATGACTTTTGTTGCTAAATTCGGAAACTTTCTGGAGAAGGAGTTTCTCTCGAAAGAAGTGAGTGGGAGGAAAGTAGAACTTGACGAGGTAACTGTACCTACTCCCTTATTTGAAAGTAGTACATCACAGAAAACTGTTTCTGCGCACCTACACCAATAAGTGAGGAAGTTAATGATAATTATCATGAAACTTCAGGACAAGATACTACTGAACCTCGTAGATCAACCAGAGTGGGATCCGCGCCAGAGTGGTAGGGTAATCCAGTTCTGGAAGTCATGCTACTAGATCATGATGAACCTACGAATTATGAAGAAGCGATGGTGAGCCCAGATTCCGCAAAATGGCTTGAAGCCATGAAATCTGAGATGGGATCCATGTATGAGAACAAAGTATGGACTTTGGTTGACTTGCCCAATGATCGGCAAGCAATTGAGAATAAATGGATCTTCAAGAAGAAGACTGACGCTGACGGTAATATTACTGTCTACAAAGCTCGACTTGTCGCAAAAAGTTTTCGACAAGTTCAAGGGGTTGACTACGATGAGACCTTCTCACCCGTAGCGATGCTTAAGTCTGTCCGAATCATGTTAGCAATTGCCGCATTTTATGATTATGAAATTTGGGAGATGGATGTCAAAACTGCATTCCTGAATGGATTTCTGGAAGAAGAGTTGTATATGACGCAACCGGAAGGTTTTGTCGATCCAAAGGGGGCTAACAAAGTGTGCAAGCTCCAGCGATCCATTTATGCACTGGTGCAAGCCTCTCGGAGTTGGAATAAACGTTTTGATAGTGTGATCAAACCATTTTGTTTTATACAGACTTTCGGAGAAGCCTGTATTTACAAGAAAGTGAGTGGGAGCTCTGTAGCATTTGTGATATTATATGTGGATGACATATTACTGATTGGAAATGATATAGAATTTCTGGATAGCATAAAGGGATACTTGAATAAGAGTTTTTCAATGAAAGACCTCGGTGAAGCTGCTTACATATTAGGCATAAAGATCTATAGAGATAGATCAAGACGCCAAATTGGACTTTCACAAAGCACATACCTTGACAAGATTTTGAAAAATTTCAAAATGGATCAAGCAAAGAAAGGGTTCTTGCCTGTGTTACAAGGTGTGAAGTTGAGTCAGACTCAATGCCCGACCACTGCAGAAGATAGAGAGAAAATGAAAGATGTTCCCTATGCGTCAGCCATAGGCTCTATCATGTATGCAATGCTATGTACCAGACCTGATGTGTGCCTTGCTATAAGCTTAGCAGGGAGGTACCAAAGTAATCCTGGAGTGGATCACTGGACAGTGGTCAAGAACATCCTGAAATACCTAAAATGGACTAAGGATATGTTTCTCGTATATGGAGGTGACAAAGAGCTCATCGTAAAAGGTTACGTTGATGCAAGCTTTGACACTGATCCGGATGATTCTAAATCGCAGACCGGATACGTATTTACATTAAACGGTGGAGCTGTCAGTTGGTGCAGTTCTAAACAAAGCGTCGTAGCGGGATCTACATGTGAAGCGGAGTACATAGCTACTTCGGAAGCAGCAAATGAAGGAGTCTGGATGAAGGAGTTCATATCTGATCTAGGTGTCATACCTAGTGCACCTGGTCCAATGAAAATCTTTTGTGACAATACTGATGCAATTACCTTGGCAGAGGAATCCAGATTTCACAAGAGAACCAAGCACATCAAGAGACGCTTCAATTCCATCCGGGATCTAGTCCAGGTGGGAGACATAGAGATTTGCAAGATACATACGGATCTGAATGTTGCAGACCCATTGACTAAGCCTCTTCCACGAGCAAAACATGATCAGCACCAAGACTCCATGGGTGTTAGAATCATTACTATGTAATCTAGATTATTGACTCTAGTGCAAGTGGGAGACTGAAGGAAATATGCCCTAGAGGCAATAATAAAGTTATTATTTATTTCCTTATATCATGATAAATGTTTATTATTCATGCTAGAATTGTATTAACCGGAAACATAATACATGTGTGAATACATAGACAAACTTAGTGTCACTAGTATGCCTCTACTTGGCTAGCTCGTTAATCAAAGATGGTTATGTTTCCTAACCATGAACAAAGAGTTGTTATTTGATTAATGGGATCACATCATTAGGTGAATGATCTGATTGACATGACCCATTCCATTAGCTTAGCACCCGATTGTTTAGTATGTTGCTATTGCTTTCTTCATGACTTATACATGTTCCTATGACTATGAGATTATGCAACTCCTGTTTGCCGGAGGAACACTTTGTGTGCTACCAAACGTCACAACGTAACTGGGTGATTATAAAGGAGCTCTACAGGTGTCTCCAAAGGTAGACGTTGGGTTGGAGTATTTCGAGAATAGGCTTTGTCACTCCGATTGTCGCAGAGGTATCTCTGGGCCCTCTCGATAATGCACATCACATAAGCCTTGCAAGCATTGCAACTAATGAGTTAGTTCCGAGATGATGTATTAAGGAACGAGTAAAGAGACTTGCCAGTAACGAGATTGAACTAGGTATTGGATACCGACGATCGAATCTCAGGCAAGTAACATACCGATGACAAAGAGAACAACGTATGTTGTTATGCGGTCTGACCGATAAAGATCTTCGTAGAATATGTAGGAGCCAATATGGGCATCCGGGTCCCGCTGTTGGTTATTTACCGGATATTTGTCTCAGTCATGTCTACATTGTTCTCGAACCGTAGGGTCCGCACGCTTAACGTTACGATGACAGTTATTATGAGTTTATGCATTTTGATGTACCGAAGTTAGTTCGGAGTCCCGGATGTGATCACGGACATGAAGAGGAGTCTCGAAAAGGTCGAGACATAAAGATTGATATATTGGACGGCTATATTCGGACACCGGAAGTGTTCCGGGTGATTCCGGATAAAACCGGAGTGCCGGAGGGGTTACCGGAACCCCCCGGGGAAGTAATGGGCCTTATTGGGCCTGAGGGGAGAGAGAGGGCAGCAGCCCAAGAGGTGGCGCGCCCCCCTCATGGGGAGTCCGAATTGGACTAGGAGGGGGGCCCCCTTTCCCTCTCCCTCTCCCTCTTTTTCCTTCCCCCTCAAGTCTCCTAGTTGGACTAGGAAAGGGGAGTCCTACTCCCACTAGGAGGAGGACTCCCCCTCCCCTTGGCGCGCCCCATAGGGCCGGCCGGCCTCCCCCTTGCTCCTTTATATACGGGGGCAGGGGCACCCTAGAACACACAGGTTGATCCACGTGATCGTTCCTTAGCCGTGTGCGGTGCCCCTGCCACCATATTCCACCTCGATCATATCGTTGTAGTGCTTAGGCGAAGCCCTGCGTCGGTAGAACATCATCATTGTCACCACGCCGTTGTGCTGACGGAACTCATCCCTGAAGCTTTGCTGGATCGGAGCCCGGGGAGCGTCATCGAGCTGTATGTGTGCTAAGAACTCGGAGGTGCCGGAGTAATGGTGCTTGGATCGGTCGGATCGGGAAGACGTACGACTACTTCCTCTATGTTGCGTCAACACTTCCATTGCGATCTACGAGGGTACGTAGACAACACTCTCCCCTCTCGTTGCTATGCATCACCATGATCTTGCGTGTGCGTAGGAATTTTTTTGAAATTACTACATTCCCCAACACGACCTTACCCTTCATGGGAGCCGTGACGCCGAACTACTGGATTCTTCCCCGGCCACGGACTCCGAACCGCCTGCGCCCGTGCCTGTCAAATCCGACTGGGCGCCGATCATGGAGTTCACCTCCGCGGATATCTTTCAGCACTCGCCTTTCGGCGACATACTGAACTCATTAAGGTCTCTCTCCCTATCAGGAGAGTCCTGGCCGAACTATGTTCGGCAGGATTGGGATGCGGATGACGAAGAAATTCTCCGCCCACCCACCACCCACTTAGTAGCCACTGTCGACGATTTGACCGACATGCTCGACTTCAACTCCGAAGACATTGATGGTATGGACGATGATGCAGGAGACAAACAGGAACCACTGCCCACAGGGCACTGGACGCCCACTTCATCATATGACGTATAAATGGTGGACACACCCAGAGAAAACGACGACGAGGAACGGAAGGACGCAGCGAAGGGTTGTTCCCTCAAGAAGCAGTCAAAGCGGCGGCGTAAGCACCGCTCCAAATCCCGCCTTGCTAGAAACAACGATCATATAGACTGAACGATAGAGCAGGGTGAACCATCGCCTGACCACGGCAACACGGAGAATCAAACCGAACAACCCGACTCCGTCAAAGTTAACAGTTCGGGCGACATCACACCGGACAGGCGCCCAGAGCAACAGAATGCCCATCAAAGGCTGGTTGCCACTGCGAGGAGTCTGAAAAAGCGGAAACAAAGGCTCAGGGTTGCACAAGACACACTCAGAATTAGATGGAGTGAAGTACTCAACACTGCAGCGAAGTACAGCGGTAATCACCACACCAAGAGCTACCCGAAGCGCAAGTTGCTACCTGAATTCGATGAGGAGGCCTTAGATCCCCCGCAATTAAAAAACAAAACAGCCATCCGGTTGGATAGACGACCTCGTGGCCAACATAGAGCGGCAAACAACGCCACACATAAGCCAGTACACGATCCACGCGAGGGCTCGCATCAAAAGGACGGTGCAACCAGATCCGTATACGGGCCACACAAGCGCGCTCCAGCATGCAATGCAACACAACAAACATCCGAACACCACGGTACACCCAAATACAGGGGTGCTGCACACCCCCTATGTTTCACCGATGAGGTGCTGGACCATGAATTTCCAGAGGGATTCAAACCCGTAAACATAGAGGCGTACGACGGAACGACAGACCCTGGGGTCTGGATTGAGGACTACATCCTCCATATCCACATGGCTCGAGGAGACGATCTCCACGCCATCAAGTACTTACCCCTCAAGCTCAAAGGGCCAGCTTGGCACTGGCTTAAAAGCCTCCTCAAAACTTCATTGGAAGCTGGGAAGAGCTCGAAGACGCTTTTCGGGCAAATTTTCAAGGGACTTATGTCCGACCACCGAATGCAGACGATTTGAGTCATATAACTCAACAGCTCGGAGAGTCATCTCGAAAGCTTTGGAACAGGTTCCTCACTAAAAAGAACCAAATAGTCGACTGTCCGGAAGCAGAAGCCTTAGCAGCTTTCAAGCACAACATTCGAGATGAATGGCTTGCCAGACACCTCGGCCAAGAAAAGCCGAGAACAATGGTAGCATGAACAAGCCTCATGACCCGCTTTTGCGCGGGCGAGGACAGCTGGTTAGCCCTGTGCAGCACCAGCGACCCAAGTACATCCGAAGTCAGGGACGAAAATGGGAAACCACGACACAGCAAAAACAAGCGCCGGAATAAAGAAGACAGCCCGAAGAGCACGGCGGTAAACTCCGGATTCAGAAGCTCTCGGCCAGGTCAGCAAAAGATGCCCTCCAAGGGCAACATAGACGAACAGTCCAGCCTAAACAAGATTTTGGACAAAATATGTCAGATCCACAGCACCCCCGATAAACCTGCAAATCATACCCATAGAGAATGTTGGTTCTTCAAGCAGTCCAGCAAGCTCAACGCCGAACAAAAGGGGAAGGATACACCAAGTGAAGACGAGGGCGTGCCTCGCAAGCAAAGCACTGGGGAACAAAAGAAATTTCCACCAGAAGTTAAAACAGTAAACGTGTTACACGTGAAAAAGGGGAGAAACAAAGCGGCACTCCTAGAGACACGCGTCCTAGGGCCTATCACAACGGAGTTCTGCCACTGGTCGTCCCAACTGATCACCTTCGACCATCGGGATTACTCGGCAAGTATCCGCCGTGTAGGATGGGCTGCCTTGGTGTTAGACCCAATAATTGATGGATAACACTTCACACGAGTACTGATGGATGGAGGCAGTAGTTTAAACCTGATATATCAAGACACAATTTGCAAAATGGGGATAGACCCAACAAAAATTAGCCATAGCAATACTACCTTTAAAGGAGTAACCCCAGGCCCAAAATCCCATTGCACAGGCTCCCTACTACTAGAGGTTATATTTAGCTTCCCCGATAACTTCCGCAGCAAAAATTTAACCTTCCACATCGCTCCATTCCAAAATGACTATCAAGCACTACTCAGACGCGAAGCTTTCGCTTTCTTTAACGCAATACCGCATTGTGCTTCCCTTATGCTTAAAATGCCCGGTCCACGTGGCATCATTACAGTAAATGGAAATATTGAGCGCTCCTTGCATGCGGAAGACCGCGCGGCTGCCTTGGCAGCCGCACACTAAACGGCCTCACCAACTAAAGTATCTGACAGGTCGTTAAGACCACGGACATGGTTGGACGAGTATGGTGCAGCTATATGTAATTGATACAGGTTTGATGGCTATACCCCTATTACAATACAAGGGGCTCAACGCGTGCGCACAAGTGGCAATTAGGCTCAACTTTACTCATTTCGAACTGTATATAGTTTATTTAGTATAACCTACCTTTTTGCACGACAATTTTCAACTAAGTTCCTCTCTTCGATAGATGACCATCGTGCTACACACGTCCAGGACACGGCACAATGGAGACACAGGCGCAGACGTGGAGCAGGGACCTGTTCCAAGGATTCTTTTTAGATTAAGACCCTGCGTAAACCTTTTTTACTGTCTCTTGTTGATACACATCCCCCGGATTCTCAGTAGAACCGAGAAGGATGCTGACGTATTGGCATGTGGCCATGTCAGAATATTGCACGTACCTGGACACTAGGGGCTTATTACAAAGGGCACTGCTTAAGCCCGGTTTCCACCATAAAGACTGAATACCTTAGGGAGTGTTCGGCATCGCGAGTTTGGCCTTATATGCATCATCTCCGAATCATGTCTTTGGTCAAATGTTGGGTTTGCCCGGCTCCTGTGTTTTGCTGCCTTACGTTCTGCTCTATCGGCTAAGGCGGCACCAAGAGAACTACTACGATTGTGCCATGGTTCATCCGGACGAGCACCTCAGTAGAGAAAGCCGAAAACAGACTGTCATGATATAACGTGTGACTGGTCAACCACTCGATGACCTAGCGGAATCTTCGGGATTCCTCCGCTTTAATATAGGGCCGTTTCCCAGCCAGGCATGTATGCACCCCGAATTCGGATGAGTGCGGAGCCACCAGGGGCTATATAGTAGCCCCACTGTCAAACTCCTCTGGCTAAGTGAAAGTGTTAAAGCATTATAGTCTGGTTGCCTAGTTCGCTGCGCTATCACCTCCTTAATGGACCAAGACATTGGATCAAGTGTGAACATGCGTCTTCTACGAACACCCCCGCATTATATGCGTGGGGGCTGAAGCCGACGACTGCAAACTTTCAGGTTATATAAATATATACATAAACGGCCGCACAGGAGGCATCATAGCACTTTTGGGCAAAAGTATAAATGCAGCCTTGATAAATTCGATAAAACATTGTTTTTATAGTGGGAATACATGTCACTCAAACATAATATTCTTCGAGCACTGAGTCCTTATCGAATGAGCGCCTTCAAGAACTTCTTCAAAGTAGTGCTCGGCAGCCACTCGGCCTATGGCTGAACACTGTGCCGCAACAGTGGTGGCATCCATCTCCACCCAGTATGTTTTGACACACGCAAGGGCCATCCGCGAGCCTTCTATGCACACCGACCTCTTTACAGCATCGATGCGTGGCACAGCACCAAGGAATTGTTGCACTAAGCTAAAGTAGCTATTCGGCCTTGGCCCTCCTGGCCACAAATGATCCACAACAGACCTCATGGCCAGTCCAGATAATCTATGGAGCTCGGCCCAACCGGTCAATTGCTCATTCAGCAACAGCGGACGGACTGGAGCATGAAATTGTGACCAGAACAGCTTCTCCACTTCAGGACCTTTCTGATCCTTGAAGTACTCGGTTGCATCCGCAGCACTTGCAGACAAACCCATGTACTCATCCGCAGAACTCCATAGCCGGTCCAGAGGAGCATATTTCGGATCTCCGAACTTAGTCCGCAACAAGAAGGGGTTCCCAGAGATGATATCCGTAGCTTGATTCAGCTCCTCCTTCGTCACTTTAATTTTGGAGCGGGCTTCCTTGGCAGCCACCCGGTCCTTCTCCAGGTCCGTCGCCTTCACCCGGTTTTCTTCTTCAAGAAGCCGGTAACGGTCCGCGGCATCTTTTAACTTCACGGCCATCTTGGCAATGTTTTCTTTGCTCCTACAGTGTGCGGCCTTTTCGGCCCTTAACTCTTCGGACGCCTTTAAAGCGGCCGCATTACTACTCCTTGCTTGCTCCTTGCCTCAGGCAAGCTCCGCCTGAAGGGTCTCCACGATGGCAGCTCCATCTCTAGTCACAACATATTAAAGATACTGGCATCATGCTGCTCTTACTATGTGACATTCACCAGAAAAATCACCTACCCTTTGCCTCGTCAAGCCGCTTGTTAACAAGCACGATGTCGGCATCTGCCGCATCCAGTTGCCGCTTTAGTTCGGCAAACCCATCAGTCCGGCTAGCCACCGGAGCTTCAACCACCTACACATAAAGGCAGTCTGGTTATTACCTTGGACTATGATCCTCTGTTTGCCGCCGTTCTCGATGACAACCAGAGTCTCGGGGGCTACTATCTACACAGGGCACACCTAAAAATGTGCGGTACTGTCAAAAATGTACATCATTTTACGTACCTCAAAACCCGTCAGTAGACTCATAAAGGCTTCATGCAACCCGCTTTTGGCGAACGAAATTTTTTCAATCACCGTACTCATCAATGTACGGTGCTCTTCTGAGATAGTCGCTCGCTCTAGCAGATCCCTCAGTATGTCCGACCGCATACCAGATGGTGCCGGACTCTTTTGATTGCTCTCTTCGAGAGCCGGATACTGGGGACTTCGGGTGGCCATAGGATTACCTTTTGGCCTTGCCGGATCAGGAGAAACCCTCCGCGGCGACACCTCGGGGTCGCCCGCCTCGTGAGGCGGTGTGGCAGGGGGGGGCGTTTCGCTCTCCATCATCTCTGGAAGAAGATCCCCCGAAGACGAGCTCTGCTGAGAAGGGCTAAGATCCGAACTGCAAGATAAATGCTTCGGTTATTTTCCTCAGAAGTAAGGTAGGATATCTTCACTATTAAGTACTTTTTGATTACTTACAGCTCGGTAGAGGGCTGATCCCTGCGCGGACACCGTGCGGCAAGAATACCCTCCGAGGCAGGACCCTCTGGCAGAGATTTCTTCTCCCGTTTGGAAACCTTGGTTTCTGGATCTTTAGAGGTAGTCCTCTTCCTTCCCCGGGGAGAGACAATGTCAGATTCTTTCCCTTTGTTATCCTCCCTCACGGAGGCACTCATTCCCTCGATTGGAATAGGTAGAGATGGAGGCCCGCTTTCGCCCTCTTTATTCCCCCCTTCATCTTCCTTTGAGGGCACTAGACAAGGTGCTGTCTCAAGCATCTTTTCCAGCACCGGATTGTCCAAGCCTTCAGGAAGGGGGGCCGAACACCGGATCATCTTTGCCTTTGTTATCCAGTCCTGGTCAAAGAGCGATTCTTCAGAATGGTGTCATGATAAATAAAAGGATTGTGTGTTCGGCCATGGGATTACTTACTTGGGTAGCGGTGCGGTTGCTGCTCAGGCCCACTTCCTTGGTAGTGTCCGGATACTCTATTTGGGGTCCGAAGAACGATTTGTACATCTCCTCATGCGTCATGCCGAGGAAATTCTGAATAGTGCGCGGTCCTTCCGGGTTGAATTCCCACATGCGGAGGGGCTGGCGTTTGCAAGGCTGGACTCGACGAACCAGCATAACTTGCATTACCATAACCAGACTGAAATCTCCTTCAAAGAGATCTCAGATGCGGCTTTGCAGTATTGGCACGTCCTTGGCTGGACCCCACCTCAGCCCCCTGCTGATCCATGACATCAATTGTGGTGGAGGGCCTGAGCGGAAGGTGGGGGAAGCTACCCACTTGGCACTTCGGGGAGCTGTGACGTAAAACCACTCCCGTTGCCACAATCCGGACACCTTTGGAAAGGAACCCTTTGGCCATGGAGCGTCAGCAATTTTGCTTATTAGAGCACCTCTGCACGCTGCGTACTGCCCCTTGACCATCTTCGGCTTCACATCGAAGGTCTTGAGCCACAGGCTGAAGTGAGGGGTAATGCGGAGGAAGACCTCACAAACGACAATAAATGACGAGATGTGAAGAAGGGAATCCGGGGCCAGATCGTGAAAATCCAGCCCGTAATAGAACATAAGACCCCTGACAAAGGGATCCAGAGCGAGGCCTAGTCCTCGGAGGAAGTGAGAGACGAACACAACGCTCTCGTCGGGTTCGGGAGTAGGGACGACCTGCCCTCGGGCGGGAAGCCTATGCGAAATTTCGGCGGTTAGATAGCTGGCCTCCCTCAACTTCTTGATGTCCTCCTCCATGATGGAGGAAGACATCCACCGGCCTTGAAGGCTGGATCCGGACATGATTGAAGGTCCGAAGCACCTGACCTGGGCTTTGGGTGTTAGAACTCGAGGTGGGGGAAGGATTTGATTGAGCACGGGAGGGAAAAAAGTAAAAGCCTTGTCCCTTTATAAAGAGGGTTAATATCAAGTGTCCTCCTTAAGGCCGTTTGGGACTTGCCTAAGATCTAGGAGTCCTAGGCACGGTTGGGTTACCCATGTCCGTATTAATGAGAGTCCCGTAATGAAGGGAACACAATCTCTGCTTTGACAAGACGTGTCAAGAAACCGCCTCGCGTTATGTGCGGGGATGGTTAGAGAAAAATGGTTCAAATAATTACCGAGCCATGGTGTGATGCCATGCAGCCAAAACGTGTCAGCAGATTAGATTTGTGGAAATATTATTCTCTCTACGGTGGTATGTGGAACTTATTTTGCAGGGTCGGACACTATCCTTGTATTCAAACTCTTCCGTGGCGTATTCGGAGGAGGAACCCGCCTTGCAATGCCGAAGACAACACTGCACGCCGGACTCATCGTCATTGAAGCCTGGTTCAGGGGCTACTAAGGGAGTCCTGTATTAGGGGGTCTCCGGACAGCCGGACTATATCCTTTGGCCGGACTGTTGGACTATGAAGGTACGAGATTGAAGACTTCGTCTCGTGTCCGGATGGGACTCTACTTGGCGTGGAAGGCAAGCTAGGCAATACGGATATGCATATCTCCTCCTTTGTAACCGACCTTGTGTAACCCTAGCCTCCTCCAGTGTCTATATAAACTGGAGGGTTTTAGTCCGTAGGACAACATACAATCATACCATAGGCTAGCTTCTAGGGTTTAGCCTCTCCGATCTCATGGTAGATCAACTCTTGTACTACTCATATTATCAAGAATAAATCAAGCAGGACGTAGGGTTTTACCTCCATCAAGAGGGCCCGAACCTGGGTAAAACATCGTGTCCCCTGCCTCCTGTTACAATCCGCATTAGACGCACAGTTCGGGACCCCCTACCCGAGATCCGCCGGTTTTGACACCGACAGTTGTAAATATGTAAAGCCAGCATTCAAGTTTTCAGCAAAGATTATGACTAACCACATTCACAATAACCCTTAGGTCTCAAGTTTACTCATATCAATGGCATAATCAATTAGCAAGCAATAATAATAAATCTCGGATGACAACACTTTCTCAAAACAATCATGATATAATATAACAAGATGGTATCTAACTAGCCCTTTCTGAGACCGCAAAACATAAATGCAGAGCACCTTTAAAGATCAAGGACTGATTAGACATTGTAAATCATGGTAAAAGAGATCCAGTCAAATCATACTCAATGTAAACTAACAGTAATGAATGCAAATGACAGCAGTGCTCTCCAACTGGTGCTTTTTAATAAGAGGATGATGACTCAGCATAAAAGTAAATAGATAGGCCCTTCGCAGAGGGAAGAAGGGATTTGTAGAGGTGCCAGATCTTAGTTTTGAAATAGAGATGAATAATATTTTTGAGCAGTGTACTTTCATTGTCAACATAACAACCAAGAGATGGCGATATCTTCCATGCTACACACATTATAGGCGGTTCCCAAACAGAATGGTAAAGTTTATACTCCCCCTTCCACCAACAAGCATCAATCCATGGCTTGCTCGAAACAACGAGTGCCTCCAACTAACAAGAGTCCGAAGGGGAGTTTTGTTTGCAATTATTTTGATTTAGTTTGCATAAAGCATGGGACTGGGCATCCCGGTGACCAGCCACTTTCTCGTGAGTGAGGAGCGTAGTCCACTCCTCTTGAGAATAACCCGCCTAACATGGAAGATACAGACAGCCCTAGTTGATACATGAGCTATTCGAGCATACAAAACAGGATATTTATTTGAAGGTTTAGAGTTCGGCACATACAAATTTACTTGGAACGACAGGTAGATATCGTATATAGGTAGGTATGGTGGACTCATATGGAATAACTTTGGGGTTTAAGGGATTGGATGCACAAGCAGTATTCCCGCTTAGTACAGGAGAAGGCTAGCAAAAGACTGGGAAGCGACCAGCTAGAGAGCGACAACAGTCATGGACATGCATTAAATTTAATCAACACCGAATGCAAGCATGAGTAGAATATAATCCACCATGAACATAAATATCGTGAAGTCTATGTTGATTTTGTTTCAACTACATGCATGAACATGTGCCAAGTCAAGTCACTTAAATCATTCAGAGGAGGATACCACCCCATCATACCACATCACAACCATTTTAATAGCATGTTGGCACGCAAGGTAAACCATTATAACTCATAGCTAATCAAGCATGGCACAAGAAACTATGATCTCTAGTTGTCATTGCAAACATGTTTATTCATAATAGGCTAAATCAGGAACGATGAACTAATCATATTTATAAAAACAAAAGAGGTCGAGTTCATAGCAGCCTTTCTCATCTCAGCCAGCCCATCATATATCGTCATAATTGCCTTTCACTTGCATAGCCGAATGATGTGAATAATAATAATAGTGCGAGTGCATTGGACTAAGCTAGAATCTGCAAGCATTCAATAAACAGGAGAGGACAAGGCAATATGGGCTCTTTTGTTAGATAAACAATTATGCATATAAGAGCCACTTCAACAATTTAGTTATGGTCTTCTCCTATCGACCCCCAAAGGAAAGAAAAGAAATAAAACTATTTACATGGGAAAGCTCCCAACAAGCAAAATAAGAACAGGAAATATTTTTGGGTTTTATTTTTAATTACTACTACAAGCTAAAAACTACAACTAATTTTTTTGGTTTTTCTTAAGGTTTATTAAACACACAAGAAGAAAGCATAAAAAGGAAAATAAACTAGCATGGATGATACAATGAAAAAGTATGAGCACCGACATCTAGCAATGAGTGTGTGAACATAAATGTAATGTTCGTGGAAATTCGTACTCCCCCAAGCTTTGGCTTTTGTCCTAAGTTGGTCTATGGCCACGGCTGGCCTCGCGGATATCCATAATAGTAGTTGGGGTCATATTGCGATAAAGAAGACTCTGATTGCCACTGGATGGCAATCATCTCCGGATCCCACTGGTAATTAGACTGTCGTGGAGGATCAAGTTTTGGTTCTGACTCTGGCTCTGTGGCCGGTGCAGGGTTCCGGTAGGCGTGAATGTCCTCCGACGAGACGAGAGGTACTGGCCTGCAGATAAATCAAAAAGGAAGGAGCAGGCAGGGTAATAGTCTCAAGATGATGTTTATGAAAGAACAATTTGTATTTAAGCTCCCCTTCCCTATTCTTTATAATGAAATCATGTGCTACCATACTCTTATAATCTAAATAAACACGAGGCAGCAATTTTTCTTCCTTCTCATAATGCCTAATAGGTATGTTAAAATGTGCAGCTAGGCGTGAAGCATAGATACCCCCAAAGATGGGGCCCTTTGTACGGTTCAGACTCAACCGTTTAGCAATAATACCGCCCATACTCACAGAGTTATCATAGAATAAACCATGGAACAAAATAATAATATCAGGAACACTAGGGTTTCCATAGTTTCCGCGACCAATTAAGCAACGACTAGCAAATATTGCAAAGTAGCATAAAACAGGAAAATGTATGCTAGTGATTCGTGCATCAGAAACTTTCCTCGTTTCCCTTACTGTGATGGTATCAATAAACCCATCCACATCATCACGATGTGGTTCCTCTATTTTTCCCTCGAAAGGGATCAAGCAAACCCGACAAAAATCATAAAGTGACATCTTCTTAACCACATCATATAAATGAAACTCTACTGAAGGAGGTGATTCCCTAGGATAATAGTAGAAGTTTTGCACAAAAGTATTGGTGAGTAAGAGATACTGTTCGTGTTGGTCATGGAGGAAGTCGGTGAGTCCTGCATTCTTAGCCAGTTCATAAAAATCCTCATAAATTCTGGTGGCTCTCAAGAAATCATCGGAGGGCCATTCACACGGCCTAACCTCCGTGGTGCGAGGCAAATTATATTTGGGCTTCTGTGCCTCTTCATTTTGCTTTTCCCTTGAGCTTCAGCTCGATGAGCCCCTCAAAAATCTCTTCATTATTTTCTGAAAAATTCTGAAATTTTTAGTAACTTCAAAATAAAAGTGAACCAAACTCAATAATATTGATAGCAACTACTCATACAAGTGCCTAGAGCCTATATCATGCATCAAAACTACTTGGAACCATATAAATTTGACATGCAAGCTCAAGAACATGGTCACCTAGGCAGCACAAATTTGCAATGAATAAAGCACTAGAACAAAAACTAATTGGACCAATGGAGGAGTCACATACCAAGGAACAATCTCCCCAAGCAATTTTGTGAGAGGTGCTTTGAGCAAGGAGATCAAAAATGGCAGCAAAATGAGCTTGGACTCGGGTTTGAGCTGGTTATTCGTGTTTGTGGGAGGAAGAAGGAATGTGTGGGTGAAAGGATAAGTGGAGGATGGCCACCGTGGGCCCATGAGGCAGGGGCGCGCCCAGGGCGTAGGGCGTGCCCTTGACCCTCGTGGCCAGGTGCTAGCTCCCCTTGCTGTGTTCTCAGTGCCAAATATTCTCAAATATTCCAGAAACATCATATTTAAATTACAGGGCATTTGGACAACTTTTAATTTTGGGGTATTTTTATATTGCACGGATAATTCAGATAATAGGCAGAAAATACTATTTTTATTTTATTTAAAATAAATAACAGAAAGTAAAAGTGGGATACAGAAGGTTGTGCCTTCTAGTTTCATCCATCTCACACTCATCAAAAGGAATCTACTAACAAGGTTGATCAGGTCTTGTTAACGAACTCATTCCGAATAACATGGAACCAGAGAAACTTTGAATAACACTATGTTACCTCAACTGGGATATGCACATCCCCAATAATAAGAATATCATATTTCTTCTTGACAGTAGGAAGAGGAAATTCAAAACCTCCAAATATAATCGATGGATTTTTTCCAATAGAATTGATACTGTGGACTTGAGGTTGTTTCCTCGGAAAGTGTACCGTATGCTCATTACCATTAACATGAAAAGTGACATTGCCTTTAGTCCAATCAATAACAGCCCCTGTAGTATTCAAAAAGGGTCTTCCAAGAATAATAGACATACTATCGTCCTCGGGAATATCAAGAATAACAAAGTCTGTTAAAATAGTAACGTTTGCAACTACAACAGGCACATCCTCACAAATACCGACAGGTATAGCAGTTGATTTATCAGCCATTTGCAAAGATATTTTAGTAGGTGTCAACTTATTCAAATCAAGTCTACGATATAAAGAGATAGGCATAACACTAACACCGGCTCCAAGATCACATAAAGCAGTTTTAACATAATTTCTTTTAATAGAGCATGGTATAGTTGGTACGCCGGGATCTCCTAGTTTCTTAGCTATTCCACCCTCAAAACTATAATTAGCAAGCATGGTGGAAATTTCAGCTTCCGGTATCTTTCTTTTTTTAGTAACAATATCTTTCATATACTTGGCATAAGGATTCATTTTGAGCATATCAGTTAATCGCATACGCAAAAAGATAGGTCTAATCATTTCAGCAAAGCGATCAAAATCCTCATCATCCTTTTTATTGGATGGTTTGGGAGGAAAAGGCATGGGTTTATGCACCCATGGTTCTCTTTCTTTACCATGTTTCCTAGCAACAAAGTCTTTCTTATCATAACATTGATTCTTTGATTATGAGTTACCAAGATCAATAGCAGGTTCGATTTCTATATCATTATCATTACTAGGTTGAGCATCATCATGAACATTATCATTAACATTATCACTAGTTTCAAGTTCATTACCAGATTGTGTTTCAGCATCTGAGATAGAAATATCATTTGGATTCTCAGGTGTTTTAGCAATGGGTTCACTAGAAGCATGCAAAGTCCTACCATTTTTCTTTTTCTTCCTTTTAGAAGGACTAGGTGCATCTCTATTATTTCTCTAAGAATCTTGCTCAATTCTCTTAGGGTGGCCTTCAGGATACAAAGGTTCCTGAGTCATTCTACCAGTTCTAGTAGCCACTCTAACAACATTATCATTATTCTTACTATTCAATTCATTGAGCAAATCATTTTGAGCTTTAAGTACTTGTTCTACTTGAGTGGTAACCATAGAAGCATGTTTACTAAAAAGTTTAAGTTCACCTTTAACATTAGCCATATAATCACCCAAGTGCTCAAGCATATTTGAATTGTATTTCAATTGTCTACCAAAATAAGCATTAAAGTCTTCTTGCTTAGCCATAAATTTATCAAACTCATCTAAGCATGGGCTAGCAAACTTAGTAAATGGGATTTCAGCTTTATCATATCTATAGGGAGAATTTACCTTTACTACCTATGTCGGGTTATCAAGACCATGAGTTTCTTCAATAGGTAATGGATCAAGATCATATGTTTCTTCAACAGGCGGTAAATTAAGACCATGTATTTCTTTAATAGGAGGTAAATTCTTAACATCTTCAGCTTTAATACCTTTTTCTTTCATAGATTTCTTTGCCTCTTGCATATCTTCAGGACTGAGAAATAGAATACCCCTCTTCTTCGGAGTTGGTTTAGGAATAGGCTCAGGAACTGGCTCAGGAGGTGTCCAATTATTTTCATTTGTCAACATATTATTCAATAGAATTTCAGCTTCATATGGTGTTCTTTCCCAGAAAACAGAACCAGCACAACTATCCGGGTAATCTCTGGAAGCATCGGTTAGTCCATTATAAAAGATATCAAGTATTTCATTTTTCTTAAGAGGATGATCAGGCAAAGCATTAAGTAACTTGAGAAGCCTACCCCAAGCTTGTGGGAGACTCTCTTCTTCAATTTGCACAAAATTATATATATCCCTCAAAGCAGCCTGTTTCTTATGAGCAGGGAAATATTTAGCAGAGAAGTAATAAATCATATCCTAGGGACTATGCACACAACCAGGATCAAGAGAATTAAACCATATCTTAGCATCACCCTTTAATGAGAACGGAAATAGTTTAAGGATGTAAAAGTAGCGAGTTCTCTCATCTTTAGTGAACAGGGTGGCTATATTATTCAATTTAGTAAGATGTGCCACAAGAGTTTCAGATTCATAGCCATGAAAAGGATCAGATTCAACCAAAGTAATTATATCAGGATCAAGAGAGAATTCATAATCCTTATCTGTAACAGAGATAGGTGAAGTAGCAAAAGCAGGGTCAGGTTTCATTCTAGCATTTAGAGATTGCTGATTCCATTTAGCTAATAACCTCTTGAGTTTGTATCTATCTTTGCAAGCTAAAATAGCTAAAGAAGCTTCTTTATCAAAAACATAACCCTTAGGAATAACGGACAAGTCTTCATCATCACTTTCATCAGTATTATCAGATTCAATATTTTCATTCTCTCTAGCCCTAGCAAGTTGTTCATCAAGAAATTCCCTAAGTGGCACAGTAGTATCAAGCATAGAAATAGTTTCATCATAAGTATCATGCATAGCAGAAGTGGCATCATCAATAACGTGCGACATATCAGAACGGGTAGCAGAAGCAGGTTTAGGTGTCACAAGCTTACTCAAAACAGAAGGTGAATCAAGTGTAGAGCTAGATGGCAGTTCCTTATCTCCCCTCGTAGTTGAGGGATAAATCTTAGTTTTTGGATCTCTCAAGTTCTTCATAATGATAAGCAGATATAAATCCCAAGTGACTCAAAGAATAGAGCTATGCTCCCCGGCAACGGCGCCAGAAAATAGTCTTGATAACCCACAAGTATAGGGGGTCACAACAGTTTTCGAGGGTAGAGTATTCAGCCCGAATTTATTGATTCGACACAAGGGGAGCCAAAGAATATTCTAAAGTATTAGAAGCTGAGTTTTCAATTCAACCGCACCTGGAAACTTAATATCTGCAGCAAAGTATTTAGTAGCAAAGTAATATGATAGTAGTGGTAACGGTAGCAAAAGGTAACAGTAGCAGAAGTAATGTTCTTGGTATTTTGTAGTGATGATAACAATAGAAAAGGAAAAGTAAATAAGCGAAGAAAAATATATGGAAAGCTCGTAGGCAATGGATCAGTGATGGAGAATTATGCCGGATGCGGTTCATCATGTAACAGTTATAACCTAGGGTGACACAGAACTAGCTCCAATTCATCATGTAATGTAGGAATGTATTCCGAATATAGTCATACGTGCTTATGGAAAAGAACTTGCATGACATCGTTTGTCCTACCCTCCCGTGGCAGCGGGGTCCTATTGGAAACTAAGGGATATTAAGGCCTCCTTTTAATAGAGTACCGGAACAAAGCATTAGCACATAGTGAATACATGAACTCCTCAAACTACGGTCATCACCGGTAAGTATCCCGATTATTGTCACTTCAGGGTTAATGGATCATAACACATAATAGGTGACTATAGACTTGCAAGATTGGATCAAGAACTCTCATATATTGATGAAAACATAATAGGTTCAGATCCGAAATCATGGCACTCGGGCCCTAGTGACAAGCATTAATCATAGCAAAGTCATAGCAACATTAATCTCAGAACATAGTGGATACTAGGGATCAAACCCTACCAAAACTAACTCGATTACGTGATAGATCCCATCCAACCCATCACCGTCCAGCAAGCCTACGATGGAATTACTCACGCACGGCGGTGAGCATCATGAAATTGGTGATGGAGGAAGGTTGATGATGACGATGGCGACGGATTCCCCTCTCCGGAGCCCCGAACGGACTCCAGATCAGCCCTCCCGAGAGGTTTTAGGGCTTGCCGACGGCTCCGTATCGTAAAACGCGATGATTTCTTCTCTCTGATTTTTTTTCTCCCCGAAAGTAAATATATATAGTTGGTCTTGAGGTCGGAGGAGCTCCAGGGGGCCCACGAGGTAGGGGGCGCGCCCTAGGGGGGGCAGGCGCACCCCCCACCCTCGTGGACAGGTGGTGGGCCCTATGGGCCTATAGAACTGCATATAAAAATCCTATGGGTATGTCTCCGTATAAAATGGTTTATGGAAAAGCATGTCACTTACCTCTCGAACTAGAACATAAGGCTTATTGGGATATTAAAGAGCTCAATTATGATTTCAAACTTGCCGGTGAGAAGAGGTTATTTTACATTAGCTCACTTGATGAATGGAGAACCCAAGGTTATGAGAATGCCAAATTGTTTAAAGAAAAAGTTAAAAGATGGCATGACAAAAGAATACAAAAGTGTGAGTTTAATGTAGGTGATTATGTATTGCTATACAACTCTCCTTTAAGATTTTTTGCAGGAAAGCTTCTCTCTAAATGGGAAGGTCCTTACATTATCGAGGAGGTCTATCGTTCCGGTGCCATAGAAATCAACAACTTCGAAAGCACAGATCCGAAGGTGGTGAACGGTCAAAGAATCAAACATTATATCTCAGGTAATCCTATAAATGTTGAAAGCAATGTTATTGAAACCGTAACCCCAGAGGAATACATAAGAGACACTTTTTGGAACGTTTCGGACTCCAAAAAGGAATAGGTACGTGGTACGGTAAGTAAACCGACTCCAAAATAGTTCTAATGGCAATCTTTCTCCGTTTTGGAATATTTAGAAAAATAGAAAATAAGCAGTCCGGGAAGGACACGAGGGCTCCACGAGGGTGGAGGGCGCGCCCTACCCCTGGGCACGCCCCCTACCTCGTGGGCACCTCGTGTGCTCTCCGGACTCTGTTTTCTTACATGATATGTATTTCGGTCGGTCAAAATTCATTATATAATCTCCTGGAGGTTTTCACTCCTATATCACACAATTGTCCTCTGTTCTTGTTTCGAGCTGTTTTCTGTCAGGGTTGTCAAGGCCAGGCATCATGCCGTCCCCCTCCTCCAACAATGGTGACAATGATGCTTGGTAATGACGATAGAGCTGAAGAGGGAAGAACCCGTGGAGATCAACAAGGATGAAGGGATCAAGAACGCCATAGAGGACTAAGTTCCGGCAACAGAAGAAATCCTTCAACTTGATCACCATCTTCTTACCCCGACTGAGATTGAAGCTTTCAAGATGATTGAGTTAGCTCGTATACAAGACAAGTATCTCACACGTGAAAATATTTTGTTGAAGGAGCATATAGTTGCACTCAAGGGCATTATCCGCAAGTTGGAGGATCTTTTACGCTCAATGTGCGACTACCCATCATCACCACCATCTTCTTCACCAACAAAGGAGACATAATCACATGGGTATTGGCACTCCCCTTGGCAACTGCCAAGCTTGGGGGAGGTGCCCCGGTATCGTATCACCATCACATCTCTATCTTTATCGTTTTTCTTAGTTCAATCCTTTTGATAATATTTTGATCTAGTAGAATAAAAGTTTTTACTATGATCTAGTTTTGAGTTTTGCTGTATGATCCCTCTATGTAATCAAGTCCATGAGCTATATAATAAAGATTAGTGTTGAGTCAAGGGCTTGATTATTTTGCCATGATCTTGAGTGAATAAAATAAAAGAGAATAGTGACAAGAATAAAAGAGATCATATGGATCTTATGGAGAGTAATGATCTCACATATAAAGAGTATGATGAATAAAAGTTGTTGAGAGTTGACAAACATAGTTTTGGTCATTGTTGCAATTAATAGGAAGTAATAAATAAAGAGAGGTCTTCACATATAAATATACAATCTTGGACATCTTTTATGATTGTGAGCACTCATTAAAATATGATATACTAAAGAGTTGACGTTGGACAAGGAAGACAACGTAATGGGTTATGTTTTCTTACATCTAAGATAAATTATATTGCCATGGATCATCCAACATGGTTGAGCTTGCCTTTCCCCCTCATGCTAGCTAAACTCTTTGCACCAAGTAGAGATACTACTTGTGCTTCCAAATACCCTTAAACCCAGTTTTGCCATGAGAGTCCACCATATCTACCTATGGATTGAGTAAGATCCTTCAAGTAAGTTTTCATCGGTGCAAGCAATAAAAATTGCTCTCTAAATATGTATGACTTATTAGTGTGGGAGAAAATAAGCTTTATACGATCTTGTGATGTGGAATAAATAAAAGCAATGGAGTGCATAATAAAGGTCCATATCACAAGTGGCAATATAAAGTGACGTTCTTTCACATTAAGATTTTGTGCACCCAACCATCAAAGCGCATGACAACCTCTGCTTCCCTCTGCGAAGGGCCTATCTTTTACTTTTATCTCCTACCTTGCATGAGAGTCATGGTGATCTTCACCCTTCTTTTTTACATTTTATCTTTTGGCAAGCACAACATGTTGGAAAGATGCTGGTATATATGGCTAATTGGATGTGAGTTTTCATGCACTATTATTGTTGACATTACCCTTGAGGTAAAACGTTGGGAGGCAAAACTATAAGCCCCTATCTTTCTCTGTGTCCGATTAAAACTCCATACCCATAAGTATTGCGTGAGTGTTAGAAATTGTGAAAGACTATATGATAGTTGAGTATGTGGACTTGCTGAAAAGCACTTATATTGACTCTTTCCTATGTTATGATAAATTGCAATTGCTCCAATGACTGAGATTATAGTTTGTTAGTTTTCAATGAAGTTTATGATTCATACTTGAAATTGTGATTGAATTATTACTCTAGCATAAGAGATCATATGACAATAATTATATAAGCTGCTATTCTAAGAATGATCATGATGCCGTCATGTCCGTATTATATTTTTATTGACACCTCTATCTCTAAACATGTGGACATATTTTTCGATTTCGGCTTTCGCTTGAGGACAAGCGAGGTCTAAGCTTGGGGGAGTTGATACGTCCATTTTGCATCATGCTTTTATATCGATATTTATTGCATTATGGGCTGTTATTACACATTATGTCACAATACTTATGCCTATTCTCTCTTATTTTACAAGGTTTACATAAAGAAGGAGAATGCTGGCAGCTGGGATTCTGGGCTGGAAAAGGAGCAAATATTAGAGACCTATTCTGCACAGCTCCAAAAGTCCTGAAACTTCATGGAAGTTATTTTCAGAATATATAAAAAATACTGAGCGCAAGAAGTACCAAAGGGGGCCACTCACTAGCCACGAGGGTGGGGGTGCGCCCTACCCCCTTGGGCGGGCCCCCCTGCCTCGTGGCCCCCCTGGTGGCCCTCCGATGCCCATCTTCTGCTATATGGAGTCTTTCGTTGAGGAAAAAATCATAAGCAAACTTTCGGGACGAGACTCCGCCGCCACGAGGCAGAACCTTGGCGGAACCAATCTAGGGCTCTGGCGGAGCTGTTCTGCCGGGGAAACTTCCCTCTAGGAGGGGGAAATCATCGCCATCGTCATCACCAACGGTCCTCTCATCAGGAGGGGCCGATCTCCATCAACATCTTCACCAGCACCATCTCCTCTCAAACCCTAGTTCATCTCTTGTATCCAATTCTTGTCTCTAAGTCTGGGATTGGTACCTGTAGGTTGCTAGTAGTGTTGATTACTCCTTGTAGTTGATGCTAGTTGGTTTACTTGGTGGAAGATCATACGTTCAGATCCTATATGCACATTAATACCCCTCTGATTATGAACATGAATATGCTTTGTGAGTAGTTACGTTTGTTCCTGAGGACATGGGAGAAGTCTTGCTATTAGTAGTCATGTGAATTTGGTATTCGTTCGATATTTTGATGAGATGTATGTTGTCTCTCCTCTAGTGGTGTTATGTGAACGTCGACTACATGACACTTCACCATTATTTGGGCCTAGAGGAAGGCATTGGGAAGTAATAAGTAGATGATGGGTTGCTAGAGTGACAGAATCTTAAAACCTAGTTTATGCGTACTTTTGATGAAGTTGCAGATGCTTGCAATAGAGGTTAATCATAATTGGGATGCTTGTCCAAGTAAGTATAGTACCCAAGCACCGGTCCACCCACATACCAAATTATCAAAGTACCGAACGCGAATCATATGAATGTGATGAAAACTAGCTTGACAATAATCCCCATGTGTCCTCGGGACCTCTTTTCTCTATATAAGAGTTTGTCCAGGCTTGTCCTTTGCTACAAAAAGTATTGGGCCACATTGCTCCACTTTATTTACTTTTGTTACGTGTTGCTCGTTACAAATTATCTTATCACAAAACTATCTATTACCTATAATTTCAGTGCTTGTAGAGAATACCTTGCTGAAAACCGCTTATCATTTCCTTCTGCTCCTCGTTGGGTTCGACACTCTTACTTATCAAAAGGACTACGATAGATCTCCTATACTTGTGGGTCATCACAGACCGCATCATTTCTGAAAAGGGATCAACCGCTGACAAGTCATGTATGGGTTTGACACAGTGACTTCCAATTGCTTTGCCATATGCTCTTCCAATACGAAGTTTGGCATTTTTGGAGGCACTTCCATTCCGCAGTACCTGCCGGATCTGATAATCACACCATTGATCTTTCCTAATTAAATGCGTGTTCAACCTCAGTACCCTCAGCACCTTTGCTCTGGCAAGAAAGAACCTGGCGAGTGTAATCTCCGGTAAGGTCCCTCGGTAGGAGTTCAAAGTAATATTTGAGAGATGCAGATCCAGACATTCGATGTGATTGTCGTTAGAAACATTATCCACCTCCGGGCTTATTATTATCTGCAAAAGAAGAGAACGTGTTAGTGCCTACATGTAGTTTTGAACACTGCTACATGCCCATTTGGTTTGCAGGATTTGTAAAATGCACCAACGTGCCATCTTCGATCTGGCATGATTAACATGGGCATTTGATTACAATCTAGAAACATGTAGCCTTCTTCACAAGAGGTTGGATTGGATGAAAAATTCCCTAAGAAAACTAGTACAGATGAATCCAAAGGAGAAATGCTTATGGACAATTGTAACCATATGAATGAAGCAACCAATATGGGGTGGGGGTGTATGTCCTAAAATCCTCCAAAATTCCTTCAAAAATCATAGTACATTGTCATTGTAAACTTGGGAAAAGGTGCAAAAAATTGAACTCCCTTATAGTTAACATTTAACAGGAAAGGAACATCACCTTGATATACAACTTCTTCAGGCACGGAAAGCATCTCAGGAAACTGAAAACTTGGTCCAGGTTGGGGCCAACAGATTCTAGTGCCAGGACCTTCACTGTGCCTAGAGTGTGGGTGAAGCTTCGCTGGATGACAGATGAACATACATCTTCAAAACTAGAAATAACGTTGATTTCAAGAAGGAGAGGTATATAAGGCGACTGTTGTACCTGAAAGTTGTAGTATTTGACAGACGAGTAGCCCACCACTTTCAATTTTGGCGCAGAAATGACATTGATTCTTGTTGGACCTTGTTGATCAACTACAATTAATCTCTCAAGTGAAGGTGTGTCCTAGATGAGCATATTGTGGTCCACCTTTTGTGATCTCTCGTTGCAGCACCAGCAACACACATAAATAGCCCGGAGAGTCCTGGAGGTGGTGTGCAAGGTACTTGACCAATTCATCACCTGAAGACGAAGGAACTCGAGTGTAGTACAGCCGCGAAGCATGCGCTCCATGTCATCCTTTGGGATGCGGACGGCGACGAGCTCGAGGTGCTTCGGTTGTGGTAGAAAAGAGTGGGCGCATCATTAAGGGGGATGGCAGTTCATGAACTTGGTGACGCGCAGCGTGGGCGTGAAGCGGAGTATGGACGTTGGCAGCAAGCGCATATGCCAATCATTATAACTTAGCTTCTTGAGCTGATCTATGGCGGGGGATCGGAACCACTCGTCAAGCTTGGCTCTGTCCTTTCTATTGGAACAGAACTTGCCCATGATAAGGCCTTTGATTGGGCCATCGTGACTGCCGAGGATCTAGGAGAACGCATCCAAGCTTTGGCGATAGCCATGGCAGAGCTTGTGGGCGTCAAGGAGGTCGACAGGGGTGCAGAGCCATAGGGTGCACCACCGCCGGGAAAGGGCGGCTGTCCTCGCCTGATATTTGATTGGGAGGAGGGATATGATGACTATCAACATATCATCGGGGAGGTTGTTGATGAAGTCTAGGCCTGCTGGAGTCGCTTGCGGTTTTTTCTCGACCCACCCCCACATGTTGGCAGCCTCATTCTCCACCTCATCGGCGCCGACGGAAACCTCTGTCTCCATATTCACGCCGTGCTCCGGTGCTTCAGTAGCCCCGGCGTCGCCACTCCCTCCGATGGGGCACTTCGGCGGCATCCTCGTACACTGACGGCTTTGAGGACTCAGAGCAGCGTCGAGGATGCGGGCGGAGAGAGAGGAATTGTGTGTGCAGCGAGGATGGGGGGTGTGGCCGCTCGGCAGCGCCATTAATATATACCAGTGGGAGCGAGGCAGGCGGCGGTCCAAGGCTGTCTCACTTCCCGGTGAGAACGACTTCTTAATCTCTAGTATGAATGAAATCTATGCTTAATTACTGAATTTTAGTTGCAAAAAATAGATAGTGGTATTGATTTTTAGCTGCATAGTTTGACAAATCGTAGTGTCTCTTGGCTTAGCCTCGAAGTCTGGCTTTAATTTTCATACCGTAATCTGAACCGTTTGCGTTGAAGAGATGCACAGATCCTACATTGAATGGCTGGTACGCTTCCTGGTGAGCTTGCGCACCGGACTGCGCTCGCACGCCTCCCATTCAGTCAAGCAGCTATCCACACGGCACCTCCTATAGCCATTAAAACCAAGACACATGGCGTCACATCAATGGTTAACAGAATGCTCACGGTTTGAATTATACAAACGTTTGAGATATTAAAGTGGCAACTATTTTTTCAAAATGTCTTTGTTGGCTGTCATTATTCGAGTGCGCCTTCTCTCAAAATGGACACGAAAAATACCACAGCATGTCGGGTGCCCTTCCATGATAGCATGCCAAGTTTCATGAGTTTCAGATGAGTTTTAGATTTACTAGAATTTAAAAACACAGTATCACAATGTTTTGCCGGCAATCAATGGTGCATGGTGTTTGAAATTCATTCCCATTTCTTGCATGCACCCAAGGACACATATTTGACTTTTCAACCAATTTATATGCACTGGAGCATGTGCATGTAGTTCAAATTTGAATTATGCACATAAATGCATTGAAAACTCAGTTAATGCATAAAAATGTCGAAACGAACCCGGGAAAATCACAAAAATTGACACAACACTCATGTTGTTCTATGTTGACACGAGAAAAAATTTGAAAGCAATAAGAGGCAATGGATATCGTTTCGCCCCCAAAGGTGAGATGTTCCCTATCGAAACCATCATGCTTGTTGTGAGAAGCTCTGGTTTGTGAGAAGCATATGCCCAAACCTGCCCCAAATGGGACAAAAAATTTACCACAGCAAGTTGATGCTGCTCCATGATAGCATGCCAAGTTTCATGAATTTTAGAAGAGTTTTGGATTTACTAGAATTTAAAACCAAGGTATCTCAATGTTTGCGGACGAGTGACGATGGCAGGGTGTTTGACATTCATTCCCATTTCTTGCATCGAACCTAAGCATGCACCCAAGGACAAAGATTTGATTTTTCAACCAATTTATATGCACTGGAGCATGTGCATGTAGTTTAAATTTGAATTATGCACATAAATGCATTGAAAACTCACTTAATGCATAAAAATGTCCAAACGAATCCCGAAAAATCACAAAAAATAACACAACGCTCTTGTTGTTCTATGTTGACACGAGAATTTTTTGAAAGCAATAAGAGGCAATGGATATCATTTCGTCCCCAAAGGTGGGGTGTTCCCTACTGAAACCATCATGCGTATTATGAGAAGCTCTGGTTTGTGAGAAGCATATAGCCAAACCTGCCCCAAATGGGACAAAAAATTCATCACGTCATGTTGATGCCGCTCCATGATAGCATGCCAAGTTTCATGAATTTCAGACGAGTTTTGGATTTACTAGAATTTAAAAACCAGGTATCTCAATGTTTGCGGCCGAGTGACAGTGGCATGGTGTTTGGCATTCATTCCCATTTCTTGCATGGGACCTAAGCATGCACCCAAGGACAAAGATTTGATTTCTCAACCAATTTATATACACTAGAGAATGTGCATGTAGTTCAAATTTGAATTATGAACATAAATGCATTGAAAAACTCAGTTAATGCATAAAAATGTCCAAACGAACCCTGAATAATTCCAATTCATTTATGATCACTGTAGATAAAAAGGTCTAGCAATTAAAACACCGTCCATGGCCTCTGTGGCCCCATTATGTAATTCAAATCAAGACAAAAAATCAAGTAGAACCCACATAGTTTATTATAACCAACCATGTGAGATGTAGCACAAAATATCTTGGAGCACCGTCGGAGTATAGTACGCATGCAACTGTAACATCCCAAATTTTCAATTTGGAATGTTATACATTAGATCATCATTGCATACCATATTTTATTTTGCATTTTGGTTGATCCTAGAAATTCTACGCAACTCAATGACCCACGGAGAGAGTTGGGGATTTCGTTATTTTCATATTTGAGTTCTCTCAAATTTTGAGAATAGGATCATTTGATTTTATTTATTTTATTATCAATTATTTCTATTACAAAAATATGAGAGAGGGAATAAAATGACTTTCCCAAAATAAAGAAATATTGAGGATTTAATAATAAAATCAATAAGATTTTATTTCAGAGTTTTTCAGTGTTTTATTTGAATTTAGGAAAAATGTGGGTTTTTCAAAATTGTATTTAGGTCCCAAATAAATGTTCACCTTGTGCGGCTTGATTTTAGAAGCCCGTGAAAATTTATTTCAGAATTTTTGGAGTCCATTTAGTATTTCTTTTTTTTTCTTCTGCATGTAATTATTTAAAAAAAATCGAACCGACCTAGGGCCGTGTCCGACAAGGACTCCCGGCACGTTAGGCTATTTAAGCCGGGGGGAGGCCCAGCCAGAGCTAACCCTAGCCCGAGCCGCCCCCAGCTCCCGCCGCCGCCGCCTCGCCGCCGCCGCACGTCGCCCGAGGTCCGCCGCCGCCTCGAAATCCGCATCATTTTTTTTATTTTTTTCGAAAAACCGTTCGGTTTTTTCATCGGTTTTTTTAGATTTGGTTTTTTTAATAGATCGGTTTTTCCGATTTATTTAATTTAGCGAGCGTTCGTCGTTTTTCTTTTTCTCGGATTAAATCCGCGATTTTTTTTATCGCGATTCCTGATCCGATTTTCGTTTTAGTATAACTTTTCGCTCGTTTATCGGAATCAGGCGATTCAAGCGCCTAGAGTTTTGTCTCGAAACCCCCTATCCGTTTAACCAACTTAAACAAGATTTTGGTACTGTAAAATTTGCCCTAGATCTAGATTAGTAGAACGAAGTTGTTTTCTTTCGTCGTTTGATTTTCGTTGCTTCGTTCGATTTGATTCTTTTTGCCAACCGGAGTTGTTAAGTTGAACCTTCTGGTTAGAGCTCTTATTTGAGTTTTACCTGTGCATTAATTGAGTACTTATTGTATGCTTGTTTGTTTGTCTGCGATAGAATACCCGGAATGCGCCGCTTGTTACTTCGAATCGCTAGGTTTCCCGGATCATCAGCAAGGCAAGTAACACTTTGATCATACCTTTTCTACTACCCAATGTTATTGCATTAGATCAATCCTCACACATTGCATGGTTAGGATCTAATTAAATTGTGGGATGGGAAGTAGATGAGGTAGTACCTATTACCTGTTTATTATCAAGCCTTTGGGAGTTACTTCTACGTTTGCTTATTATGTCATGCTATGCTAGTAGACGTGGATTGGGTGAGTGATATCCATGACAGATGTGAGTTTTGTTAATTAATGGTTTATCTAAGGTGGCATTAAACACACATCTGGGTGGATTGAGGCACCTGGGTATTCCAGGACTTGCCTGTTTTCTTTTGGACCGCCACCCAGGCTCAAAGGGATCATGAGACTATTCATACTAGAAACTTCCGTGTGCAGCCACAAGCTATTATGGGCTCTAGCATAGTTGACTAACTTGTGCGAGCTCTTACATTGGTAGACTAGTAGATGTAGGGGATGTAGGTGGTATGGTCTACCCGATCGTAAGGTGCTAGCACTTCTGAAAGACTATGTCTCGGTCATCCGTCTTCTCAAACATCATGTAGTGCGAGAAACCCAACGGAGGCGATCGAGTCTTGTGGGGAAAAGTGCGCAAACCTCTGCAGAGTGTAATAAACTAATCATGATTAGCCGTGTCCCTGGTTATGGACATCTTGAGTATCTAGTACTTGGATTATCATGTGAATCTCAACATGTTACTCTAAATTAATTTTGTTGGGTTTTGTTTTAATGGTGATGCCTAATTGGGATTGAGAATGCTGTCAACCATTCTCAATGTTTAACAACTACCTTGATAGTTAAATAAATTATTCCTTTGAAGTAGGGAAAAATTGGCTTTACGCAAAACTGTAACCATAGAGCTTTCCACCAGCCAAATATGCATATAGTATAGCTGTTTCATTCCATTACTCTCTATGTGTTACACTGCCAGCATATTCCATGTGCTGACCCGTTTTCGGGCTGCAACGTTAATGTTGCAGACTTTTCAGACGATGATTAAGGAGTTATTAGGTCATGGTTCTATACTCAGTGATGTCGTTGGAGTTGATGGACTCACTTATCTTCCATGCCTTCCGCTGTTATCGTTATTAGATGGCCTTAAGCCATATTTATTGTAATAAGTTCTCTTATGAGACACTCGATGTAATAAGTGTGTGATTGCTACTTTGCTATAAATCCTCCGAGTACTGTGTGGTGTCAGCATTACTGATCCAGGGATGACACCGGAGCACAGAGATCAGACTATTTGAGGTCTGGTCGCTACAGAGATGGTATCAGAGCACACGCTGACTGTAGGACACGACCACTAAGCTAAAAGACCTAGATCACTATTCACTCTCTTCCTTTCTGACCTCTCATCTTTTCTACTCTTTAGGATGGCGGATGCAAGGAACAAGTTCACGCAACCAGATGAAGATACACCCTTTGGACGTCACATGAAGGAAGTCACTAGATACCTGAATATAGGAGTACCAAGCTTCACCGGAACCTACACCGCCACTTTACCTGAAGAAGAGCGTTGGATGATTCAAGTTCAAGTTCCAGGAAGGACGTTCATGCCAGTCACTGAGCCCATAGAGTTTTCTTTTGATGCACCAACTTGGAGTCTAGGAAAGAGCATGGCAGCTCACATTGCCATGGGACGCATTGGAGAAGTCTACCGCAATGATCTCAAGGATACTATCTACCAGATTTGTGGGCGCCGAGATGAGCACTGGGAGATGATCAGCACCAGGAAGGATAGATCAATCGCAGCTTTTATCTAGGAGCTAAACCAGCACATTCGACGACAGGAGAACTAGATGTGCGCCGACATGATAGATCTGAAGAAGGCTAAGACTAGAATCAAGGAACTGGAGGAAGAACTCAAGGCTACACGTGAAGATTATGAAGAGGAAATTGAAGTATTGGTGGAGAAGAATGACGACCTGATCAAGAAGATTGGAATATTTATGGGAGGCCCTACGCCAGTAGAGGAAGACGAAGAACCCAAGGAGATTAGCCCGGAAGACTACATCCTCATCGACGACACCAACTCGGATCCAGATAGTAGCGATGATGACTATGTTGATGAAGCTGGAGCAGATATCATGGAGTCTGCAACCGAAGAATATTTATAGTAGACCACCTCATTAGTAGTAGTAGTCCACCATGTAAATATAGTAGTCTGAGCACTTTTGCAATAGATAGATCGATTGTATGCCCTTGTTTGATTGAATGAAGTGAATTGTTTGCTTTTGCCTCATGTGCATATGGGTAGTGTTTTCTCTTTAGACCCCCTCTATTCTTACATCTCATCTTTTCTAAACCCTCAGATGCCTCCGAGACGTGACCCCGGATTTGCCTTTCAACCGGAGCTCACCCAGTTGATCCAGCAGTAGAACACATTGATGCAGTTGCTAGTCTAGAATCAGAATCAAGGGAACAACAACAAGAACCCACCACCACCTATTGATCACTTAGCCCGTTTTCTTAGGCTGAATCCACCGGTGTTTTCCAGTAGCACCGAGCCGATAGTAGCAGATGATTGGCTCCGCAAGACAGCTAGGGAATTGACCACAGCGGGATGCACAGATGCGGAGAAGGTGAAGTTTGCCGCACATCAGCTAGAAGGACCCGCAGCATCATGGTGGGAGAATTTCACAGCCACTTTCCCAGTCGACACTGTCACATGGGACCAGTTTCAGTAGGCTTTTCGTACTACACATGTTTCAGCAGGAGCTATGGCCATGAAGAAGCGTGAGTTTCGCAACTTGCGCCAAGGAGGACGGACAGTTGGCCAGTATGTGGAGGACTTTAGTAAGTTAGCACGTTATGCCCCAGATGACGTTGCTACGGATGCAGCAAAGCATGAGAAGTTTCTGGAAGGACTGAATGATGAGTTGAGCATGCAGTTGATGGTAGCCACCTTCAACAACTACCAGGAGTTGGTAGATCATGCTCTTATGATTGAAGGGAAGCAGCAGCAAATTCAGAGGAAGTATGGACAAGGGAAGTACAATTCAGGAGCTCAGCAGAAGCCACGTTTTACCCCTAGATCGGGAGGACATTTTCAGCATACTCATGGAGGAGGTAGCTCCCACAATCACAATGGCACCAAGAATGGTAATGGCAGGAGGATGTACCAGTGGTAAGGGGTTTCCCTGAAGTATTTCCAAAGGATTTGCCAGGCATGCCACCGGATAGAGATATTGAGTTTTTGATTGAGCTATTGCCAGGCACAGGGCCAATATCAAAGAGACCATATAGGATGCCAGCAAAGGATTTGGTGGAAATTAAGAAGCAGATTAAGGAGTTACTAGATAAGGGATATATCCGCCCAAGTTCTTCGCCTTGGGGATCGCCAGTACTTCTAGTGGAAAAGAAGGATGGATCGTTAAGGATGGTTGTTGATTATCGAGGATTGAATGAAGTAACGATCAAGAACAAGTACCCACTACCAATGATCAACGATCTGTTTGATCGATTGCAAGGAGCTAAGATATTGTCCAAGATCGATCTGCGATCAGGATACCACCAGTTGAAGATTCGAGAACAGGATATTCCGAAGACAGCTTTTATCACCAGGTATGGGCTATACGAGTATACCATTATGTCATTTGGTCTGACTAACGCACCTGCCTATTTTATGAACATGATGAACAAAGTGTTTATGGAGTTTTTGGATAAGTTCGTCGTAGTGTTCATTGATGATATCCTGGTTTATTCGAAGAATGAAGAGGAGCATAAGGAGCATTTGCGTTTGGTACTTGGAAAGCTCAGAGAACATCAATTATATGCCAAGTTCAGCAAATGTGAGTTTTGGTTGAAGGAAGTAGGATTCCTCGGACACGTTATATCCGGAGAAGGAATAGCAGTTGACCCCACAAAGGTTATCACTATGACCAATTGGGAAGCACCAACAACAGTTGGAGAGATCCGAAGTTTTCTTGGACTCGCAGGATACTACCGGAGATTTATTGAGAATTTCTCAAAGATTGCGAAGCCTATGACGGAGTTGTTGAAGAAAGATACCAAGTTCATATGGACGGAGGAATGTGAGGCTAGTTTCCAGGATTTGAAGAAACGATTGGTTACCTCACCAGTGTTGATTCTGCCAGATCAGACCAAGGATTATGAGGTGTATTGCGACGCTTCACGTCGAGGACTTGGAGCAGTGCTTATGCAGGAAGGGAGAGTTGTTTCGTATGCTTCATGACAACTGAAACCTCATGAGTTGAATTATGCTACGCATGATTTGGAGTTAGCAGCTGTAGTGCATGCACTGAAGACTTGGAGACATTTTCTGATTGGAAACCATTGCAAGGTGTATACGGATCATAAGAGTTTGAAGTATATTTCACACCGAAGGAGTTGAATCTCAGACAAAGGAGATGGTTGGAGCTCATCAAGGATTATGATATGAAATTGCATTATCACCCCGGAAAGGCTAATGTAGTAGCCGACGCATTAAGGCATAAGAGTCATGTCAACACCCTAATGACAGGAGAATTACCAAGGGAGTTAGTCGAAATTCTTCGGGAGTTATGTTTAGAAATAGTCCCGAGAGGCTATGTAGCAGCATTGGAGATTCAGTCTACATTGATGGATAAAATCAGAGAAGCCCAAAGGACTGACAAGGAGATTGCTTCTATTAAGGAGAAACTTAGCAAAGGAAAGGCTAAGGGATTTCGTGAGGATGAGCACGATACCCTATGGTTTGAAGACCGTGTTTACGTGCCCAATGACCTGGAGATCAGGAAGTTGATACTGCAAGAGGCACATGATTCACCATATTCGATTCACCCAGGAAATACCAAGATGTATTTGGATTTGAAGGATATTTTCTGGTGGACCGGAATGAAGAAGGATATTGCGGAGTACGTAGCAGTTTGTGATGTATGTCAGAGAGTGAAGGCAGAGCATCAGAAGCGAGCAGGATTGCTACAACCATTGCTGATACCCGAATGTAAGTGGGATAAGCTAGGCATGGATTTTATTACAGGATTGCCCATAACACGTTCAGGCTATGACTCGATTTGGGTTGTAGTCGATCGTTTGACAAAGATAGCTCATTTCATTCCAATGAATACTACCTATACTAGTGCAAAGTTGGCAAAGATATACATGACCAGAATCGTATGTCTGCATGGAGTTCCTAGGAGTATCGTATCAGATAGAGGAACCCAGTTTACCTCAAAGTTCTAGAAGCAGCTGCACGAAACTTTGGGAACCAGGCTAGAATTTAGTACAACTTTTCATCCACAGACAGATGGACAGACCGAGAGAGTCAATCAGGTTTTGGAGGATATGCTGAGAGCTTGTGCGCTAGATTATAGGTTTAGTTGGGACGACAATTTTCCATATGCAGAATTCTCTTACAACAACAGTTACCAAACCAGTTTAAAGATGGCCCCTTTAGAAGCCTTGTACGGAAGGAGGTGCAGGACACCGTTGTCATGGGACGAAGTTGGAGACCTCCAGTTGTTTGGACCTGACTTGATTAAAGAGTCTGAAGAGAAGGTGAAGAGTATTCGCGATAGGCTCAAGATAGCCCAGTCCAGAAAGAAGAGTTATGCAGATTCTAAACGCAAGGAGACACTTTACGAAGTTGGAGACATTTCCTCATTGGAAACCATTGAGAGGTGTACACGGATCATAAGAGTTTGAAGTACATTTTCACACAGAAAGAGTTGAATCTCGGACAAAGGAGATGGTTGGAGCTCATCAAGGATTATGATATGAGATTGCATTATCACCCCGGAAAGGCTAATGTAGTAGCTGACGCATTAAGCCGTAAGAGCCATGTCAATACGTTAATGACGGGAGAAATACCTAAGGAGTTAGTAGAAAATCTTCATGAACTATGTTTGGAAATAGTTCCGAGAGGCTATGTAGAAGCATTGGAGATTCAGTCAACTTTGATGGATAGAATCAGAGAAGCTCAAAAGACTGACAAAGAGATTGCCTCCATTAAGGAGAAACTGAGCCAAGGAAAAGCTAAAGGATTTCATGAGGATGAGCACGATACCCTATGGTTTGAAGACCGCGTTTACGTGCCCAATGACCCAGAGATCAGGAAGTTGATTTTGCAAGAGGCACACGACTCACCATATTCAATTCACCCAGGAAATACCAAGATGTATTTGGATCAGAAGGATATTTTCTTGTGGACTGGAATGAAGAAGGATATTGCGGAGTATGTAGCAGTTTGTGATGTATGTCAGAGAGTAAAGGCAGAGCATCAGAAGCCAGCGGGATTGTTACAACCATTGCCGATACCCGAATGGAAGTGGGATAAGCTAGGCATGGATTTTATCACGGGATTACCCAGGACTCGACCAGGCTATGACTCGATTTGGGTTGTAGTCGATCGATTGATGAAAGTAGCTTATTTCATCCCAGTAAAGACCACTTACACCAGTGCTAAATTGGCAAAGACATACATGACCAGGATCGTATGTCTGCATGGGGTTCCAAGGAGTATCGTATCAGATAGAGGAACCCAGTTTACCTCAAAGTTCTGGAAATAGTTGCATGAAACTTTGGGAACCAGGCTAGAATTCAGTACAGCTTTTCATCCATAGACAGATGGACAGACCGAGAGAGTAAATCAGATTTTGGAGGTTATGCTGAGAGCTTGTGCGCTATATTACGGATCTAGTTGGGATGACAATTTGCCATATGCAGAGTTCTCTTACAACAACAGTTACCAAACCATATTAAGATGGCCCCTTTCGAATCCTTGTACGGAAGGAGGTGCAGGACACCGTTACCGTGGGACGAAGTTGGAGACCGCCAGTTGTTTGGACCTGACTTGATTAAAGAGTCTGAACAGAAGGTGAAGTTGATTCGCGATAGGCTCAAGATAGCCCAGTCCAGGTAGAAAAGTTATGCAGATTCTAAACATAAGGAGACAGTTTACGAAGTTGGAGATAGAGCTTATCTTCGAGTATCTCCACTTCGGGGAACAAAGCGTTTTGGAGTTAAAGGGAAGTTAGCGCCACGATTTGTAGGACCATATCGAGTTTTGGAGCGTATGGGAGAAGTGGCTTACAAGTTGGAATTGCCTGAAGGATTGTCAGGAGTTCATGATGTGTTCCATGTTTCCCAGCTGAAGAAGTGTCATGCGGAGATGGCTGACATACCTTTGAGAGACAAAGTGCCTTTGGAAACTATTCAGTTGGATAACGATTTGACGTACGAAGAGAAACCAATTAAGATTCTCGAGTTTGGCAGTCGAGTCACTCGCAGCAAGGTTATCGAGTTTTGCAAAGTTTAGAGGAGCCACCACACGGAGGATGAAGCCACCTAGGAGCGAGAAGAAGATTTGCTCAAGGACCACCCTCACATATTTTCTAGCCAACCGGAATCTCGAGGGCGAGATTCATCTTAAGGGGGGTAGGTTTGTAACATCCCAAATTTTCAATTTGGAATGTTATACATTAGATCATCATTGCATACCATATTTTATTTTCCATTTTGGTTGATCCTAGAAATTCTACGCAACTCAATGACCCACGGAGAGAGTTGGGGATTTCGTTATTTTTATATTTGAGTTTTCTCAAATTTTGAGAATAGGATCATTTGATTTTATTTATTTTATCATCAATTATTTCTATTACAAAAATATGAGAGAGGGAATAAAATGAGTTTCCCAAAATAAAGAAATATTGAGGATTTAATAATAAAATCAATAATATTTTATTTCGGAGTGTTTCGGTGTTTTATTTGAATTTAGGAAAAATGTGCGTTTTCCAAAATTGCATTTAGGTCCCAAATAAATGTTCACCTTGTGCGACTTGATTTTAGAAGCCCGTGAAAATTTATTTCAAAATTTTTGGAGTCCGTTTA